>JARHVA010002205.1:1820000-2420000 GCA_037957365.1 Torreya grandis
CATTGCATAAGTCAAACTCATAATGAAAGTAAAAACTCGTCATCCAAAACTACCCATCAAAGACTCTGCATAGCGGTAGACTCGTAGGACCCATGAGTTTGAAAAAAAAAATACATAGATCATAAAAAAATTCTTATGTTTTTTGTGTTTTGTGATATTGATCATTTTTTATAATTGCGACATCTCCCCAAAGTGCACCAATAAGCTGCAATTCAAATTTTTCCCCTCTTTTCCAAAATTTTAAAAGTTCATTTATCTATTTTTAGATCTACCTATGAGACAATATTTATTGTTTTAGATAAAAATTATCAATTGCAGTGGTTTTTACCTTATTTTAAGATTAAAATTGATTTTAAATAAAACAAAAGAGATACTAAACACAAATTAAGCACGCCAAATGTGTTGAAGAGACACAAAACACTGAGTAGTCACATTAAGTGATAAACATACATCAAGTGAACTAAATACACACATAAAACTAAGAAATCACATAGATAAATAATATCAGCACATTAAAAACATATGTATCATGGAGAAAACACTAAATACATGAATATTACAAGCATGGAAAGGACATGAGCATATATCAAAACTCTAAGCATATAAGGTCACACCTAGCAGGAAATATATACCAAAGAGTATAAAATCAAATGAAATATGATAAAGAATATTTAATGATTATAGAACCTAATGGTATCATGATATGCCCCCAGAGTTTCCCCCATGTAAACATAGGATGTGCCCCCAGCCTACTATGAACCCAAAATAATGCACATATACTTTTGTCATTCAAATCTCACATCTATCTCGATAGTCTCATTAATAGAATGTATGAAAAGAACTAATATAATTTATATGTAGGAATAATATAATAACATAAAGTGTGTACCCTATTACAATCATGAATTAGACAATCTTACAAGCAAAGCAAGAAAAATAAAGTCATATCACTACATAGACAGTGTATTTCCCTTGTTAACTATATGCACATAGAATGTAAAGGAAGCAAACCATTTGGATCATAAATTATTTTATCATCATGGATTGAAGATCTTGTTTCATGATAAAATCATGTATACACAATCATTTGTATATGTCAATGAATGTGAAATAAGGGGATAGTAGGGGATCAAGAAATGATTATATTGTGAGGCAAATTTTGATATGCATCTTCTTTAGAACATACATTATACTTGTATGATCTTGAGATTAACCCATTATCTACTTATTAAAATAATCATCAAGGGGTTGTATTATCTTGTGAATATATTGGAAATGTTTTTTTAACATTGACAATGTTGTGATGAGTTTGAGCACCCAATGATTTTTTTCAAATCAAAAGGTATAGGTCATAAACTAGAAGACCTTATCTAAATTTTCCCCAAAGTGTTTCATATAATGTTAAACTTTGTTCAAAAAATGGTGCACTAGACGACCATCTATCTATTTTGTTTTCTTCAAAAAATAGGATTTCTTCTTCAAATTTTAGATGTTTGACCTAGTTATACTTAACTATTTTTAAAAATAATTAGTGTTTTAGAAACTAGACTCAAAATGATACCTTTCATGTTCTTACACTATCTTAAAATTTAGACTGTAGATAACCAATAAGATCAGTTCACAAGACCAAAGGCGAGTGCACATAAAAAAATCTATAGGACAGACGCAACGGTTTGAGGTGTTACATCCCTGCACAAACTATAGGGACATTGCCAATAGAGACAAGACTGTATTGGTTGCTGCAAGGGTCACACTATTACAACAATATCCATGTAGTGTTTGAGCTATAGTTTTTTTATTTGAGTAATGACAGAGCACACAAAATATTTTCAAAACAAGTGATGATTGTTATGAGAAATAGAATTGAGAAATAGTTGACTCTACTAGGCTAAACTAAACTACGACAAACCAAAACAAAATAGAATAGAACATTCATTTAGTAGGGATTTAAGAATCTCTTATTATAGGAAACATTATCCTATATATTTTTATGTATGCTCAAATGAATTAATTAGAACATAGTATATTATTTTGTGTGTTTAAAATCTCTCTTTGTGCATTACTTATTCCTGTGTTCAGCTCTTTGAATCCACAACATGTCTCCTCTTGGAACAAAAAAAATACATATATATTATTCAATTTAAACGTGTAAATTAATTTTTACCTTTTTAATTTGTAAATATAACTTGAAAATTTAACATGAAATTATATAAAAGATACCTACATGTATGTAGAGACTCCCAATATATCCAAACCAAATGTGTGTGCCAATAAATCATTAGTCAAGACCATATCCTCCCAACCCCCTGAATGGATGTTTCATTCTCCCACTCTTTAGGAATGTGATTGGAAAGGACATCTTATATTTCATGAAGGAAATATTCCTCTTGTTTAGCTGATGTGTCTTCCCTTTGTGATTCATCACACTCCTATAATTATTTCTCTTTTGCACCTCTAAAAATTAAATGGTGTCTTTCTTAACCAATGGGTGTTTTAAGGACAAGTTCCTCCTCAAAATCATCCAAATCATCTTCCTCAACTAAAAATTGAAATTGAAGTGTGTGGTTGATCATTTGTATGTCCACACTTGGAATCCTTGCTTAATTGAATGATCATTTGTTATAAATAATTCCTTGCTTAATTGAATGATCATCTGGAAGGATGGGATCTTTTATGCCTTGTTCTCTTTTGTTGAGTTATTTACCATTATAATCCATCTTTTGTACACATTTGAGTCCAAATCCATATTTCTTGAGTTTTTGGTATATTTTACGAGACAACAATGTTGTGACATCAGTTTCTTACTTTTGTTGGTTTTTATTTATGAATAGTAAAGTTTAGTCTTACATATTCTTTAAGTCCTATGTCAATAGAACTGACACAAAAAACATTCATATCAACTTAACATTCTCCATGGCATGATGGAGTAAAGATTATTTTTTGTCATTTCTCATCAACTTCATGTTCATTACCCTCATTATACTCATCATATTTAACATCTTTTGTAGTATCGCTACACTCCCCAAATTTCAATGTTGTGTATTGATCCATTGGAAAAAAAAATTCTTGGATCCCACTATATTTGTGTGATTCTTTTCCAAATGAGGCATTAAGTTATTTTGAAATTTCACCATCTTGAAAAAAATAAAATTTGTATCATCTATTGGACATGTATAAATAGTACCATCATACACAAATTTTAAACATGTATGTAAGGTATAAGTTACAACACCCATAACACAAATCCAAGTTCTTTCAATAAAAATATTACAACTTAAATCATTATATATGACATGGCATTCATTCACTAATTATTTTGGCCCAAGCATTAACTCAACATGATTGTACCAAGGGTCATGTGTGCTTGATTTTCAAATAACTTTATAACCATATTTGAATTAGTTAAAATCCCCTTTGCTAATGTTTGATTGTAAAATAAATATTTCATTGCAAATTTTCAATTCTAAACAATTGTCTAAAATCACTTTTTCAATTCATATATCATTGATAATAACTCCAATGTGCAAGGGTAAATGTTAATCAATAATATATTTTTGGATGTATTTCATCATTCTCAAATGCAATTATGTTCCCATTATCTTTCAAAGATTTGAAAATAGAAGCAAAGTGAGATGGTTGAGTATCACTTGGAAGTGTTGTGTCATATAATGCCTTGTAAAGGATATCCTTATAGACAATGGATTTTATATGTAATTCAAAGATATATATCTTTCCATGATATCATAATATTTTGCGACATGCAACCTAAGATTTAGAGCTTGAGGGAAACTGTAAGGGATATTTTGGTTGTTCCCACCTTCAGATTGAGGAATATTATGAGGGACTATTGCATTATTTTCCCTAGCACTCATTTGTATGGTATTGTCCACTTCATAATATGTCATCATACAATGGAAAACATATATATTGAAATAAGACATGTCTACATAAGGCACTAAGACTCTTAAATCATTATCAAGTGTAGCAAGTTATAAACATTAACCAGTATCACAATTGCATAAAACCCTAACATGTCTTAGAAAATATTATAACATATTATCATTGGCAATGGGGAACATAAATTTAAACATGAATACTAATAATTTGTCTAGAAATAATAGTCTAGTTCATGATACGTAACAATATACACATGTTAGGAATATACCATGTAGATATAAATATTTGTAAGTGTGACATATTATAATCACATATAAGAATATTCCTATCCATAATAAGAGATATATTACACTAAAGATAAAAATTTTATAATAGTTTATACAATCATGGCTCGGGTTCAATAATATGACTTTTAGCAAAAACCTAAGAAGCACACATGCATACTGGGGTTTGAAAACAAGAAAGTAAGGAAAAGTGGATCTAAGATTTTGTAATGGAAAAAACCCTAAAAAATAGATGGATCCAAATGTGACACTATGTGAAAAATGTGTAACACTAAGGGAGAGAACACATCACACAACCCTAAACAAATCTATATCTATCACAAGAAAGGAGCAAGACCTAATTCTAGAAGGATAAATAACATGCAAGATAATGTAGGTTCACTAAAATGATTTATGGGAAAGTGGATATCATCTACCTATACACATTTAATTAAGCCTAATCATGTGTAAAAATATTAAATCATACCTAATTAATATTTTAATTCCAAAACAATAAATGACAGATATGGTCCAAAGAAGTATCTTGATTTATGGGCAATTTAAAAATATTCATCCTAGTCTGAAAGCAAAATGGGATTTTTATGACAATACAATTAAAACCTTAAAAACACATCATGACTTAAGCATTGTTGCAATGGTCATGTTCACACTGGATAGTGGTTTAAATTATTTCCAAACTAGTTTTATATTTAGTCATGTTCACACCCACTCATGGGGTTAAACTTGATTTGGAGTTTGTTTTATTTGTTGGATTGTTGTGGGCATGAACAATATTTTATGTGCACCAACTTAGGCAATCCACACTATTTTGAGTGGATCACAACAATGAAGTGGTTGTTATGAAACCAACTCAAAATCATATTTAGTAGGCTCTTCTTATGCTTTTCCTAGATCAGTGGACGAGAGAAAGACCTATGGAGTGTTAATTCTCTTGAAGCAATAATGAAGAGACTCTATTGCATGCATAATTCTTTATTGTGTATTTTGTCTACAATGTCTCAAACATTGTGGTATTGGTGTGTAGGAGTGATCATGTGGTCGTAGGAGTACGTATAGCACTCTAACATGGTATTAGAGCCTAATCAGCCACAATCATAATTGTTGGTTTTCTCATCATTTAATCATCGTGAACTCTTGACCATACAATTATGGAGAGGTTTTGTAATTTGTTGGTGCATCAAGTTAGATATGTAATAGGTTTCATATTACTCACACTGATGGAGAATCAACATAAATTTTGAAGGAGCCAACAAAGAAGTATAATATGTTAAAACTACCCATTGTATATATGCATTTGGACTCTCCTAATCTCTTGGAGACTGTTTCACAGGAACAGTCTTGATGGTCAAAACTTTAACTGTAAAGGTTAATATTTTTTAATCCAAAATTCAAACTTGTCAACTTGTATTAAATTTTTATCATATTAATAGCAAATGGGTGTGACCACTGAAATGGTTATTGTTATTTTAATAGAACATTGAAGTAGAGGGAAGTCTATGTTTTGACCCCCTCCACCTACTACCAAAACTATTTTTTATAAAATTATTTTGGTCATGCATTGTGAAAGTGCTAAATTTAAAGGGGCAAGTTTATTTAAACTGGGGAATTAGTATTTTACTTTTCAAATCCCTTGGGACTAATTTATGAAGAATTGGCACATTATTATTTTGGGGCCAATTTTAAAGCTGTGGAACACTTTAAAGGTGATGATGTATTTCTTTTTTGGGGTGCCTTTTATTTTGTTAAGTGGGGATTTGATTTTTAAAGTGGTGGTCTTTTTAAGTTGTGGGGATTTGATTATTAAAACAGGGAAGCCACCATTATTATTTAAGACTGAAATTTTATTGATAAGTTATTGGAGGTTTTTTGTTTGTTTTTTTTGTGAATGTTTATTTTTTTCACTTACCTTATATCTCGATAGTCGAAGATAGAGGGTGAGGTTTGGTCTTGCAGGAGGTTAGACCCCCTCACATATAAAACAACTTTGTTATCACTCCTTACTTTCATTTCTCGGAAGTTATCTTTTATTTTATTTGTACTCTCTTAACCTACATTGTCATCACACTTTGCAAATTCACGGATGTATTTTTTACGGAGTCCGACGTCCCATTTTTTGAGTGTGTATTGTCTTTTTTGTGCCATTTGTCTATACAAACATATTTTTGATAGTAACTAACATCCAATCTAGAGTATTAATTCTATGCTCATTTGACTATTTTTCACCAAGGGTTTTTTCATGTCTCCAGGTATGGATTCTTGTATGTTTGAAACCCTCGACTCTTCCAGCTACACCACATGGAAAACTAAAATATAGATGCACTTATAGATAAAAAGATTATTAAGATTTGTATTTTGTGACTTTTTGAACTTTATAAATAAGGACGATATTGTGTGGCTTACATCCTTGAAAAATTAGGCTTTTTATTTAATTTGCCTCCATGTTTCAAATAGTTTGTATTCTCACATTGTACATACCACATCACCTAAGGAACCCTGGGACGTTATTTCAGCATTATTTGGAGAGGTCACTTCACCTCCTATTGTTCCTCTTCCTTATCCTCCCTCTCATAGTGAAGATTCACTTGGTGACATTGTTGATGTTTCTCCACCATCTTCTCCCATTTGTGACGGTGTAATTATTGATGATGATATGCATGAGAAATATTTCATCTACTCCTTTTTCTATTGGTTCTTGTCCTCCTTCATTTGTTAGTGATGACTCATTTCTTGAGGATGAGACACTTGTACCACCCTATTCCTACAGCTCATGTTACAGATTTATTTATTGGTGGTCATTTGGATGAGGTATCTACACCTCCCCCACATACTGATGCATATTTTAATTTTGTGATTGTTGCTCCTATTTTTTATTCTAGATTGACTATTGATAGTACCATGCCAAATCCTGAGCAACCCATTGATCCTATGTCCTCTTTCCAAGCACTTTAGGAAGCACACGGGAAACTAATGAAATAGAATTATTTTTTACACTCCTTGATTCATGAAAAATATAACACTATTTGTTCTCTACAAAAGAAAGTAGTTGGTATACATCATTAGACTGATATGTTGGACTTTCATGCCCATGTTCCTAGTCTATCATGTGTTACTAAATATGGTACAAATCCAATTGATTCACTTTTACAGTGTGATCTACCAAATTCTAAATAGCTCATTGTTCATGTTGTTCCTCTTTTTGAAGATGATATTTCTGGGCTTCCTATTTCTGCCCACTCTACACATATCACTCCAATTCCACCTGCATACATGTTTGCTTCTTTTGAGAAGCATACCCCTACTTTTGGATCTAGAATGTTTCATTACATGGGTCACATTACTCGACTTGTGAGCATTGGTAAGCATCTACAGGGTATTGCTACCCCTATCTAGCCTCTTACGTGCACTGCTCGACATGGCAGTGGTTATGACGTGGGTGTTTCATATTTATTGGAATATTTTGATAGAACTCCATCAATTGTTCACTCCACTCTTCGTGAGGATAGTGATCTACATATGGGATCTTTGGCACCCTTACTCAGGCCTAATAAACTTGAGAGTACAGTGGTTAAATATGATTAACATGCCACTTTCTTGGATGTTACCTCGCATTCTTTTACTATTGAATTTTCACCCACTCATATACAGGCATCTTCATACACCATTTAATGTGAATTTTTGATCATTTTTGGTGGCATCAACAACACTCTTTGAGAGGACTCTATAGGTGATCTTCCTCCACCACTCAACTTCTTCGATTACACATTACTCTTCCTGCCTTTTGATGCTCCTTAATTGTTTGAGATTTTTTTTAGACAGATGTATTTTTTGGAGCCTACATCTCTCATTTCATAGTTATTATCTACTACAGCTTGACTACTTTGTCGACTTTCTTGCATTGCTTGGTGTTATTGTTTTTATACGAGACCTTTATTTGTAGTCACACTGAGAATCATGGAGTTTTTTTCATATATGTATGTTTCATATTGAGTAATTTATTCTTTAAATATTGACTATCCAATCACTATTAGAGTATTATCAATGATGTCATGGTGATGTCATGGAGGTGCCCTATTGAGTGGATGAAGTTCTTTGATAGCTTGAGTAACAATGACAAGGTGTGTACTATGTTTGTCCTAGTATGCTTAAAGTTGGCTTGGTTGATCTTCAATTTTGACATGGCTAAAGATGTTCATGGATGAGTATGATGATTAGAGCATGTGCAATGGGTCCTATAAGAGTTTTTCTATGATTAGAGAGCTTGTGTGCATAAGCAGAATTCATTTGGTTGTCCATAGTTTTCATCTAGACACTTTGGGTCTAGTGGCAAAAAAATTGAGTTGGAAGTTTGTTGACATCACCATTACCATGTATGGATGAGTCAGGGGGAGTTGATCATATGATTTTGATCACATTTTTACTTAGTTACTATACGTGAAATCTCAAGTCATGCACCTAAGCCTATTCAAAGATATGTGAGTGCAAAGTTGGGATCCCAAGCATTTTGACAATATTTTTCATAGCCAAATTTGCAATGTGGCAAAAAGAGGCAAGTAATATTTTTATGGTAGCATATCGCACATGTGTGGATGTTTCAGAACAAGATGATCATATGGATTTGTTTAGTTTTGTGCCTAGTTCTTATGTGCCAAATTTTAGGTCATGCGATATAGCACAACAAAAGTTATGCATATTCAAAGTTGGTCTCCCAGACAAGTTCTAAGCATAGTTGGCTATGTGACATAAGATTTTGAGAAGGCATTTTTATGGTGATATATCTCACATGTGTGAGGGTTTCAGGATCAGATTTTTATATGATTGGATTCTCCTATATAAGGAGATCATATAGTTCAAATTACATATCATGCATCTAACCACAGTAAGATATATGATTGTGCAAAGTTGGCCTTCCAGACAGATAAGTAAGGTTCCCATACTTAGTCAAATGCGCACATGTTAAAGTTTGAGCAACATCAACGGTGTGTGTTGTTCTAAAAAGTCAGGAAGTAGTGAGATGAGGATAAGTGCATGTTTTTTAACATTGAGAAGAGATAAAGATCGAGTTTCTTTCAAGGATCAATGGTGAGTAGGAAATCTACAAATAGAAATCAATTTACATATTAAAGTCATTAGGTCAAAGTGATAGTTTTTTAGCATTGTTAAAGACCAAGCTGTGTATAGGAGATTGATGGTGTGTAATGAGTCAACATTGCAAGATTACATGAGATGAGATCAAAGTGACTAGTGTTTAACGTTTGAGCATTGGCACCTATGTGTTAAAGTTCAGACAAAATCAATGGTGTGTAATTGATCTAAGCAGCAAGGACATGAGATGCGAGTAAATCGGTCAAAGTTTAACTGTGACTGTTTACATTTAAATACTTGAATATAATAAGGGAAAAACTAGTCTATGGTTTTTGGACCATAACTTTTGATCCAAGATGAATTTGCTCATGCTATGAATAGAAAAAATGAAGAGAACTCCATGGCCCATCTAATGAAACTGATTTGAAAATTTGAAAGTGTGTATGGTCAAAGATATTAAGGTTCAAAGTTGATTGTGTGTTTGTGCTTATTCTGCAAGTGACCCAAGAAGGATAATTGAGCTTGTGCAGATGTTGTTTCTATGTTTCATAATGAATTGGCTATTGGTGAGTGTTTTAGACTCCATGAAGATCATCTGTGTGCATTATGAAAGTTTGACCAATTGTATGTAGTATAAATAAAGGTTTATAAGTTGATTGTGTATTCATTTATAGTGATTGTGTGCACAAAATGTTGATTGAGCTTACACAGAAGAGTGCAATGATGATTGTAAGTTTTTGAGGATGACTAAGAGATCATGTAGTTTGGACCTATGCTTTTGAAAGTGGTCCTATGTTCTTGATTTTCTCATTGTTGTGCTAAATGGGTGAATAGGCCTCCATGAGACTTAGAGCTACAAGGGCCTTATTAAAAGGTGTAATTACTTACAGGTGACCTATAGATGCTATGGTTGACCTATGAATATTATATTGAACTATGTCTCGATGAGATAGATGCCTTAAGGGTTAAGGCATGTCTAATGGCTGACCAAGATGGTGATGATCATGAATGCACTGTAAATAGTGAAATAAAAGATGATGATTTTTAGACTTTAAAAGGGAGAGATTTGAAGAGGCTTGAGTGTAGATAAGATTCGTTGAAGTGAAGAAAAAAGGAGATTGAGTATGCCCAATTGTTGGGTTGATGAGCATAGCAAATTGAAGACTATGTGTATGACCTGTAGGCCATAATTTTGATGGCAGAATAGTGCTCTTACAAGTTGAATATGAGCAAATAGACTTGTGCAAGTGGAATAGATTGAAGAGTTGAGGATCAAAAACAGGAAGTGTGCCCAATGGATGGGTTGATGAGTAGAGATTGTTCATGATTGTGTGTATGACCTATATGTCATAACAAGTGCTCTTCTGGGTTGATGATTTGAAGTGTGAGCAAATGATAGGTGATGTTTGTGTGACCTTGAAGGTTGATTTATGAGGCATATTAGAGTATGGTATGTGTGAATGACATCATGGTTAAATTTTTTTTATGGTGATAGAATTGTTACAGGTGTGTTGAAGTGAGTGTGAGTGAAGAATTGGAGAGTGAAGTTAGCTAGGATATGTAATGTGTCCTAATTGATATTTATGTGTTGGTACAAGTATGTAATGTGATTTAGCCAATATGGAGTATTGAGTAAAAGAGTGAAGGTGAAGAGTGATAAACAAAGATTCATCATTAGGTGTTGAAGACATCGGTACTAAGGTGAAAGTGTTCAAAGGAGGGTCTAAAGGACTTGGTCTTCCTTAGTGGTAGTTGTTCTTTGTGAAGTAGGTGCTTCACTAAATACCTTTGGTCAAGAGGATATGATCAATGTTTGTTGGTCTAAAAGAGTTGATTAGTCTGTTGTTTGTAATTTTTTATAGGACAGTAGTCCATGTTGTTAGGACCCGGGAGCATAATTGATTACCATGTATAAACCGCGGAATTAAACCAGAAGTAAACAGTAACTAGAAATCAGAAACAACACAGAATATGAGAGACAATACCCAATTGTATTAATACTCTTTCAGAAGGAAATACAACAAAGAAGATGCCACAGTCTTCTTCCTTACACTCCTCTAGGGCTCCCACACCTCTAGGGCATAAACAGTAAATCTCTTCAAGAGCTCACTCTCTTAATTACGGTCCCAACAATCAACTCAAACACAGAGTTGTTGTTCACCTCCACAGCTAGTAACAATACTGCCAGTCCACCAGTCAATAATAATACTACCGGTCCACCAAGTACTCTACGTACTCCAAGTCTGAGTATTCACACATACTCCAAGTACACAACATACTCCAAGTAGATCTCACTTGATCTTGCTACCTGTTGTGTTGCTGACCTCCCTGATCTTGTACACCTACAAATCAACCTGGTTCTGCACACCTGCAAACCTAGATCTCACACACACACACCTGCAGAGCAATCAACCTTAATTACCACATGTAGATCTCTACTTGATCTTGCACACTTACAGACCAACCTAATCTTACATACCATGAAGAACCCTTGTCCTCCAAATCAGCACCCCTGTGGATCTTCTACCAGACCTTGCTCTCTCACAGATCTACCTAATCATACACACTTGGCACTATGAGGAACCAAGCTTGCTCTCTCTATCTAACACTTGGAGAATCCCTGCTTTGATCCCTCACACTTTACAATACAGCCCATGAGTCTATTATATAGATCTCATGCAAACAATAATTAGACATCCAATTACAATAATTAGATCCGCAGCTCTAAGAATAAAATTAGCCTTTAACATGCAAACAACTGGTTCGTTAACAAACTGTTCGTGAACTAATAGTTTTGGAACCGCACAGGCGACCGATGTCGGTCTCTGTCTGGCTAAAAATGACTGACGTCGGCTGATCCTGACCGATGTTGGCTGCTCTTCTCACTGTATATGACTGACGTCAGTTGATCAGACTGACGTCAGTTTATCTACAACTCAGCAACCTCTCAACAACCTCCTGTTTACATTCTGGTGAAGCTTTTAGCTCCACAACCTAATAATCTCCCACTTGGAGATAAACAATTGCACCTGTACCTGTACATGTACATCGTCTAATCTATTTCCTAGCTTGTATCCCTCTTCAAGATCAATCTTGAAGACCAACCACCACACATCCTGTGGTGCAACACCTATCATCCAAGTAACCTGCCATATCTGCATCTACAAACTCATGTAGAGAAGTTCCTGACCTTTCATAGCATGTCGACATGTTGCTGGTCCCTCTTAGATACCTAAAAATCCATTGAACTGCTTTCCAGTGCTTCCTTCTCAGATTGGCCACAAACCTGCTAACAACTCCCACTGTTGGGGTAATATCAGGGAGTACACATGTACTCAACCTCATCATGTGATTGGGGACCCTGTTCTGTGAACTATCCATCTATAGGTGTGCTTGCCATTCTGCATCCTGCACTACCTTCACACAATCATTCTGAGACAACATCAACCTGTGATCTTCCCTATCTCTAGGAATACTTATGCCAAATAATTTTGCTGCTCTCAAATTCTTCATGGCACACCACTGAACTAACCTTACTCTTAGCTCAATAAATTCCTGTATGTATGCACCTGCAACAAGCACATCATCCACATACAATAACAGGATAATGTAGCGACCATTATCCAACCTGGTAAAGAAACTATAATGGTTACAATGACATTGACTAAAGCCATGCTTTGTCATCCACCTGTCAAACCTATACCACAGTCCTGCAGCTTGTTCAAGACCATATGCCCTGGCCTTCCATCTCACATGTCCATTCTCTCTCTTCTTTAACTAAGGAATCCATTCGTCTCTCAATGCTTTCATACCGGCTGGCAACTCTACCAAATCTCTTGTTTGGTTCTCTTCCAAAGAATTCATGCCATGCTCCCACTGTTTCTTGGATCCTACCTACTCTGTAATGAGCAACAAGTATAAAGAAGGGTAATAATGAATTTAAAGCTTACTTACACTTTCAGTCCTCCACATGGGCATTTGAGACTCCTTGATAGCTTGTTGTCTGCCCAAAATCCATTTCGTCAGTGACCGATGTTAGTCACCTCCTAGTCTGCACCTGATCGACATCAATTTTCTGCGACTGACATGACTATCGATGTCAGTTCTCTGACCGACGCCGGTATCCACCTGATCGACGTCAGTGTCCACATGCTCGACATTACCAACTTTGCCTGTCCGCACATGATCGACGTCGGTTACTATTGACCGACGCCAATAACTATGTTTTCCTGTGAGTGATGACTTTTTACCTGTGAGCTCTCTTTGAATCAAAACCCTATCCAAACTGTCCTACTTAGAGTTATTCAATTTCATCTACTGATCTCTGTCCATCATCTCCTCCATAAACACCAAGGCTTTCCAGTTCTTAAGTTAGTCAAACACATCTAACTTCCTCTTAAGAACATGCATCTCCTTCTTGCTCATGTGACCAAGCCTACAAAGCCACGTCTTCGCAATAAAAAAAGAATTAGTAATACAAGTAGGTAGATAAAGAGTACATGATTTCTTACCACCAGCTAATTCAAGTGCATCTGTTGTGAGAGTTCCTGTGCATCTCTCATCACCCAACTTTCCTAAAGAAATTAGCCTCATCTTCAGAACTGGGACCTACATGACATCCTTCAACACCCATGTGTTGGTCGTCTGCAATTTCAGCCGCACTTCCCCTTTGCCAATACTTTGACAAGGCTCACCAACCCCTAAATAAATCTTTTCAAAGTCTCCATGGACCTTAACATGGAAAAATACTCTATTTGGAGTTGCATGGAAAAAGGCAACAGAATCTATAAACCAAGATTCTACTTTATCTGAGGAACATACAAGAGCAATCCATGCAACAATACCTGCAACACATGCTTCTTCATTTCCTTTATGTTGATCCACTATCAACCAACAATTTTTCTTTTCCTTCTCTTTCTTTCCATAACACCGTAATTGACCATTCTTGCTTTTCAATTCCTCCATTCTTAGTGTACTTTCTTCTGTCATTGCTTTACTCTCACTCAATCAAAAATCTCTGAGAGTGACCTGTAATCAAACACAAACCTACTCCCTGCAACCTCGCTCTGATACCACTTTGTTAGGACCTGGGAGCACAATTGATTACCATGTATAAGCAACTAAACGCGAAATTAAACCATAAGTAAACAGTAACTAGAAATCAAAAATAACACAGAATATGAGAGACAATACCCAATTGTATTAATACTCTTCCAAAAAGAAATACAACAAAGAAGATGCCACAGTCTTCTTCCTTACACTCCTCTAGGGCTCCCACACCTCTAGGGCATAAACAGTAAATCTCTTCAAGAGCTCACACTCTCAATTACGGTCTCAACAATCAACTCAAACACAGAGTTGTTGTTCACCTCCACCAACTAGTAAAAATACTACCAGTCCACCAGTCAATAATAATACTGCCGGTCCACCAAGTACTCCACGTACTCCAAGTCCAAGTATTCAGACATACTCCAAGTACACAACGTACTCCAAGTAGACCTCACCTGATCTTGCTCCCTATTGTGTTGCTGACCTCCCTAATCTTGCACACCTACAAATCAACCTGGTTCTGCACACTTGCAAACCTAGATCTCGCACGCACACACACACACACACACACACACACACACACACACACACACACACACACACACTACAGATCAACTGACTTTACTTACCACATGTAGATCTCTACCTGATCTTGCACACCTGTAGACCAACCTGATCTTACATACCATGAAGAACCCTTGTCCTCCAAATCAACACCCATGTGGATCTTCTACCAGACCTTGCTCTCCTGCAGATCTACCTGATCATACACACTTGGCACTATGGCACTATAAGGAGCCAAGTTTGCTCTCTCTATCTAGCACCTGGAGAATCCCTGCTTTGATCCCTCACACTTTACAATATAGTCCATGAGTCTATTAAATAGATCTCATGCAAACAATAATTAAACATCCAATTATAATAATTAGATCCACAACTCCAAGACTAAAATTAGTCTTTAACATGCAAACAACCCATTCGTTAACAAATTATTTATGAACTAACAGTTTTGGAACCGCACAGGGGACCGACGTCGGTCCCTGTCTGGCTAGAGATGACTGACGTCGGCTGATCTTGACTGATGTCGACTGCTCTTCTCACTGTATATGACCGACGTCGGTTGATCAAACCAACGTCGATTTATCTGCAACTCAGCAACCTCTCAACAACCTCCTGTTTGCATTCTCCACAACCTAACACATGTGTTGTAGACTTGAGAGTGGATTTTATTCTCCATGAGAGTTTTTCACATGAACTATGAGTTATGTGTTTGATTTTTTATATGCATTGAATGAATGAGCTCTCTTGTTATTGTTTCTTGATCAAGTTGATATATGATGATTGGTTATTAGTTTAAAGGACTGTAATTAAAATTGAAATATCTGGGCTCACTGATTCACCTTCCTCTCTTAGTGATTGTAATTCTAATAATTGGTATCAGAGCAGGTCCTTTGGAGGAAGCCTAATAGCTTGAAGGTGTTTCTAAGTAAGTACAAAGATGGATAAGCATTTAAAGAAAGAAAATCAACAGTGGAAGGTTGTGATCAAGGCACTTGAGAAATAGATATGTACTTTGAAGAAAGATGTTAAAGATGATGAGAAGGTTATAAATAACCTCAAGGATCAATTAGAAGAATCCAGGACAAGTTTGAGTTCAAAATATGAAAGTTGTTCAAAAGAAAAAGGCATCATGTGTGATGAATAAGTTTCTCATGATAGTGAAGAAGTTCATCTAGAAGCTCAACTCATGGGTGCACTTGGTGAACTGAAGGAGCAAAAGAAGAATAATCATAAGATGAGAAATATGATCAATGGTCTTGAAGTACAAATCAGTTCTCTATAGGGAAGTTTGATAGAGCAAGCATTTAGAATAAAGGATGACATGGCTAAAGAAGCTAAGAGTGATAAGGAGACTATCCAAGTTCTCAGATGTTAGTTAATGGCTACAATTTCAAGTACAAGAGCTAAAGAGGATGAGAACACTCAATTGGAAACCAAGCTAGGTTCATTGATGGATGAGCATGAGCAATTTGTTGCCAAGATAATCAAGTTTGAAGAAGATCAAAAGAAGTCAGATCAGGTCAAGAGCAATGAAAGAAGACTAGTTAGACAACCAAATGCTTCAAAGTATGCTAGTTTATTTTATGGTCACTATTATTCATATAATAAGTATGTTCATAGAGCTAAGGACTGTAGAATGAATTTAGTCAAGTATCAACATTCATGAAGCTATGATAGGAGTTTTTGGCCAAAGATTGATTATAGTTCAAATATATCAAAAGGCACGAATGATGTTATTTATTTTAGTTGTCATAAAAGTGGACATATTTATAGATTATGTCCAAATGGTGTTAAGATGTTTTCAAGGTATGTGAAAGGATATAGAGCTCCTAGAAGGTCTGAAAAGGGACAAATTCAGTTATGAAAACCAAAGGTAATCATTGTCAATTCTTCTAAGCATAAGGTTGATAAGAAAGTTTCTCTAGAAGGATATGTTACAAATTAGGATAAGCTCAAGGATCAAGTAGGTAAGATGACTCTAGAAGGCAAGAAGATTCAAACTATGGTATGGATACCTGAGAAATTAAAGACTAAGAAGACTAACCTTGTTGAGTCCAAGAGTCTTGATGGATTGTTTTCCAAGGGGGCAAAAGGATTAGATATGAAAGGAAGACAAGAGTTTATGTTGTTTGCTTTTACTAACAAATCTAAATAAAAGAATGAAGTCGAGCATCCTTTCAAAATCAAGTTGGACTACAAGTTAGAGAAAAGTATAGAGATATAGGAGTCTTCAGAGTTTCGAGACTTTTAGTCTCACTGTGTCAAAAGGGGTGTCTCTTTATAGGCTTCAAGGAGACACTTGTTAGTCAGAGGAAGCTTGGTGGCTATCAAGTTTTGTTTGATAAGAAGGTATGAAAATAAGGTATGTTTGTGCATTCTTTTTATATATCTATTTTTTAGAGAAAATGATCTTGTGAAGAATCTCAGTGGTCCTATCTTGAGAAGGAGTTAGCTTTTGGTCATGGTTTAGATGCTATGGTATAAAGGTGAGTTTCAAATATCTATCTACATATCAGTTTATGGTAGATGCTAGATAAGCCTATAAGTTGAAGGCCTTTCTTCTAGGCTTATGTTCTAGATCTTTCTAAGCATGTTAAAGGCTTGTCGAATAGTTATGTATGTCATAGAAGTTTAGTGGCTTGAATACGTGTATTATGTGAATGGGAGCATATGTGAAGTGTCTATGTTTATGCTTCTTAAGAGACTCCTTTTAGTGGAGAAGTAATTGTTATTGTGGTGTTCTTATAAAGGTCCTAGAAGGCTAGAGATGAGAATTTTCAGTTGGAGTAGGTATGTCGAGGTAGAAGATATGTTGTGGTGATGTCATGATGTTGATAATTGTATATGGAGTAGTATGCAGGTTAGATTAAAGGTTTCAAGATGGAAAAAGAGGATTTATGATTTGTCAAGGTGATATTTTTCGTCGAAAGGTCTATTGACCTTGTTCTAGCATGCTCTTAGTGGTTTTATGAGCTGAAAGTATGTTGAAGTTAATTTGAATATTTTTGTTAGCTCTCGGGTTTCCTAATTTATGTTTAAGAGCTTGTAGGTCCTAAAATGGGTTATAATAAGTCAAGGTTCCTAATGGTTTGGAAGCTTAAATCCTAGTCCAAAAGTGTGTAACGCTTGTCTCTAGATGTACAATAAGTTTCAGAGGTGGACATTGACTGGAAGGTGCTTTGTTGACTTTATTTGTTTTAAGATTCTAGGGTTTTGGGCTCTGATAGAAAAGTGATCTACCTTACAATTTGAGGTCTAAGGCTTCTTAATATGTTTAATGTCCCAAATGGGTTATCAAATCAAGATTCACAGATATTTTAAAGTTTGTGGTTTTCAAATTATTCTTATTTTTATCGAGATGGAGGGCTAATTGGCTAGTAGGTTTGTGAAGGAAGTATGTTGTAGAAGATGTGCTTGGTGATGAAAATTTGCGTGCTTGAGGGTTCATATGATATTGCTCTAGATATAAAGTTTCAAGTCTTGAATGTGTGTTTACTGAAAGTTGTGGGATCTACAAGTTCCAGATAGGGCTACAAGGAGATTAGACAGGCCTAATGTGAAAAAGTGTGTTTTTTGTTCAGTTTCTACAAAAGAGCAAGGCATGAGTATTTCAAGGTGAGCTACCGGGTTTTTTTAGAGCATTTTTCCTATTTGGTGTGTAGCATGAATTTTGATTGGTGGTTCTTAAGGTGGCTTGAGAAAGAAGGCTAGTAAGCCTGCATAATGGTTCTTCATAGTGTATAAGATCTGAAGATGCTTAAGTGGTGTAATTGCTCAAAAATCATAGGGGGAGTCCCTCTCAAATTTTTCTTGGTGAGTTCCATTAGATTTCAATGTTTTTTGTGTGTTCTTTTTTCATTTTTTGCAATGCTTGGTTGAAGAAGAGTGTTGCCATTGAGCAAGAGGAAGTTGTCAAGGCAAGAAGAGTGTTGGCATAAAGCAAGCGGAAGTTGTCAAGGAAAGAAGAGGTTGGCTCAAGGTAAGGGGGAGTTTGTATCATCTTTATAATATGGTCATTTCCTATTGATGGTCTTTTCAAGTCCTCAGAATCAGATTGTGCCCACTTTGTCATTATGTCAAAAGGGGAGAAAGTTCTTATTGTGAGAGTGTTTAAAGAGAGAGAAGGTGAGATGAAAGATATTTGTTGACATCAATGACAAAGGAGGATATTATTATATTATTTTCAATTATGTCATAATGATGTCATGCAAGTTTCATGTTGAGTGGATGAAGTGCTTTGATAGCTTAAGCAACAATGACAAAGTGTGTACTATATTTGTCCTAGTATGCTTGAAGTTGGCTTAGTTGATCTTCAGTTTTGACATGGCTAAAGATGTCTAGGGATGAGTATGATGATTGGATCATGTGTAAGGGGTCTATAAGATGTATTATATGATTGGAGATCTTGTGTGCATAAGTGAAATTCATCTTGTTGTCTATAATTTTCATCTAGACACTTTAGGTCTAGGGAGAAAATTTGAGTAGGTAGTTTGTTGGCATCACCATTGCCATGTATGGATGATTCAAAGGGAGTTGGTCATAAGGTTGTAATCATATTTTTACCTAATTTCTATGCATTAAATCTTACGTCATGTACCTAAGTACATTCAAAGATATGTGAGTGCAAAGTTGGGTTCCCAAGCATTTTGACAATGTTTTTCCATACTTAGCTAAATTTGCAATGTGGCAAAAAGAGCTGAGTAAGAATTTTGATGGCATAATATCTCAAACGTGTGGACATTTCAGAACAAGATGATCATATGGATTTATTCAGTTTTGTGCCTGGTTTTTAATTGCCAAATTTTAGGTCATGCGATATAACACGATAAAAGTTATGCATGTTCAAAGTTGGTTTCCCAAACAAGTTTTAAACATAGTTGGCTTTGTGACAGAAGATTTTGAGAAAGAATTTTAATGGTGATATATCTCACACGTGTGAGGATTTTAGGAGTAGATTTTTATATGGTTGGATTCTCCTATCTAATAAGATCATATGGTCTAAATTGCATATCATTCATCCAAGCACAGTAAAATATATGGATGTGCAAAGTTGGCCTTCCAAGCAAATAAATAAGGTTCTCATACTTATTCAAATTTACACATGTTAAAGTTCAAGAAACATTGACCATGCACGTTACTCCAAAAATTCAAGAAGCAGTGAGATGAAGACAAGTGCATGTTATTTAACATTGAGTAGAGATAAAGATCAAGCTTCTTCCAAGGATCAACGGTGAGCAGTAAATCTACAGATAGAAATCAATGATGCATATTAAAGTCAAGAGGTCAAAGTGACATCTATTTAGCATTGTTAAATACCAAGCTCTATACAGGATATCGACAATGCACGATGAGTCAACATTACAAGATTGCATGAGATGAGGTTAAAGTGACTAAGGTTTAATGTTTGAGTGTTGATACCTATGCATTAAAGTTCAAACAAGATCAATGGTGCATAATTGATCTGAGCATCGAGGAAACGAGATGCGAGAAAAGTGGTCAAATTTTAATTATGATCATTTACATTTAAATATTTGAATTTAGCAAGGGAAAGACTATTATGTGGTTGTTGGACCATAACTTTTAATCCAGGACAAAATTGCTCATGTTGTAAAAATAAAATATGAAGAGGACTCCATGGCACATATAATGAAACTAATTTGAAGATCTGACAGTGTGTATAGTCAAAGATATTAAGGTTCAAAGTTAAGTGTGTGTTCATGCTTATTCTGTAAGTGACCTGAGAAAGATAATTGAGCTTGTGCAGATGTTATTTCAATGTTTTATAATGAATTGTCTATTTGGGAGTGTTGTTGACTCCATGAGGATCATCTATGTGCATTATGAAGGTTTGGCCAATCGTATTCAATATGAACAAAGGTTTAAAATTTGAATATGTATTCGCTCATGGTGACTATGTGCACGAAATGTTGATTGAGCTTGCACAAAAGAGTACAATGATGACTGTAAGCATTTGAGGATGACTAAGAGGTCATGTAGTGTGGACCTATGCTTTTGGAAGTGGTCATATGTTCTTGTTTTGCTCATTGTTGTGTTAAATGGATGAATAGGTCTCCATGAGACCTATAAGATCTATAAGGACCTTATTAATAGGTGTAGTTACTTAAGGGTGACATGTAGATGCTATGGCCAACCTATGAAGATTGTATTAAACTGTGTCTCGATGAGAGAGATACCTTAAGGGTTAAGGCATGTTTAATGGCCAACCAAGATGGTGATGATCATGAATTCTCTATAAATAGTGTAATCAAAAATGGTGATTACTAGACTTTAAAAAGGAGAGATTTGTAGAGGCTTAAGTGTGGACAATATTTGTTGAAGCGAAGAAAAGAGGAGACTAAGTGTGCCCAATGGTTGGGTTGATAAGCAGAGTAGATTGAGGAATAATTGTATGACTTGTAGGTCATAATTTTGATGCCAGAATAGTGCTCTTACAGGTTGAAGAAGAGTGAAGAGGCTTGTGCGAGTGGAATAGAGTGAAGAGTTGAAAATCAAAGAGAGTAAGTGTACCTAGTGGTTGGGTTGATGAGCATAGAAAGTTTATGATTGTGTGTATGACTTGTAGGTCATATTTCTATGTCATAACAAGTGATCTTGTAGAGTTAATGCTTTAAAGTGTGAGCGAAGGATAGGTGATGTTTGTGTGAACTTGGAGGTTGATTTGTGAGGTAGATCAGAGTATGGTCTGTGTGAATGACCTCATGTTCATATTACTGTTGTGGTGACAAAAATATTGTAGATGTGCTGAAGTGGGTGTGAGTGAAGAGTTGGAGAGTGGGGTTAGTTGGGATATGTAATGTGTCATAATTGATCTTTGTGTGTTGGTACAAGTATGAATTATGCTTTGGCCAACAGGAGTGAAGGTGAAGAGTGATAAATAGAGATCCATCATTAGGTGTTGGAGACATCAATACTAAGATAGAAGTGTTCAAAGGAGGGCCTAAAGGACTTGGTCTTCCTTAGGGGCAGTTGCTCCTTGTGAAATAGGTGTTTCACTAAATACTTTTGATCAAGGGGATATCATCAAAGTTTGTTGGTTCAAAGAAGTTAATCAGTCTCTTGTTTGTAATTTCTTATAAGATAGTAGTCCATGTGTTGCAGACTTGAGAGTGGATTTTATTCCTTATAAGGGTTTCCCACAGAAACTATGTTTTATGTGTTTGATCTTATGTATGCATTGAATGAATGAGCTCTCTTGTTAATGTTGCTTGATCAAGGTAATATATGTTGATTGGTTATTAGTTTAAAGGACTACAATTGCAATTAAAATATATGGGCTCACTGATTCACCCCCTCCCTCTCAATGATTTTACCTCTAACAATCACAACTAGAGACATATTCTTAAGAGATTTGTATATGTATCTTTGATTTTGACAGCCTCCTTCAAATTTATTATGAAGCTTGATCTCCTTTTGAAGAGTAGCTAGTCTAGTGAAGCCTAGTGTTAGTATTTTACTATTTGAATAGTGGGATTGGCCCGCTCATACAAATATATATTTTGATTAAATACACCCACTTCATCATTATAGGGGGTGTGTGCACATATTGCTTTAGGTGTCATGCTCTGTGTTAGCCCTTGGCACACCATATTTTCCTTTTCAGGTAGTTGATTGAGTGCATTTTTTTTTTATGGAATTCACTCCATCAAGTGCACCTACTATGGTGTTGTGTGAACTTTTGAGTCATGTTTCTTGGGATGCTTTACAACATAATTCCTCTTCTCTAGTATTTGATGCGGATCTATTAGTTTTTGGGTACCTTGTTGTGATACATTTCATCCATGGTTACTCTTTTTTTCTTAGTTTTGTGATCAATATTTTTTATAGAGTGAGCCTCGTACAAAGTACCAATTCCTATTTGACTTAGCAATTATAGTGACTCAACTTTCATGTATTCTGGTAAGATGGATTGGTTATTATAGGGACACTTTGTATTTAATTATGATTTTGTACATGGATATTTGATTAGAGCTAGTTGTTGGGACCCATTCAGTCTCTTTTCCTTTTTTTATCACTCCCTATTATGTGCTTAAGGGAGGGTGTTGAAGTGATCGTGTTCACATTGGCTATGCTTTGATTTATTTCCAATCTAGTTTTATCTTTAGTTGTCTTCACACCCACTCATGGAGTTAAGCTTGATTTAAAGTTTGTTTTATTTATTAGATTATTGTGTGCACGAATAATATTTTGTGTCCACCAACTTAGGCAATCCACATTATTTTGAGTGAATCACAACAACCAAGTGGTTTTTATGAAACCAACTCACAAGCTTGTTTAGTATCTTTCCTTATGCTTCTCGTAAACCAGTAGAAGAGAGAAACTCTTGAGGAAATAATGAAGAGACTCTATTGTGCATAATTCTTTATTGTATATTTTGTCTAAAATGTCTCAAACTTTGTGGTAACGTGTGAAAGAATGATCTTTTGGTCGCATGAGTGCATATAGCACTGTGAGAATCACCTCCTCAAAACCATATATTCCATGTTTTTAGGCCCAAAAAATTGTTAACCCCACAGTTTTGGAAAATGGTAGACTGGAAAAAATAGGTTTGACGAGTCAATTCATTAGGGAACATGCTCTAAAAACCTCATTCAACATTCTAAATCTTTGCATTAATTAATGGTAAATTGATTTTCTTACTCAAACTTTAATAGGGTAGTTAAACCTAATAAGGACAAGGAAAAGGATTT
This sequence comes from Torreya grandis, assembly GCA_037957365.1. Lineage (NCBI taxonomy): Eukaryota > Viridiplantae > Streptophyta > Pinopsida > Cupressales > Taxaceae > Torreya > Torreya grandis. Next base: position 1,843,582 of record JARHVA010002205.1, read on the forward strand.
ATTTTAGGACATGTGCTCAGGGCCAACAAGATTTTTAAGCATTAACCACTTATCAGGGCCCTCAACACTATATGATATTGAAGCATCTCACCAATGAAAATGAAATTTAACCAAACAATCATGTGGAATGCGAGTGTTTTGCTACAATGATCTTTAATGCAATAATGAATTTTTTTTATTCTTGAATGCTCAATAAAATTTAGTGATGATAAATGTTATATGTTCTTTCAAATTTTATGGATGCCTTCTTTATATGCTTGCATTTATTTTTCGTACTCATCTATTGATATCCTAAATGATAACATATCTATGTATTTATAAACATAGTGAATTCAAATTATGACCCTATTAGCTCATAAAACAACAAACAAGTGAAAAAGTTGGTGAGGGACCCTAAAAGGGTGGAAAGGGTTCACACCCCAAAAACACACTATATTTCTACAAAAACTACAAAAAATATTAGACAGGGAGCAATAAGAGATAACAAAATATGAGAAAGAAGACATGAAAGATAAAAATAAGGGGACACAAAAATAAACAATCAAAATGACAAAAAGATGGGCCAATAAAGCCTAAATTGTGTTGGGTGAATATTTTGTCGGCCAACTAATTGGTGACCAAAATAGTTCCTATCACCATAGCATAGGGACATGGGTCGTCCTAGTGTGCAGGTTTACTACATCAACAGGGGACAAATCTCTCATCTCATCAAGGGGAGGTTCTTTATTAAATATGTGGAGGCTATATACTATATAAGTAAGCAGAAAGTAAGACACAGGTGTGGGATAAACCATCCATCTCTTTTTTTTTAGAGATGATGCTGACAAACAGAGGAGAAATACTGGGTGATTGGTGATGGCACTTTTCTTCTTTTAGAAGTAACATTCAGCGAAGAGCCAGATCCCTTCCTGGATAGTAGAAATCCTAGTGAAGTGATAGAAGGCACTTCTCTTCTTTCAGAAGTGCTTGTTCTTACAAACAGCAGAACTCTTTCTGGTAACAAGTGACTGGTAACCGGGTCCAAAGTAACCAACAATATAAGATGTAGCACAAAGTCTCCACCTTGACTACCCTAGAAAGAGATACGAAAGACAATGAGGGCACAAAGTCATCCCAAGGTCTTTTACACAGAAATAGAAAAGAAAAACACACACTAAAGACAACTATGATAGCGCAAAGTCTGAAATTAGTTGGCTTCAGGACACCTTCCTTATCAGCTCCACTAGTTCTACTTGTTAAATCAAATAAACAAGAATGCTTTCAGAAGACATACATACAAACAATATCTTAAAGTAGCATAAGCTATAACATCACAAAGTCTGCAAGTAACTTGCTTTCTCATTCAATCAAAGAAATATGAACTACAATCTAAGCTCAAAGTCTCAGTAATGTCTTTCAATTTAGGTAGAGTTTCACTTGTGTTAAGGGGAAGATCTCCCTTCAAATGACACAAGAGATTACATTATATAGAGACCTGAGGGAGGCTTGGCACTTTGTCCCATGGAGTGACCCATTCGATGCATTCAATGCCTTGGATGCATTCTGGTCTTGTCAGGAAGGGCCATGCTGGAGCAGGGTAGCTGCCTTGACTGTGGTGTGTCGATTCATCTCTAGTGCCTCCTCTCGAGCCTGAATCTCTCATTTCATCACCTGCTTATCCACGCAACTGTCTATTATGCCTTTATCTCACAAGGGACAAACAGACAGTGCTTTCAATGTTTGCAGGCCCCAAATATCTACTCGACGAACTACTTCACCTATTGGAATTAACTCCTGTTGAGTTTCCCTCTTTGTCTCTTCCTTCTCTTGGTCCTGGCCTTAGGCTCTTTTGAATGCATTCAGGTCCGCGCTGTAAGTCTACTAAAATCAACAGACAGTTCATCACGACAAATTTGATGTTTGCAGGCCTGTCATTCTTCTTAGCAATTCTCCCATGTCTTTCTCACTTGCTATGGCCGCTTTTCGTTGTGATGTGAATGAGGACATGTGGCAGCATTAACAACATCGAAATAGGCTTATCAAAATAAGATTTGAAACTGTTAGAGGTAGGGGCAAGATGCAGACACGTGGCGGAATCCACTACACTGGGTCAGGACACGTGGCGAGTTCTGTGCTTTGAGGTTTTATTCGAAATTGTGTCTCAGCTTGTGACACTTGGCAGCTTCCTTTGAACTTGGTGGCCTTTGAACCTTTAAACTCAGTGTGTTGAACTGATTGAATGTTGAACCCGTTGAACTAATGAACCAAAATGGTTCAAGGATCAACGATTCAAGCTTTTGAGACTTGTTAAGAGATCAAGGCCGCCAAACCTTGAAACGGTCAAACTTTAAACCTTTGTCGAAGCGCTTAGCTCTTATTGATGACATTGAACCTTTGAACCCATTGAACCGAAAAGGTTCAAGGTTCAATGGTTCAATGGTTCAATCCTTGTTTTGATGCTTGCCGACAGACCCTTTGAACCAATTGAACCTGCTAATCTCTTTACTGAAAAAGCTTGAAAAATGGGGAATTTGAAAGCTCAGAACAAATTTTTGAAAAGGGGACGGATAATTTTGGCCATGCAAGACCAAAATAGTCATATGTTGTCTGAAAAATGAGGAGTCATTTTTTAGGGACAACAGCTGACTCCAGTTGGGGAACTTCCTTCAGTTGGAAACTTGAAACCACTGAGGGGAGTAGAACCCAAAATCTCTAGTGCCTTGAAGTGTGTCATTGGGCTACGGAGTCATGCTACTCAAAAAGAAAGGATCCAAAAGAAACAAATGAACAAAACAAAGTAGAAACAGAAACTATATAAATATATATATGTACAGGTGAACTTATCTTATACTTCAAGAATTGAATTACTTCAGACGTTGCTCATTGTGGGACAAAGAAAAGGGGATGTTATCCTGATAAACTAGCAAAAAACCATTTTTCCCCCAGAAACAGTGGCGGGCGAATGGAGCTCTCTACCAAGAAACCAATTTTTTGCATCTTCCTCTTGGCCTTTTCTTCTTCTTGCCCCATGGTGGGACGTGGTCTTCCCTCTGAAAACTGTAGATCCTTGTTCTCCCTGCGAAGAGTTCCTTTTGCTGACTTTGGAATACAGCAGTATGGTTCACCACCATAGCTTGTTGTTTTGTTGGTTCAGTCCAGCACATGCTTTGATTTTCAGCCTCAAACCCCTAACAAACCATTAGCTCAGCATCTCCTTTGGTGTGAAGGAGTTTGACCTCTTCATCCTGAGCAGTTTTCAATTCGAGCAACAGAGATATGCATCCAGCTATGGAAGAATTTTTGCCATCGAATTTCAGGATCCAAGCATCATCAGGGGTATCAGATTTCTCTTCATTAGAGATGGAAGATCCTTCTTGATTTATACTGCACCCTACTAATTCTTCTGATGCCCTGTTTAGATCAAATCATGTATTGCCGGTTGCGGGACTTTCATCGGCTGGGACATGAGCATCCTCTGTGGTCAAGAATTAATTACCTCTGCCTGAAGGCTCAAACAGAATTTGAGCTACAGGGGCCGATGTTTGGGTGACCATAATTTTTGCCTCAGATAGGTCCGCACCTGGTTCTCCATCAATGTCCAATTGCTCAGGATTGGCTTGTAGGGATTCAAACTCAGTCATTTGAATTTCAAATTTCTTGACATAATCAACTATGTCAAATGAATGAGATGGACTTGGAAGAGAGGATCGGAGTTCATCCTTTTGGTTTTTGGGAAGGGGAGGACTAGTCTACAAATTTGAAGTAGAAGGTGCAGAGATGTTTGATGTACTTACTTCTTTGGCAATCACCAGGTCCTTCGACTGAAAAGGGAGAGGGGTTCTCTGCTCAACAATTGAAATCACTGGTTGGGGTCACTCCTCTATCTTTTCTTTGTCGGCCTGCTAGGCTGACTGATTCTCAGACTAGGTGAATACTGCGTTTGATCCTTTGACTGCTTCACCTTCACTCCTGGGTTCATCCTGGTAATTTAGAAAACCGATGTGGGAGTCGCCAGTTGATTCTTCTTGATCTTTCCTGAAGAGATTAGCACCATTTTTTTGCTCAAACTCAAGTTGGAAATAGGAAACATGTTTAGTTTCCAAATATCCAACCGCTGAGTTGGTTGGAGGTGCTTCAAGGGCAAGGTTCCTCTGTGGGGGAGGAAAATGATTTGGTTGCCCTTGACTTCTGGCAGCGTTGTCTTGATATGGTTGATTAGGGAATGTCCTCCTTGGTATATCTTTATATGAAGGAACAGAAGACATACCTTGTGCCACTTGTCTTTTCAAGGCTAGCAGTTCATTTGCCAGCTTTTGCACCATTGGGTCAGTGGTGGCTGTGGGTGAGTATTTAGAATATGAAGAGGGTTTACCTCTGTTAGGATCTCTATTTATCTTTCCTGCCAAGATAAGGTCATCTTATAGCTTAGTAGCCAATTCTTGAGCAGCCTCAAGGTCTATGTGTCTATCCTGTCTCAACAAAAAACTCACTTCAGGCAGTTGTGAGTTGATGAAAAAACACATGAGATTCTGAGGTGTCGGCTAGGTGATCATGGGAATCATGTGCCTTAGCTTGTTGAACCTAGAAATGAAGTCCCTCGTAGGTTCATGTGGCTCTTTCTTCATCTGAGTGAATTGGGCTATCAAGGCATGTGCATCTTCTACAGGCTTGAACCTGGCTTCAAACTTGGCTTTGAGTGTATCCTAGTCAGTCACTGATCTAGCTTGTAGATGGTAGAACCAGTCTATAGCATCCCCTTGTAGGGTCTCCACAAAAAACCTGACTGCCACGTCTTCAAATTCCACCCCTATCACACCACAAGCTATGTTGAAGGCTACATTGTGTTCATCAGGGTGAACTATCCCATCACCAAAGAATTTGGAGAAATTATTTCTTGAACTACGTGGGAGTTCATGCAGAGGTGGAGTCAAGTTAAGTGGACCAAAAGAGTTACCCCAGGGGCCTCAAACTGCCATGATTTAATTATGAAAAATAGGGATAACAAATCTAGATAGAGTGGCCAGATTATAAAACAAAAATGGGAGAGGACTGGCTGTGCTTTAGCGTGAGGCTTGAGGCTTCAAACTGCACACTCTTTCCTAGTAGCTCTGGTTTTGTAGACCAGATAATATAACGGAGATGGAGGAAGATGGTAAGGCTATAATGATAATGGATAAGACATGGAACGGAGTCGCCAGAGTCTATATAATAGATAAGGGAATGAACTGATTCAATCTAAAACTTGAGGCTTCAGACTACACGTTCATCCCTAGCAGAGTCACCAAAAACTGTTAGGTGAGGCTGGAGAGGAAAAATTAACAATGGGAGAGCACTGGAGCAGTTCGTTCATCCACAGCGGAATGCATGGATAAGGTTATAATGATAATGGGTAAGACACAGGTGATGTTTCAATCTGAAAATTGAGGTTCTAAACTACATAAAATTACTGTGTCCCCAGTGGAGTCACCAAAAACTGTTGGGTAAATATTTTGTTCGGCCAACTAACTGGTGACCAAAATAGTTCCTATCACCACAGCATAGGGAGATGGGTCATCCTGGTGTGCAAGTTTACTACATCAACAGGGGACAAATCTCTCCTCTTATCAAAGGGAGGTTCCCTATTAAATATGCGAAGGCTATATACTATATAAGTAGAAAGTAAGACATAAGGGTGGGATAAACCCTTCATCTCTCTTTTTTCAAAGATGATGCTGACAAACAGAAGAGAAATACTAGGTGATTGGTGATGGAACTTCTCTTCTTTCAGAAGTAGCATTTATCCAAGAGCCAGATCCCAACCTGGATAGTAGAAATCCTGGTGAAGTGACAGAAGGCACTTCTCTTCTTTCAGAAGTGCTTGTTCTTTCAAACAACAGGACTCTCTCTGGTAACAAGTGACTGGTAATCAGGTCCAAAGTAACTAGAAATATAAGATGTAGCACAAAGTCTCCACCTTGACTGCCCTAGAGGGAGATATGAAAGACAATGAAGTCACAAAGTCATCCCAAGGTCTTTTACACAGAAACAAAAAAAAAACACACACACTGAAGACAACTATGACAGTGCAAAGTCTGAAAGTAGTTGGCTTCAGGACACCTTCCTTATCACCTCCACTAGTTCTGCTTATTAAATCAAATAAACAAGAATGCTTTCAGAAGACATACATACAAACAATATCCTAAAGTAGCACAAGCTATAACATCACAAACTCTACAAGTAACTTGCTTTCTCATTCAATCAAAGAAATATGAACTACAATCTGAGCTCAAAGTCTCAGTAATGCCTTTCAATTTGGGCAGAGTTTCGCTTCTGTTAAGGGGAAGATCTCCCTTCAAATGACACAAGAGATTACATTATATAGAGGCCTGAGGGAGGCTTGGCACTTTGTCCCATGGAGTGACCCATTCGGCGCATTCAATCCCTTGGATGCATTTTGATCTTGTCAGGAAGGGCCATGTTGGAGCAGGGTAGCTGCGTTGACTGTGGCATGTCAATTCATCTCTAGTGCCTCCTCTCGAGCCTGAATCTCTCATTCTATCCCCTGCTTAGCCGTGCAACTATCGATTATGCATTTATCTCATAGGGGACAAATAGATAGCGCTTTCAATGTTTACAGGCCCCAAATATCTATCCGATGAACTGCTTCACCTACTGGAATTAACTCCTATTGAGTTTCGCTCTTTATCTCTTCCTTCTCTTGGTCTTGGCCTTAGGCTCTTTTGAATGCATTCGATTCCACGTTGTAAGTTTGCTAAAATCAATAGACACTTTATCACGACAAATTTGACGTTTGTGAGCCTGTCATTCTTCTTAGCAATTCTCTCATGTATTTCTCGCTTGCTATGGCTACTTTCCACTGTGATGCGGGTGAGGACACGTGGCAGCATTTGTAGCATCAAAATAGGCTTATCGGAATAATATTTGAAACTGTTAGACGCTGGGGGGCACGGATGCAGACACATGGCAGCATTTGTTGCACTGGGTCAAGACACATGGCGAGTTTTGCGCTTTGAGGCTTTATTCAAAATTGTGTCTCAGCTTGTGACACTTGGCAGCTTCTGCTACCCTCTGAGGCTCAAACTTTTTTTGAAAGGAACATGCCCTTCGGTGTCTTCTAAGTGGCCTTCGGGTTTTGATTCTTCAGTGGGTTGTCGTCCCTTTCATTTCCTCTAGACAAAATGTCTGAAGGAATTCCTTCAAACAATTCATCTAAAGGAAACCTTTCTTTGGCTCTATATGCACCTTTGTATTGCGAATGCCCCTTTCCTTTGACATGTGGCACCTTTTGCTCTTTAAACAAGTGCCACATGGCATCTTCTGCAGGAACAGGTGAGGACACATGGCATCTTCCGTTGTTGACACTTGAAAGCATCTACCTTCTCAGGGCTTTGTGACATCGTAGAAATGTTTGGGGCTCAGTCAAACTCTCGTGAATGATGACACTTGTCAGCGTTTGCCAATCTCTGCAAGGGACACGTGGCACGGTCTAAATACATTTGTTAGTCATGCAGATGTAGACACTTGGCACATTTCACTTCATTTAGTCACTCGTCCCTAGGCCCACCATGGTCTTTGCTCGAAACAGTGAAGCTAAGGGAAGAGACTGTAGATATTGACACTTGGAGGCTCCCAACAAGCTTCAAGAGGCACACGTGGCAATATCTGTCAATTCGCAGAAACAAAGTTTAGTGGGGCTCAGCCGTCGACACTTCGCAGCATCCGCCTAACTCTTTCTTTTACGCGTGCCTCTTTTCTTAACTAAGGCAGCGTTTGAACCTTTGAAACCAGCGCGTTGAATTGATTAAATGTTGAACCCGTTGAATCGATGAACCAAAATGGTTCAAGGTTCAACGGTTCAATATTTTGAGACTTGTTAAGTGATCGGGGCCGCGAAACCTTGAAATGGTCAAACTTTGAACCTCTACTGAAGCGCTTAGCTCTTGTTGACGATGTTGAACCTTTGAACCCATTGAACCCATTAAACCGAAAAGGTTCAAGGTTCAATGGTTCAATCCTTGTTTTGATGCTTGCCGACAGACCCTTTGAACCGGTTGAACCTGTTAATCCCTTTACTGAAAAAGCTTGAAAAATGAGGAATTTGAAAGCTCGAAACAAATTTTTGGAAAGGGGATGGACAATTTTGGCCATGCAGGACCAAAATAGTCATATGTTGTTTGAAAAATGAGGAGTCATTTTTCAGGGACAACAAATTAGACCAATAATCGAAAAATAAGTAGGTGCCCTAAAATAATGCAAATTTATGACTAATGAATTCCTAAGGGGCATTTTTTGGTGTCTACATTAGCATACATTATGTCATGGTCTCCTAGTATTATAGTACTTCCATCTTTTTGAGCTCATATGAAGGGAATATAAAAAAAAATTATATTTATAGACAACTTCCATAATTATTAAAACCACCTTAAAATAAACACCCACTTGCATGCAATAAATAAATCTATGAAAGCTTTAAAAGATAACAAAAAGATTTATCAAAGTAGCATTACGACCTCTTTAGATTAAGATAATTTGCATGGATTCACCAATATAACAACAATAACATTCATCCACAATCTATATTACCCACTAACCCTCTTTGTTCTTATATAAATAAGAAGGGGGCTAAGGCTAGGGTTAGGTTTTGGGTTCAGAGGATAGTTACTTTTAAAATAAGTATTATCAAAGACAAGCCTTTCCTATTATTAACAAAACTAAATTAAGTAAAGACTTAATTGATAATATTTTTTGATAACGGGTAATGGATAAGTGTGCACCAATCAGTGCCTATCTATTAACTATATTACAAATAAATAATATAAATGCATCTCAAATCATACAAAAGTGTATGTGTTATCAAATACACTAACATCTCCCCTTAAGATATACTTTGATAAAGAGAATAATTGAGGAATCATAAAATTATCCCCCTTTTATGACACCTTCCTTCACTCCCAAAAATTATATAGCTAAACAAATCAAGCCTCTAACAAAGGTTTTGTGAAGATGTCTACAATTTGATTGTCTATTCGGTAATACTTAAAAATAATGACCTTGCCTTGTGTCAGATGCCAAATATAGTGTTTATGTATCTCAATATGCTTTGTGTTTTGTTACTCTACTGGGTTAGGAGAGATATAAATAGCACTTTGATTATCGCAACAAAGTGTTTTTGGGTTGGGCCTATGGAAATTTAAACTCAGATAATATGCGCTGAATCAAAATTGGCGTATAGTCGGTAATAATAGTGTCACTATACTTAACATCCATAGTATAAAAATCAATAGTAGATTTTTTCTTGGAAGACCAAGCCACGAGACCTTCCCCAAGATGATATATATATATATATATATATATATATATATATATATATATATATATATATAGTAAAATCACAATCATCTGGATCTCCTACCCAATCATTGTTTGTGTAACCTACAACTGATTTTTTTCCACCATAATTATAATAAAAAATTAAGGCATTTACGCTTGAAAAATACTCAATCCTATAATTAAGAGTGCCATGAAGATACCTTAGAATGCCCCTTGCAGCTTTTCAATCGCTATCATAGGGGTCTTGACATAAGCGTGACACAAGGTTCATAGTGATATTAATATAGATAATCCAAAAATAGAATAGTCCAAAAATAGCATGAATATAGATAATGTGTTATTAATTATCAACCCAGTCACTATTATGCACCAAGAAGGCGTGACAATGTTATGCAAGGACGTTCTCACTCTTTTTTAATTCCTTGTTTCTATCACCCATCTCCATACTATATTTGAATAGCAAATTGTAATCACCTAAAAATGACACTTGAGTGCTAAGAGTGCTACTTGAGACCACATATCCCTAGCTTAGCCCTAGACCTATATTAGGGCCTATTTTCAAACTTATCTAGCCTTCATGTGGGCCACAAGTGTCCCTAGTCATCTCTAAAATAGTCCCAAACCCTCATTCTTAGATCCTAGCCCTTCGTGCCTCAGGTTATGCCCCCCAAACACTAGTGTCATAATAAGGAAGTGTCTCAATATTGGTGCTACTATCATTTCCCTCCTTTTTCCACAAACAGATATCTTTTCAAATCTTAGACCACCTAAGGTCGGCCTAGACCTCTTTTAATACTCACATAAGCACTAGAATAGTACATATACATGACTTTTAGCCCTCTAACCACTAGATGCAAATTGCACTTATAAACTTAAAACAAATTGTGCACAATTAAGGTTATCAATCCCTATTCTGCCCTACTTCTGCATACTACCATTTACAACATTTTTAAGCTCAAATTACTCATATTTTCAATCTCAAGCACATTCAAAGCACTCAGGTCTATAATCATACTAGATTCACTTGCACTTGCACTAGCACTAAGATGGGGAGAATTACATCGGACCTGATCTCTCTTTGAAATATTGGTATGTAGGCAACTCTCATCACAGCGAGGTGTTGAGGATGTCCAGCGTAACCCACTAACAAACAAACTTTACTACTCGGATCAACTGAATGACCTAGCAATATGGAGGGGGTTTGCTCATAAAATTAATCAAAACATGTCACCCATAGGGTTTCAGAACTCATGCACATAGGAGCAGAGTTGACAAACCTAGACACAGGTGCACCTAAAAGCTCAAAATAGTTATGCACAGAGGACACTACCTATAAAACAATGACACTAACACCACATGGTGCTACTGTTCGAAAGAGGTTTTAACACCTGGATCCTGTTTGCGACATTTAGACTAGCCTATACCTCAGTTTTTATCCTCTATATCATCTATCTCAATCATTTTCTAACTAAGTTCTTATTTACATTATTTATTGTTATTTTTAGAAAGGTTAAATTTAGTCAATTCTATAACAAATCAATGGTTGTATTTCTTTCATATTTATACCCTGATTTACTATACTCAGCGCTTTAACAATATATGATTTACATTCATCTAAGTCCTAAAAGGTTAAAATATTTGATGAACCTGACTTACTTTAAATATTGCATAAACTCTAACCCTAGACAACCCTAGGGTTTATGTTTCCAACATTCTAGGACCCTCAACCAGATTTGTATTTCATATAATTATGATAATGATGACAGATGAAGTTAATTACTTTTTGATGCAAAGTTTTCTAGCTTTTTTTGCATGCTTGTTTCCTCTGATTTGGAATGAATTCAAAAATGACATAAACACATATACATTATGCTTTAAATCAGTTCAAATATATGTCATATTTCATAGCATGTTATCTTTCTATTATGTGAAATTCCATTAAGAAACAAACCCTTACACAAAGAGGATTCAATACATAAGCTAATAACTATGTTTCAAGTTTCCATATCATATATGATGCATATGAAAAAATCTCCTTCTCCTCCTCATCTCCACGAGAGTGATAGTTATTTTTCCTCTAACCAGGTCCATGTTATCACTCCTCCATGAGATGAACTGGGCTATACTATTGTTACTAATGCCCATACTCATCCTATCTACACGTCTCCCCTATAGGGTGTGTGGCTATATTTTCAATCAAAAGTAACTAGGATTTGCACTTGTGAGACTCCAAAGGATCAAATTGTCAGTATGAACAAGTTAATCTCATATTTACATAATCAAAACCAATTATTAAGTGCACAAGTCACATTATTGATGAATCAAATTACATGTATAAAATCTTCAAAATATGCTAGTGTTCATCATGTATCTACATCTACACCTAGCAAAGTTGTGCCTAGCACCCTTTCATATCCAAATCATAAAGTACAACACAATGCATATATTATAAGTGATTCAAAAAACTTACAAGGATCCAATAAGAGCTCCAGTGAGATATTAAGGGAAATGATTAAAGCTAAGTTGATCGACCTACCTCCTCTACACCCAGTGAGGAGAATATAGAATGCATGAGCACCATATTGATTCAAGTTTAGCATTGAAACAAAAAATACAACAGATAATGGATACAGATGACTCAAATAGTGACACATCATCAAAACAACATACAATGACATCTACAAATTCAAAAATGGTCAAATTCAAAAACAGTACAAAAGTGGTTACTAAAGCATAACTCAAAACAACAAAAGGTTCACAAAGCATAATCAGAGCAAGAAACAATACAACAAGCATAGGTAAAGAAAGTAAAAGATGTAAATCTACCTCTCCAAAATGAATTCAATTTTCGAAGCAGTATGGATTTGATCAAAAATATCTACAACAATTTGATTGTCACTGTCAAGGTTTGAGCAAACAAGCCCATGGCATCACAACTGTTATTCTAACAGTTGATAATGTTGGTCAACAAGGATTGAGATTTATTGAACATCCAAAGTTAAATCATTCATAGATATAGTTTATCAAGACAAAAAGTTCAGATCCACAAAAAATATTACAGAAAGAGCAATAACTTCAATTGCAAAGTCAAAATTATGATAAGCCAGCAAGCATTCCCACAAGAGGCTTTCTAGAAAAAGAGCCTCCATGGCACCATATGCCTATAATAAGCACAGTTTCAAATGGCAAAATCACAATCAATATTCTAAAGCACAATTCAAAAAGGTCAACACCACAATGTGAGGCAATTCCCTCTAGCATTCCAAGTTATTATGATACCGACGATGAACAATACTCAAATTCATATTGCAACACCGTTCAACTATAGCATAGCAATCACAGTGCACGAGAGATTACCATTCATATTTTTGACACATCCCACGTTGAGAGCGATTCTCCCATGAGACTTATTGGTTAGTATTGTTCCTCCATTCTTGTACGTACTTTCCTTATTTCTCACTCCTTGTATATAGTTTCATTTTCATGTTACTTGTACATAGCTTATAACCAGAAAATACAAGAACAATCTAATATGTCAAAAACACAAGAACATTCAAATATTTACTTAGAAAATATAAAATTATAGATTGTATACATTGTGATGTTTACATTTCTTATATTTGTCAAACACTACATATGCTAGCTATCTTAGTATAGTTGGTTTTATCATACATACATGTTTCACTTATTCTTGTCAAGTGCTTGCAGATTGCTTATAGGACTTAGATCCACTACATTAATCAAGATTTTCTAATATCTACCCATTGGGGGCTTATACACAAATACACGGGTTCTTTATTTGACACATTCGCCCATTTCGGAACACCTTATACACAGTTTGATTACCAAGTTACATCTTTCTAAACTCTGCACATATTTAGCATTGTTATATCTTGATATTGATAGATTTTTTACCGACTACTACTTTAGACTCGATATATGTACATCTTGGCTCTTACACAAATTTGTATTACATGTTCATGCATATTTTCATTTCTGATTTTTTTATTTTAGACTTGATTGTGTCTCTATGCTTCTTTTATTCGAGAGAAATTGAATATGCCATTGTTCTTCGACTCTAGGCCACTTCTTTTCATTGTATGTATGTTTTAGACATGTGCCCTTGTCTTTGTGTGTGCTTTCTTGATTGTGTATGTGAACATTTGAACATGTCTTTATATGTGACTTGAAGCCAACTTGCTTGTTGTTTGCATATGTAGACATTTGAACATGTCCTTGTATGTCTTGTTTTCTCAGATTTAATGGCATGTGCTCATCTCTTGTATTGCATCCCATTTGCCTACTTTGTGTGCCTCGTGTGTTGTATGTTTTATTGTATGCATCATGGCCATGACACTTGTCTTTTGCTTGTTACACACTCTAATTTAAAATGCCATGAGGGACGACATGCATCTCCCCTTCATGCTTGAGTGTTGTGATGTACATCATGCCCCATCCCCTTAGGTAGCTACTCAGTTATACTCAGATTTGTTGTTATATATATTGTTATAACTATCTTGACAACCTTGTGAATGCTAGACATAATATACATCGCACATTACAAACTTATGCTCATATTATTTTACATTACAATGTTATGTATGCACATTATATTAGATTATTATGCATATATCATATATATGCTCCGACTAACACACATTTTGCAAAACTTTTTCTTTTGAGGACAATTCTCGCACAAAGTCAACAACTCCCCTCAAAGAGTGGGCATTCATAGGGGTTTGTCAAAGAGATTAGGGTATCAAAATACACTCAAAGTACAATTTTTCGCACACAATGTCAAGTTACAAAAATCAAAGTCAAATAAACATAGTGAAAAACAATGACACAACAATCAGTTACAATTGCACAAAAATTAGAATAGTCAGATATTAGCGCCTAAATTGGGACACTAGCACCTAAATTGGGACACTAACGCCACATGGCGCTACTATCCAGTAGCCTCAATTTTTTTAAAAATCAAATTAACCAAGAAAATATAGTAGGTACAACCCATATTTGTATAGGTTCAATTACAGATTTATCAATTTTGTTCAGTTTAGCTCAGATTCGTATCAGTTCGCTCATATTGGGCACATCGTGTGCGGCATAACCATTCTCATTTTCAATTCAGATACTCAGATACAGATTATTACAACACGGTCTAGAATCTATATGCTCAAATACCAAATTTGAGGGCATGTGTGCAGTATATTGTTTCTGTATGCTCACTTATACACCGGTTGATCAGATGGAATGACAAAATCCATGTCATTCTCTATGTTGTTAACATCAAACACCATGTCCCAGATTACACCCCAAATTCATACCCTACTCCATCTGTAATGGTTAGTATTCTCGAGTCACCCAAAGCCACCTAATATATCTGAGTGGCCATAGAACCAACATCTCCAGTTAGTTATCTCCAGTTAGACATTTTCAATTAAATATTTCAGTTATATTGCACAGTTTCAATTTCAGATGGATCTACTATCATGGGTAGGCAATGATGGAGTCATAGTCTACTTGAGTTCTTGAGCCACCTACATGAGAGGGTTGGGCACACCATTAGTCCAATCCAAGTTATTCATAGGTCATGATCTGCCAAGCAAAGGTGGTCAATGATGGAGTCAAAACTAGATTGAGTTCTTTAGCCACCCACACATGAGGATTGAGCAAACCATGAACTCAATCCAAATTGAGTTGATCGATTGCACTATATACACTCACACACACAGTTGTCACTAGGTTTACGCATTGGTTTATGTACCCAGTGAAGTGTATTTGTTCATTTCCTTTCTCTTTACTCAGTTTTACTTCTTTTGATATCTCTTAAGGATTGATCTATGCACATTTCACTTGCAGGACACGCAATGAAGCATGCTTCACATACTCAGATCCAAACTCACGGGTTCGCCTCTTAGATAAGTCCATGTATGCTTCTTTTTCCTTTATCCTAGTCATTTTGTTTTGTTCCATTTTAAGAATAAAGAGGAGGCACATGTAATCACCTAAAAATGACACTTGAGTGCTAAGAGTGCTACTTGAAACCGCATACCCCTAGCCTAGCCATAGACCTATTTTAAAGCCTATTTTCACACTTACCAAGCCTTCATGCGAGCCACCGGCATCCCTAGTCATCCCTAAAGTAGTCTTAGACCCTCATTCTTGCATTATAACCCTTCGTGCCTCAGGGTTTGCCATATGGACATTAGCGCCATAATAGGGATAGTAGCACCACATGGCACTAGTCTCCCTGATTTTGATGCTATGATCATTTCCCTCTTTTTTTCACAAATGAATATCTTTTCAAATCTTATACCACTTAAGTTCAGCCTAGACCTCTTTTAACACCCTCACAAGCACCAGAACAGTATATATACATGACTTTTAACCCTCTAGTTACTAGATGAAAATCATGTGTAAATTATACATACAAACTCAGAACAAGTTGTGCACTATTAAGATTATCGATCCCTATTCTATTTTACTTCTGCATACTACTAACTACAACATTCATAAACTCAGATTATTCAGATTTCTAGTCTCAAACATATTCAAAGCAATTAGATCTATAATCATACTAGCTTCACTTGTACTTGCACTTGCACCAACACTTAAGTGGGGAGAACTACATTGACCTTAATCCCTCTTCGGAGTATTGATATGTAGGCAACTCTCATCACAGCAGGGTGTTAAAGATACCCAGCGTACCCCACTAACAAACACACTTTACTACTTGTATCAACCGGATGCCCTAACAACATCGGGGATTAAGGTTTACTTATAAAATCGACCAAAATAAGTCACCTACAAAGTTTTAGAACTCGTGCCCACAGGGACAAGGTTGATAGACCCAGAAACGAGTACACCCAAAAACTCAGAGCAATTCTACACAGAGAACACTACCATCAAAACAGGGACACTAATGCCACATGGCACTACTACTCGGAAGGAGTTTTAACATTTGGATCCTATTTGCAACATTCAAACCAACCTCTACCTCAGTTTTCAACCTCCAAATCATCCATTTCAATCATTTTCCAACTAAATTCTTGTTTACATTATTTATTGTTATTTTTAAAAAAGACAAATTTAATCAATTATATAACAAATCAATGACAATATTTATTACATATTTATACCATGATTTACTATACTCAACAATTTAACAACACAAAATTTATATTCATCTAAGTCCTAAAAAGTTAAAACCCAAATATAATTCTACAAATTATAGTTGAATGTCTGATTGACAAATTGCATATACATGTTTTGATCTAGATCAAAACTTTATATCTCATGTAATGATATTCTAAAACACCAAAACAATGGTGATGTTTCTACATTGACAATGTTCCATCGTATCTAGAGAAACAGCGATTTGACTTGCAGCTCAACAAAATAATCCTTGATTTCACTATCTTGGCTTTGAAAACCTATGAAATTATAATAAATATTATATTAACACACCACCCAGCAATACATGGCAAGTATGGACAATACTCTTTGCCTTGTTAGTTCACCATATGAGGTAATGAAATTGGTTATTTAAGAAATCAATAAGTGTTTGCATTCTCATGCTAAAGTAGACGAATGTTTTCAACTGGTCCCAATAATACCATGATACCATCAAATGCCCTATATTGGCCACAGAACATCAAATCCATAAATCAAGGCATAAGCAGGCTTTTGTTCATTCAATTTTGAAAAGGAGGCAGACATTGACTGTGATGCCCAAAGTTCCTTCCACGTAGCTCTTGTTTTTTAATGTAAATTCTCAAATCCACTCTTGAAGTTCGAGAATGAATAAGAAATTAAGAATAGCCTAGAATGAATAAAATAGCAAGGATGGAAACAATATTTCTTTGATTTGATTCCCGCTCAATCCTCAATCAACAATATAAGAGTGCATCAATACTTCTAGCAAGGTAAACACGGTATTGAAAAACATCCTTAGCATGGAATTCAAAAACATGGCCACAAATCGTTGAGGACCTGGTGCATCCTTAAAATTTCTCTTGAAAATATGACACTAAATGCCAATTTATTCTCACGAGGATCTAGAAAGTCTACTGTCTTAAGGTTTATCATGCAATATGCTCCCTTCGAGAACAGTCAACAAACCACAAAATTGGTTCTGTTCCAAAAGGATGTCCAATTTGGATTATAGTAAATAATGAAATTCATGTAATCCATATCAAGAATGCGCTTTTCGAAAAAATAGATACATATGCTCTCTCTTATCGCGAGTTCATCCAATCATGTCTTGCATTTAGGCTAAGAAATATTTCCACTCCACACAAGTGTAACACTACAAATTTGTCCCATCTCTGAACCATTTGAAACAAGTACTTACAATAATATACCGAAGTGCTTTAAATTTGCCATATCCAGCTAGTTAGACCCTAGGAGGCCCATATAATCAGTGAGGCAGCCAAATATGCCCCTGAAACTCAAAATAAAGCTCTCTTTGGCTTAGCCCTGAGCTTAAGTGCATGTTTGAGCGTGTAGCATTTTCAAGAAGTTTTCCAATATACCTTCAGTCTCAACTATGCCATTCAAAGGTAAATGCATGTATTTGTCCTCATAATATACAAAAAACTAAATTATGCAAATTCTAAATCGATCTTTGTGAATGAGAATGAGAACTGGAGTCTCTAATTTCCATAATTGTTGATTTGGAATTTCACCCTAAAATTGTCAACTTTGTACCTTGTTATTTGTTGATGATTTAAAATTGCGCTTGTTCTAATATCAACAATGGGAAGTTTCAATATGTGGGACTTGCGACTTAAAACAACCCCCAGATTTTTAAGAAGATTGTTCTTCTCTATATCAAGTGGATACTGGTAAAAGGGATAGGAATTTTAATCAGAAACACAAATGCAAGAAGGAAAATCTAATCTATGGCGATGCACATGAATGTAATTCGACCTTAATCCTGAGCACAGTGAAACTATATGTAAGATTCATTTACATTTAAGAGCAAACAAGTGCATGATCAATGTAAAAGATGGAAACAATAGAAACAGATGCTCACAGCATCATAAGAGGCGCAAAAACACTCACAATTATATAAACTTTTCAACTCAAGAAAATGATACAAAAGCAAATGACATTCCTAATCACAGCGCTAAAAAGTCTAAACTCTTGACAACACAACCTAGACTACTTTTGCAATGACACAGAAAAAATATCAACAAAGGCATAGGATTCAATCTTCTCATTAATTCTCCAATCACATAAGAGGCATAAAAACACGCACAGTTACATAAACCCTCCAACTTAAAAAGATAGAACAAAAACAAATGATATTACTAGTCACAACTCTAGAAAGTCTAAACTCTTTACAATAATTCTCTCTCCAAATTCTCTCTGGTAATTGTTGCTCCCTTCTGGAGATCTCTGCACCCTTATTTATAGCCTTGGATTCACTCTGGGTTGTCTGTTTGTTCTCAATCTAACGGCCCAACTAAAATCTCCCCCAACTGGAAGTGTCTAACAGAAGATATTTTATAGATTCTGAAATGCTTTGTCTTCTGACAGTTCATTGGCTGAAACAGATTGCAAGACGCTCCCTTCTCTTAAACGCTAGGTAACACTTAACCAATTTCTTGAAAACCTTCTTATTACTTTAGGAGACACCGGAGGACGACACTTGGCGTGTTCTGCAGCACCTATCAAAGACACGCGGCACTTTCCGCGTAACTTATACTCTTTTGTGTCTTTGCTCAGTGGTGTTCTGCCTGTGACACTTGTCGCAATCCGCTTCCTCGAAACTTCAACAGTGTAAAAGAAAATAAGACCCACAGTATTTCTTACCCGAGTAACTTTAAAAGAGATACAGGGATAGGGGTCAATCTCTGCTTTACTTATCTGGGGTTACGTGGTAGTCTCCGCTTCTTTTAGCTACATTTCTAAAACCCTGCGAAAGATGACACGTGGCGGTCTCCACTTTACTCTGTTTATACCATAGAAACAATTGGGTCTCATTTCACATTTACACAGACAGCGACCCCTGGCGGCTTTCACTTGCTTCAAAAACAACACTTAAGACCTACCACGGTCTTTGTTATATCAGTGAAACAAAAATGAAGATAATTCAGATCGCGACACATGGTGGCTTCCGCTTTCTTTTGTTGGGGTACATGGCATCTTCCGTCGCTTTTAGAAAAGCAACATTGAGATCTTTCGCGACTGTCACTTGGCGCTTTCTGCTTGATCTTGATGCTTAGCTTGTTAAAACCTTTCGCTGAAAAGATATGAAACGCGGGTGCCGATATAAAACCGCGGATACTGACACTTGGCGGTCTCCGTTGAGTTGTTATGGGACACATGGCACGTTCCGCGGCCTTATTGAAATATGAAAGGTGCCTTGGAAAGTGACATTTGATAGCTTCCACTTGACTTAAACACTTAGAGAAAAATGAATCAAAAAGAAATTAAAGCCAGCGTTCTATTTCCAAAACTTCGCCGTCTTAAACCAAGTAGGTGGGGACAGCAATCTGGATCATGCACTACTGAAAATCAGAATGAAACGTAGAGTATTTTTTACTCTACAGTTATTGACGACCCCAAAGACTTTTGAGCCTACTCAAAAAGAATCTACAACTCCCGCATGATCTGAAATTGCTAGAAAACATAGTTTTAACTAAAATATTTCAAATAGATTCCATTTACAGGAATCTCTTCAAGTTCACCTTCCATCGTTTCTAGCTCAAACGAATTTTGTTGTTTGCATGCCCGAATTTTATAAGGGCCAGTCCATAATGCTTCAAACTTAGTGTGTTGACCTGTTTGGCAGCTCTTGCATCCCATTTTAAAAAAATTGAGCCTGTTTCGAAATGGGGATTTGAAGTCCTTTTATCAAAACAATCTTTAACTATTTTCTGATGCTTTATCAATGAATCATGTGCTGCATCCCTCTTTTCTTGAACTTCTAGAAGTTCTGCAAGTCTGACCTGCATGGGGCCATTTTCTTCAATTTCAATTTGTTTGATCAGCTGGAGAGCAAAAATCTCCAAGCTTAGGGGAATTACAGCAATTTTTCCATATACCAATTCATATAGAGACATTTTGATCCCCTGTTTAGGCGTAATTCTATCAGCCTACAGTGCTAAATTAAGCACTTTATGCCACTCCTTGTGATGATCAGCTCCTATTCTTTTGATAAGTCTAATCAGGTTCCTATTAATTGATTTTGCCAAACCATTACCCTGAGGGTAATAATTAAAAGTTTTCAGATATATTCTGTGTTTTAATGCAAAGTCGGATACTTTGGACTCTAAAAATGCTTTAGCATTATCTAAAATTATGGTGCAAGGAGCCCCAAAACGAGTAGTGATACTCCCTAGAAAGTCTAGGATCACATTTTTTGTTGCTTCCTTGAGTGGCACTGCCTCAGTCTATCTGGTGAAATAATCTGTGGTTGTTAAGATCCATTTGTGACCCATGCTAGACACTGGATTTATCAATCCAATAAAGTCAAAGCCCCATTGAGCAAAAGGTTCATCCACAATTATAAGACTAGAGGCATTGTTGCATTCCTTCTCATCCCCACATAATATTGACAAGATTGACATTTTTTAACCAAC
Organism: Torreya grandis; assembly: GCA_037957365.1. Classification (NCBI taxonomy): domain Eukaryota; kingdom Viridiplantae; phylum Streptophyta; class Pinopsida; order Cupressales; family Taxaceae; genus Torreya; species Torreya grandis. The sequence continues at coordinate 1,864,485 of JARHVA010002205.1, forward strand.
CGATAACAATCTATAAATAAAGTCGGCCGAAAATACCCTGCTTCACTTATCTTTATAGCTGTGGTCTTTGCAGAAAAATGTCCGCCTGATACTCCATGATGCATTTCATGTAGTATTTTCTTAGCCTCATCCCTTTCTACACATCTTAACAATTTGCCATCAGAATTTCTTCTGAAAAGAACCTGTTCAATTAAAACAAAATGAACTCCTTGTATCCTATAGTATCTTCTCTTATTTTGAAAGAGTTCTCTTGGGTAAATCCCATTTTTCATAAAATAAATCCTGCTTGTAACCCAGGATCCCTGATCAACTTCTTGTATTCTTAATACAATTTCTTCTTCTGTTCTTGAATTTGTTTCTTCAAAGATCATCTTTTCAAGCTCTTGAGTCATATATTGGCACAAACCCCTACCTCTGACTAATTTAGTGGGTTTGACTTCTACATCATATTCAAGGATCTTAGTTATCCAGTTTGCTCTTTTTTCAGTAATTTCACCCTCCATGATGTATTCTCTGACAAGGTAATTTTAAATTGTGCTATGTGATATAATTCAATTAGCCTTTCATTTTCTTCTTGAGTTGCAGAGTTTTCAACTTTTAATTTTTTCCCTTCACTCACCTCTATTTCAGAATAATCTGCTTTGTTTGCTTGGAACCTTTTCTTCTCCAGGGTTACATCTTCTAGATCAAAAAGACTCTAAAGTGATTAAACCTTTGGGAAGCTTATTATTCTTTAATTGTATAATTTGATCCCCATATGCCTTTTCAATCTTTGGTTGCAATTGATCAACAAATTCCCCTAATTGTTGCAAGAATGAAAGTACTTGAAAATCATTCTCAGATACTTGTCAATTCTCATCATTATCAAGAATAGTTGGCCTTACTATAACTTTTACCGACTCATTATTAACTAATAGCCCAGTTGCTAGATCAAACTGCGAACTAATATGTGCCATCCTATCAGCTTCAAAATTTTGAATCTTGGGAACTACTTCAATATTAAAAGCTTCAAAATCTTCTATTAAGTCCCAAATTCTGTGCTTATAAGATTTCATTCTGACATTCTTTGTTATTGCCCTTTCTTTAATTTGTTTTACTACTAATTATAAATCTCCTTTTACTATTAGATTCTTTATTCTTTTTTTCTTAGCTAATGGGAGCCCATGTACTAAAGATTCATACTCAGCATCATTATTAGTACAAGCAAATTGAAAACAAATAGCCCTTAAAAAATTTTCACCATTTAGAGCAGTAAGACAAATTCCTGCTCTAGCACCATTTTTACTTCTAGCCAAAATCAAAATTTAAAGCCCATATCTCTGAATCCTTTTAAGATCCTTGATTAGTCGGCGTTTCTTTCCTTAAAACATTTGAGATTTCATGATCCTCATCAAAAATAACATAAGTCCCAAGACCAGTGGAGTTATAATTTTCATATGAGTCATTATGCATCATAGTTAACAACTGGTTATCTTCTTTTTCTTGATTATGCTTAATCCAGTCACCTATCTTAGTTGAATAGAAGGGATCTGATTTGGATTTGCTTACTTCTGATGCATTGTTCGTTAGGGTTGTTGTCTGCAGATGAACTATGTCTTTGAATTTTCTTTTATCAGCAAGTCCTTCAGTACATTTGGGCATTGCTTGATTTTGAAGAGCTTCTTGTAACAGTGTTCTTTGTTCAGGAATAGCTAATATGTCCCAAATTGATACTTGCACTGGAGTCATCTTCAGTTGATCAACCACATTCATTGATCTCAAAGTTTGAATTCTTGGAAGATTAGGATATCTTGTCTTTCCTTGAGCTTGTTCAGGGACTTGATTTTGCATTGACTGAAGCATTTCTTGTCTAACAACTGTGTGTTGATGATATTTAAATGAAGGATTCTCCATAGCTTCATTGTTTACAACTTCAAGGTGTTCTAGCATTCTTCTCTTTGATCTAGTACAGTAGTCTAATTGCACCATTGGTTTCTTGAAAACAAAAGCTTCATTCAAAAATATTGATTCTTCATCTTCAACCATGAGAACAAAGCATATTTCGAAGCTATTTCTTCCTCTTGTTGCAAAGACATCCCTTGCATTTGAGCCATTAAGATTGAATTCTATATATCAGAAGACTGATAGGCCTGATTGTCACTGAAACTTGCAAACTAACCATCCATTCTTCTTTGCTCTGCCACCTTTTGTTGTAGATTACCCATAGGACAATCTCTAGGTGTATGAGCATTATTGCAAGGGAAACACCAGGCATTCGTGTTATCCACAGTTATTTTGCCCTGAAACAATCTCCCTATTTGAATTGGGAGGAATAGTCTGCGAGAGTGTTGGGATTGTAACTAATTGGTTTGCTGGCTGAGAGTTATTTTGCTTCGGAGGACCCTGGTATTGGTTTGGCTGAGATGAAAATCTGTTTCCTTAATAGCCTTGATATGGAGGCCTAGAAAAAGTATTCTACTGTCTTTTTATATTGATCAGCGCATTAGAAAATCTCTTTAGAATATTCTTGATATCATCCAACTCAAATAACTGAGTGGGGCCAATTTCTTTAGCAGATGGTTGAGGATAGGTGTACATAAACACAAGTGGGGCTACATATTTAAGGACTTCTTGAGGTAATGGCAAGAAAATTTTTGAGAACATGGGCATGAAAGGTCTTGAGGGTAACTTCCCAATATCTTTTAAATTGTTTTCAGCTCTGACCGCATATTCATAAGCCTCTGGCAAAGTGTCCTCCAAGTGACTGAATCATAACAGATATATTTGAATTCAAAGCCTTAAGATAAAACACTACAGCCATCCCTAGTAATGGTCTAGCTATAACAGAGATTCTTTCCCAAGTCTTTTGAAATCTAGAATTAAAGTCAGTCATGGCTTCTTGTGGTGCCCTTTGAATGGTAAGTAATTACTGTAATAAAGAAGACTTATCACTCTTATCTTGAATCTTTCAAAGAAAAGATCTCCGCGCTGATCCCATGTAGAAATAGTATTTGGGGTCAGAGACCGATCCCATTCTAGAGCCTTCCCTTTAAAAGACCCTACTAATAATCTTATGGCCACATTTTGCTGTGTGACATGTATAGCATAGACATCTGATACATCTTGAAGATGTTCCTTAGATGTTTTAAAATCTTGCCCACTCAATTTAGACAAAGCTTTTAGGGCATTCACTGGGATAGGGTCACAAGTGGCTAGTGGTATTGGGAGAATCAAGGGACTACCAGTGTTCCAGCTTGCATAATTTCTTGGGAGTATAAGGGCTCCCATATTTGCTCTTGGTATTGGTACAAACTAGTTGACTCTTCTTCTTGGACTAGTTACCAAAGGTGGCAAAAGAATACCTTGATTTGTAGTAGATTGTGATCTGGTTACTGGGCCACAGCTATGACTCCTCGTAGCTCTCTGGTTCATATGATCTTGAAAGAAACTTCAAAATTGATCCCACCAAGCGTGCCAAAAACTGTTGATGATTTAAGATTGTGCTTGTTCTAATATCAACAATGAGAAGTTTCAAGACGTGAGACTTGCGACTTGAAACAACCTCCAGATTTTTAAGAAGCTGGTTCTTCTCTATATCAAGTAGATACTGGGAAAAGGGATAGACATTTTAATCAAAAACACAAATGCAAGAACGAAAATCTAATCTATAGCGATGAACCTAAATGTAATTCGACCTTAATCCTAAGCACAGTGAGACTATATGTAAAATTCATTTACATTTAAGAGCAAACAAGTGCATAATCAATGTAAAAGATGAAAACAATAGAAACAGAGGCTCACAACATAAACTACTTTTGCAGTGATACAGAAAATGTGAACAAAGCCATAGGGTTCAATCTTCTTATTTGAATTTTTCAGTGACATAAGAAGCGCAGAAACACGCACAGTTATATAAACTTTTCAACTCAAGAAAATGATACAAAAGCAAATGACATTCCTAATCACAGCTCTAAAAAGTCTAAAATCTTGACAACACAGCCTAGACTACTTTTGTAATGACACAGAAAATATCAACAAAGGCATAGAATTCAATCATCTCATTAATTCTCCAATCACATAAAAGGCACAGAAACACGCACAGTTATATAAACCTTCCAACTCAAGAAGATAGAACAAAAGCAAATGATATTACTAGTCACAGATCTAGAAGGTCTAAACTCTTTACAATAATTCTCTCTCCAAATTCTCTCTGGTAATTGTTGCTCCCTTCTGATGATCTCTGCACCCTTATTTATAGCTTTGGATTCACTCCGAATTGTCTGTTTGTTCTCAATCTAACGGCCCAACTGAAATCTCCCCCAACTGGAAGTGTCTAACAAAATATATTTTATAGATTTTGAAATGCTTTGTCTTCTGACAGTTCATTGGCCAAAATAGATTGCAAGATGCTCCCTTCTCTTAAACACTAGGTAACACTTAGCCAATTTCTTGAAAACCTTCTTATTACTTTAGGAGACACCGAAGGACGACACTTGGCGTGTTCCGCAGCACCTATCGAAGACACGCGGCACTTTTCGCGTAACTTACACTCTTTTGTCTTTGCTCAGGAGTATTCCGCCTTTGACACTTGTCGCAATCCGCTTCCTCGAAACTTCAATAGCTTAAAAGAAAATAAGACTCACAGTATTTCTTACCCGAGTAACTTTAAAAGGGACAGGGGTCAATCTCCGCTTTACTTATTTGGGGTTACGTGGTAGTCTCTGCTTCTTTTAGCTACCTTTTTAAAAACATGCGAAAGATGACACGTGGCAGTCTTTGCTTTACTCTATTTATACCATAGAAACAATCGAGTCTCATTTCACATTTACACGGATAGCGACCCCTGGCAGCGTCCGCTTGCTTCAGAAACAACACTTAAGACCCACCACGGTCTTTGCTATATCAGTGAAGCAAAAATGAGGATAATTCGGATCACGACACGTGGTGGCTTTCGCTTTCCTTTGATGGGGTACATGGCATCTTCTGTCGCTTTTAGAAAAGCAACATTGAGATCTTTCACGACTGCCACTTGGCGCTTTCCGCTTGATCCTGATGCTTAGCTTGTTAAAACCTTTCGCTGAAAAGAGATTAAACGCAGGTGCCGATATAAAATCGCAGATGCTGACACTTAACGGTCTCTGCTGAGTTGTTATGCAACACATGGCACGTTCTACGGCCTTATTGAAATATGAAAGGTGCCTCGAAAAGTGACATTTGGCAACTTCCGCTTGACTTAAACACTTAGAGAAAAATGAATCAAAATAAAATTAGAGCTCGTGTTCTATTTCCAAAACTTCGCCATCTCGAACCAAGTAAGTGGAGACAGCAATCTGGATCATGCGACACTGAAAATCAGAATGAAACATAGAGTATTTTTTACTCTACATTATTCAACCCCCCTCGAGTAAAAAAATGAGGGGGTAATTCATTTGATATAACAATATTATAACATCAACAACTACCACTGCAATCAATAATTTCAAACAATTATCCACAACAAATTACCATATTAGCTAAGAAATTCAAGATATCTTCAAACGTGTTTAGAGTTGTACTAAAACCAAATTCTTTCATATGTTGAGAAAGATCATTTTTCTTGCAAACCTTTCTCAAAATCCTAGTGTTTATCAAGCTACAAGGAATCAAAGGGAAAGGAATTAACTTTAGCAATACACAGTTCTCTAGTATCATCTATTGTTATAGATGAACTTTAGCAATACACAATTCTCTAGTATCATCTATTGTTATAGATTCATCTCAAATCATATTTGTAATATTTCATCAAAAGAAAGGTATTAACCCTCTAGCAATACACAGTTCTATAGAATCGTCTATTGCTATAATATCATCTCAAATGATATTTGTGACATTTGATCAAAGGGAAAGGGATTAACTCTCTAGCAATGCACGGATCTATAGTATCATCTCAAATAATATTTGTGACATTTCATCTTATACTGATTATTTGGAATCACCTCTTGTCAACAAGTACTATTACATGCTCTATAGTATTTAGATATACTTTAATATGATGGTCTTTCATCCCATGCACAAGTTAAGAGCAATTATGTACTGATTATTTGAAATCACCTCTTCTCAACAAGTACCATTACATGCTCTATAGTATCTAGATATAGTATGCATTAATATGATGGTGTCTTGTCCCATGCACAAGTTTAACCAAGGTAGTCCGACTCTATTACTTACCTCACTTCTCCATAACTCTTGTGTTGACTCAACTTTGTGTACTGTCGCATAAGCTGTTTACTGACAAATGCATTGTTCTAGCAACCATGATCATTTGTTACAATCTAACAAATAGACATGATTAAAATGCACATGATTTCCCATTTAATTGGCACATAGCAAACAACACATCTGCTTAGAAAATGTGTGCATCTAGTAAATGAACTTGCACGACTGTTTTTTACAAAATTTATTCAAATAGTGGGGATCACTCTTCAGAATAAAAAGGATGGTATTTTATCTCCGGTAGCACTATATAACAAAGCACCAATCAGACAACCAACATATGAGACTCATTTCGCCTTGTTCAATGCAAATAAAAAATGACATTTTTTCTCAAAATTAACCTTGACAAGAATGCAAGAAATGTTCCAATCTGGAAATATTACTCGAAAATTTTGAAAATCATTTACTTCAGTAATGTGTATATATAATAAGTGTACCCTTTTTAAGTCTGATATTTCTCCTTGAAATATAAAATCAGTACTTGTCTTGAAGAAGCCCACCTTGTGCTATTATAATGCTGGTAAATTCGATATAAATTAGATCACATCTTAGAAAAGCAAATTAAGAAGAAAACAAGAATAAAATGGACCACATCTTATTTCTGAATGCATAGATAACATTAAGACACAAGACTAGAGAGGAAAACAAGAACAGAAAGGGCATCGTCTTTTTATCTCTACATCAAAAGCAACAATCTCCAATCTTTCTTGTTAGACTGCACTCAGAAAGGCAGAGAGCAACAATCTAGCAAAAGATTAATTTCTACTGAGTTTAAAAGAAGCAAAAAGAAAAATCATCATACTGGAGAATGACATTCAAAATCTGTCAATTAATTTCAAGACATCATACTTGAAGTCTTGAAACAATCAGCTCTTACCGGCATGTATAGCATATACTTCGGTGGTTAGCCTATACTTCGGTCGCCCTTTATCTTCCTTTACTTCTCATAAAGAAGAACTGTTATACTAAATCTACCAAATGCTTTCCAGAAATCATTCTTCAGACAATCACCCTATCCTTTTCCAGAGCATATGCTTCAACCACTCATATGCATCCTTTACAAAGCCTTACAGCCTTAAATTACAAAAATATACACAACTGGCAACAGAATTGCAGGTGCGTATCTGAATTTTAATTCTTCCAAAGGGTGCATTATCTGTTTAGAATTTCCAGCAAGAACTGATGCATTAGTGCACAAGAAACTCACTCATAAAATTAAGATTTTCAGTTAAGACCCATTTTTTATATAACTACTACTTTTCAGTTCTATTTTTAGAGATGCTATAGAACGGAAATGACAACTATGTTGCAGGCTTGTATAATAGAAATAACTGAGTATAAGATTTTTATTTAACTATTGATCACAGATCTACAACCATATCCATCTTCTATATTTGGCCAAATCACAGGAGGCAAAAATAGTTTAAAAATTAGGGTTCAAGCATCAAGATAGTATTTCATTTGAAGACTTACCTTATAAACTATTGCAAGAAAAGGAATGCTAAACAATAAGAATAAATATTCCAAATCCAGAAACTCTGATGTTTGCGCAATATCAACTGAGAGGAAGCTTTCCCGTCAAACGTGCACTTAGCCAAGAGTGGCCATAGTTTCTCGTTTTGGGAAGAGGAAAGGTGCCTACAGAGGACTGCATAGAAGATCCACAGAGGTAATCAGGGTATGTTCCAGAGTGATATGATTAGCCCAACAATAAATGCCCCCATTGTGTTTCTCCATCTTTACCACTCCTTTGCCACAAATTTTCTCCATATCAGAATTAGTTTCTGGTTGTTGGTATGTTACACTCCCTGCAGTCCGATTAGTTTCAAAACAAGCCCAGTGTTCCTGAGGTATCACACCTTGGGATTCGGGGTTGTGGAACACTGGATTTGGAATCTAATTTAGTAGATGTCTATTATCTTGAATTTAATTCATAATCTAATTGTTCAAGGAAGAATTTTGTATACCAAAACTCAAAAACTTTACAATATGGCAGAATGTCATATATTATTTATAAATGAATGTTCTTAAAGTTAACAAACCCTTTCTTAGATACACTCCAGGGCATAGTTACCATGTTCGAAAAATTCGGTTTGTTCGGAAGGGGGAAAAAGTTCGGAAGTTCGGAATTTTGAAAAAAGTTCGGTTCGGTAAGTTCGGAAGTTCGGAATTATATATATATACATGTAAAGTTCGGTTCGGTAAGTTCGGAAGTTCAGAATTATATATATATATATATATGCAAAATATTTCAATCTACTAAGGAATGAACATTAATTTAAGTTTAACACTCGCAAAAATGAGAAATGCATAAGAATTTCAAACTTGAATTACATTAAAAGATAGCAAAATATTCATAGTTTAGAGCCTAAGCTCAAAATTGATATAGAACTTAAGTTTCAAACATTTGCAACATCAAACCCAGCTTCAAAATCAAAACTAGCACTAGCACTAGCACCATCGTTCATTCATTCATTCATTACTTCAAAGACAAAATGTACATTCAAATCTAGAATAAATCATCTCGATTGCCCACAAAATCATGAATGCCACTCCCATTATTTTTCAACTTTATCATTTACTGACACTTTCTCTCACAAGGGCTCATTGGTGCATTGAATCTCACAGAGTGCATGCCTTAAGGGGTAAACTGGGAATGGGGTGGGATCGGCTTGTGGCACTTTGCAAGAGATATTTTCATACTATTCTATCACGCATACATCCCTTCATGCAGCCTTCATACCTCCTATGATGTCTCCTTGAAATCTTGAAACCCTGAAATATGGCTAAGTTTGAAACCCTGAAACCCTAGAATCTGACTAACTCTGAAATATGATAGGATCCTCCAAAACCTAGAATTTGCATTATAGCTCCTAGCGGTCCGAAACCCCTCTCAAACATCCTGAAAGTATATAAATAAAATATAACTGTAAACTTATACTTAAATGTTTATTTTATATTTATATACTGTTGGGTTCGGGAAAAAAAAAAGGTTATTCGGTCAAGTTCGACCGCACAAATTCGGTCCATGCCATTTGTTCGGTTCCAACCGAACATCAGCCATGTTCGGTCGAACATGGTAACTATGCTCCAGGGGATGCCTGCCAATGGCTGTCATACCCAAGATATCACAAAAGTTTATTGGAAAATCAAATCAGGTATTATTCATTAACACTCACAGCTCAGCTCTTTGAGAGCCCTTTCGTACCAAACTAAGATACCAATTTTTAAAATTTGTTTCCTTATTTTTTTCTCAAAATTTAACACAAAGCAAGGATAAAAAAGCCACAATAATCCCTGCGCTGAACCTCCATATGGGCTCTCTAGCCATCCTGTTCTTGCACAGACAATACGTTGTCTTCCCCCTCAATAGAGAGTCCTGTTAGATGCGAATGGTTTTTGAAGGTGCTTGGTGGAATATAAGAAGGCACGTAATCCTGGAAATCAGATATAAGAAGGCACAAGGGGAATTGGAATGATTTGTGGTCCTTGGAGACATAAAAGCAAAGAGAAATTTTCTTCTTTGAAATGGATGTCCTGTTGCAGCTAGATTTAGAAGGCACAAGGGGATTTTTTGATGCGTTCTTTGACCTTGAGCCATATCAATGGCATGGTTTTTCATCCTCTGGATTAATCTTTCCAGATTTGATTGTTTTTGGTCTGTCTTTGTTTGATCATGCCTCCTATGCTTCCAAATTGGATATTCTGAGAAAGGGTACATTTCCTCTGAAAAGAGGATTAACAAAAAAAATTGTCTAGACGGAATAGTCTTTGCCCCTACCTCATTAAAGGATTACATCTAATCTACTGATACATGCGAAAGAGATAGCTAAGAATGTACAATGTAATCATTAATGGTCAAATCGCTTAGAAAAGGGTTTTTCAAACAATAATCAATGCCATATATGTCCTCGGATCAACCAGATCTTTGTCGAAGACCATAAGCAGGCCTGTGATCTACCTAGTTGTAAAGATGCCAAGGCTTTGAGGGCCTAGTGTCCATACCTAAGTAGTCATTAATGGGCATCATATTGTATCAGATATTCACCCAAGCAAATTCAGAGATTTTTAATCGTGTAACTCAACATTCACAAATTGCTTTTTTAGATTTGGTCCCTAGCAGACCCTAGAATGATATGGAGCTGATTGATACATAAGAGTGGCTGGTTCTTTCCTTCAAGGAGATAAAAGTGGCAGTGACCATAAATATTATGTGATTGTAGTTGGAAAATTTGTTTCATTATGTTTTCCATTTGAATTTTCTGAAGCTAATTGTTATTACATACATTTGTCATAGAGAAATGAGCCATTTAAGAAACTCAACGCTTATTCATAAATAATCATATAGTGAAAGCAGAGAAGCAAGCATTGGGAGTGACCGAGAAAGTATTTTAAGAGTCATGACATGTTATTTACATTATTGGCACTCTTTCAAATAGGTCTTGAGGCCGTTACATTGTTTTCTGATTGGGTACAACCTCAAATTACAGAGATAGAATTATTTTCTTCCAATGAACTGAAGTCTATAAATCCATTTGTGAAACAAACTGTAACTGACCTAATGATCCACAGTTTTGTGGTGAGCCATAGAAAACACAATGTTCATTTACATAATTGTTAGAGCAAGATGAGAGATAGCTTTGTAATATCTACGAAATTGTTCATAAAATACCTGTGTTGCAGTGGTAGGCCCCTCCTCCCGATGCCTCCTGTCCGGAGACGCCTCCAACACGGGGACGTCTTGGGCACACCAAAGGCGCCCGTGGCCGTGCCGGAACCGGGACGTCTTTGGGCATGCCCGAGAGGTTTGCGACGGTACAATCAACAGTAAATTGAAAAAAACACTCCAAAAAAATATTAAAAAACAAACCTAGAAAACTAAGACCACGATCAAGTGTGACAATGGCGGAAGAGTGTCACAGATGTGGAAGGCAGTGGAAGGCAGGGAATGGAGGTCAACGACAGCACAGACGGCAACAACAATGATGGCAAACAAATTATTCGATGAGAATTTGTTTTGTAACTTTGTTTGCTTTTTATTTATTTTATTTTAGGTTTTTTGTTTTTAATTTTGTTATTTTAAAATTTAATTTAATTTTACGTTTTGTTATATTTTATAATTTTGTTTTAAAAATTTTATTTTATTTTTATTTTTATTTTTATGATTTTTTTAATTTTTTAATTTTTTTAATTTTTAATTTTTATTTTTATAATTATATTTTAAATATTTTACAATTTTGTTTTTAATTTTTATTAATTATAGTTTATAATTTTATAAGTTATAAGTTTCTATTTATTATTATATTATTATATAATAATAATATTAACAATTTATATTAAACTTTAATATTAATTTGGATAAATTATTTTTAAATTTTAATTTGTTAATTTTTATTATTAATAATTTTTTTATTGTTTATAATTTATATATACAATATAATATTTATTTTTTAGTTTTTAATTTTTTTAGTTTTTATTTTTAAATTAAGAAATCTTAAAATGTTGCAATGTCTACTTTGAACATTTTGAAGCAATGAATGAACAAACACTATGTATTTTCAAGTGTTTTACTAAAAAATGAGTAATATGCATTGTTTATTGTTTATATATTTATATATATACTCACGGTGTATCCAAATCAAGGTTCTAGAAAAATGGCATAACCACATACCCGAGTCGTACCCTTACCTGTACCCGTACCCGTACCCGTATCCAAACAACATGGTAAAATACTAATGAATCCTTGAAACCTTGATTTATGGTAATGTTGTTTAGAAAGGCTAAATTTATTGAATATAGCAGTTACGATCATATTCTGTATTTGACTTCACTAATTGGCCACACATATTTTGTGTACCTGGTCTGATGTTGATGAATTGGTCCTGAGTTTGTGTTGCACTAACAGCATATGTGCTAGAATCAGTATATAGTAGAGCTATTTTTTAGTGAAGATTGTAATTAGCCAATCTGTTTTTCTCTTGATCTAGGGTTGCTATGTAGGGTTTGATTAGGTGAAAATCCAGATGGATTAAAAAAAAATTATGCTCATGGTAGTGAAGACGACGATTATGAGTCTGCAAACACCCTCCTTGCAAAAGGATTGAATTATGCATGTTTGTGACACAGCCTATACATCTTAGTTGCACTGCTTCAACTTTTCCCTGCTTGGATAGGCCAAGCTCCAAGTTTTTCATGTTTATGTTACTGTGGCTTCGGCATATCAATTCTCTTATTTTAGCCATTTACATTGGAGCATCACAATCTTTTCTAGATGAAATAAATATTTGTTTTTTAACACTACCTTATAATAGTGAATAGTTTCGGTTCTTCGATTGGAACATTCACTTTTCCTAATTGAATGCTATGAGTTCAACACTAATTAGCATCTCAAATGTCAATTCAGCAATAAATGTGTGTCAAAAAATTTAATATCCAAGGATTTTAACATGTAATCTTTCTATTCAATCATGTTTGTGGAAGATTATCAATCTTTGTTGGAGCAATTTATCAGATGTTTAAACTTTGAGCATTATCTAGAAGAAATTATTTTATCTTTCAATTATAAATTTTGAGATACAAGTATCTAAAAGTTGCGGAATTATTGTAGTCTTTGTTGAAATTCCAATGAACGTCATCTTAGTTTATCTGATGCAGTATGGATAATTATTCTTTAGAGACAAGAAGAATATTATTTCCCTTTTAATTAATGGAACTCAAACTTTGTAGCTTTCTGTGTGATTTTGATGCTGGTGGCGATCAGTATTTTATAGATAATTTACTTTTTGTAAAATGCCTTGGTATATTATCCAACAATGTTTAGGCCATGTTATTCTGTGTCACTGTCAAAGTATGATATTGATAAATTCTATGATGTGTGCTCATTTCCATGCCACATATGCTCTTAACAGTTTTGTATGTAGAGGTCGTTCATAGTCACACCATTTATACGTTTACACCATGAAACCTGTACCTATAAGTACACAGCCAATAAACAGTCATTTTAAACAAATAGAGAGGGCTGTCCAAATTTCTCTCCAATGACCTATATAACTTTTACATGCCCTACATACCACGTCCTATTGAAGCATATATCTATGTTGCAAGAAAAGAGAAATGAAGAAACGTGACGGAAACGAAAACGTGACAAGAAACAAGATTGACAAAGGTTTTGCATAAGAAACAGATTTTGGTAGATATATGGTTTTTATTTATAAAATCATTAAAATTCAGCTATTAACATAGCTAAAACATTAAAATTCTGTGAACTTCCCTTTAATTTCCAATGAACAAAACTCACAAGCGCCTCTCTTTTTCTCTCTCTCTTTCTGTACCTCTCTCTTTTTCCTATTTAACTCTTCCATTTCTTTCATATCTGCCCATCTCTGCATTTGCTCATCATAAGAAAATAATGGTGAAGGAAGTCAAAGAGATTGTTGGTTTTGAGGATTATTTGCCAGTTATGGCAGAGAAATTCGGGGAAGAGGAGTTTATGGGTGAGCTATGCAACGGCTTCCATCTTTTGGCAGATGCAGAGAAAGGCGTGATAAAATTGCAGGGTCTGAAAAAGAATGTTGGTGCTTTCGGCATGGAGGCGACAAGTGAGGATGAACTCCAAGCAATGATCGAAGCAGCTGATGTTAATGGAGAAGAAGTTGTAGACCAAAAATAATTCTTCATCCTAATAGCTTTCATTTAAGTTTTTACCACATCTGCCATTGCTGTTCTGCGTTGCCAACCTGCGTGACAGGTAACACAACATCTAATACCTGCGTGACATGTAAAATCCTGTTTAACACATCGTTTCCGTCACATATCTGTTTCAGCACGAAAATAACACAAAACGCAGAGGGAACATTGTGTTTCTTGCAACAGAGGTATAAGGTATAGAGTAAAATTGTAAATAGAATGAACCATGATGTTTTGTCTCAAAAACGATATCAAAAAATCAATAAATTTGGATTCTTTAGGAAAACTTGTCTGCTGATAAATAACCTAAAATCATCGAAAATTCAACACTGGTCCCATAGCATATGAATCTAAGAAAATTAATATCACATAGCTATCTCAGAAATTCAGGTCGTGCAAGCCTAAAACATTTAACCTAAAATCATATTATGGTTTTTTCAAGAGAAATCAGTTAATTGGCTCTCAGAAAACATTTAAAACATTTAATATTTATACTTTCCCATAAACATCTCATAGATGGTGAATTTTTTAGTCTAGAAAGACCAGATTTGAAGAACAAACCCAAAAGCAAGACAGCATAGGTCCATGAAAATGCTGGCAGCTATATGAAACCTTTACTTATTATAAACACTGAGTTCAATTTCCAGCAACAGTTTCCCAATAGGTGGAATAACTGTCTTATTGTGAAAAATAATGCTCATAAATAACACAAAAATAGGGCTCCCAGGGGCTAGAGTGAGTGGTTAGGATTGGATGTTGATGTCCCCTGAGCTTGATTCGAATCCCCCAATTTAACAACTCCACAGGGAGAGGGGCCTTTCCACAGAGTCAGGGTTATAAGGATAGTTTGAAACTCCCAACCTGGGAGTTCAAGGTCGCTCCCCACTACCGATTCCCCATATCAAAATATATATATATAAATATATATAGTGTTTCCTAGCAAAAGTTTCCATCAGAAGCCACACAGGAACAAAACCATCAAAACTCAAAATCCATAATAAATAAACCATGGGTACTCTATCCAGCAAAGCGTTCCAATTAGACAAATTTATATAGTTTTTGTAAGCTTTCCTATGAATAAATAACAAAAAAAATCATCCTGTTGATGGACCACATAGTGCAGTCCAAAACGTAGATTTTCTTAAATCCATTTGCAATTATTCTGAGAAACCTCTCTCTTAGCATTATGAATTGCGGAAGCTTGAAGTCTTTATGAGTTTTGGAAAATTATCTCTCAGAAAATAATATCCTCGTCTTTCTCAATCCCCATGGACAGCAAATCGTGCGCCATTCCCATGGAAACCGCCCTCTGCATCGCAACCTTCCCCACCACTTATTCCTCCGCAAAATCCTTGGCACTCTCCATCTGCCTCTCCAACTCCCTCTTCTTATACCCCTGAATCTTCTTCAGCCTAAAGAAGTCCTCCCTCTCCACCTCATCCAGCTCCTCCTTAATATAGGTGATAGACTGATAGTGTTCTCCAGCCTGGACTTAACCACATTCTCCAGCATATTAACCCTCTGATTGGTCACCTTAATCACCTCATCCAAAGTCAAAAACGATGTCTGAAGTGATGCCAGTTCCACCAGCACCTCAATCGCCTTGTTATAAGCAGATCGGCATGACTGGATCTGTCCTCCACGTGCCAACCCCCTCAAATAGTTCTTCATCGCTGCTCCTGTGAAGTATCGAATTTGAGCTATTTGACACCCACAACAGTTTCTTGACGGGCACAGACCTTGACAGTTGCGGACTCCACATTTTCTAGGACGATGTACTTGATGTTTTCGCCTGCTGCGTATTTGGCCTCTGTTAGGGCAAAGGCAGAGGCTTTCATTGTTTCGCCCATGGTTTCCTTCACCAAGACAATTCACTTCAAGATTTTACAAAATTGGACAGTCAGGGCATCGCTTTTCTTTTTGAGCAAAGTGTGGCCTCACGTAGCACCTACCACACGAGCTTTCATGGTGCCCAACATTGTTACAATAGGCATCACATTCAGCCAGTTCCCTTGCCCCGACATTTTCACCTCCTCCTCCTCCTCCTCCTTGGTTAGGGTTCATATTCCTTGAGGTTAAGTGTTGCAGAAAAGAGGGCTGGGTTGAGGGTTCGAATCCCTCCAACTGGCACATGTGATCTGATCTGAAAATTGATCGATTAAACAATGATCGGATTTCTATAGAGGCATTGCCTATGTTTTGTCAAGTGAAATAGCCTGGGGTTCAACCAAATCAGTTTGTCTTTTTAGGAGTTATTTTGGTATGTGTAACACTGGAATACATTGAACAAGGTGTCGAGCATAGTTACAAAATCCAGCCAAATCTGCACAAAATCCAACCAGATCCAAATTTTTTGACTGACCCAAATAAATTCGGTAAAAGTTGGCCCTATTTTTTTTTCCATTTTTTTTTAATTTTCTGTAGAAAAAGACACTCAACAACCTTATATAATATAATATTATCATTTTATATTACATTTTTTTTCCATTGTATTTGTCAATTTTGCAGATTTAAAAAGCTACTATTATATATATGTGTGTGTGGTGTATATATTCCGGACCAGATGTTTCCGAACTTTTCCAAGAAGTACAAATTTTAGATTGTTTTTGGCCCTCCCAAATGGATCCGAATTTCTGGACTTTGTAACTATGGTGTGGAGAGGCATGCTTGAAGGGCAGTCATACAATCTCTATAGCCAACTCAACAGCCTTTCTCTGTAAACTGTCAGTGTGAGCCATATTGAGAGATTTGGAAACGGATTCTTGTCAGTGTAGTTGTGATTGCATTTATAGACATATATGAACAATGTGGAAACTCAAAGAAGGAACAGGAATTGTTTGAGAAAACAACAAAAAGACACATGTTTGCACTACACGTTATCAGATTTTGTGGTATTGACTATCAGCTAGAAATGTAGGCAAACTGTGCAAGCAGGCAGAGGTGCACAAAGTAGTTAACAAAATGACTCAAGGAAAGGTAAATGGTTGCACTATTGCTGGATATTTACAATATTGGCTGGCTGAACAGACCTGTGTTGCAGGGGTATGCCCCCCAGCCCGACGCCTCCTGTTCGGAGGCGCCTCCGGCACGGGGACGTCTCGGGGACGCCCGGAGGCGTCCCGGAGGCGCCCGCTGGCGTCCCTGAAAATTTCCGGCGACTATCACGGAAAACCGAAAAAAAAATAGAAAACACGCGAAAAAATCCTTTTCCCTGCAGACTGAGGTTGACGCGTTCGGACTGTTTGCGCCAATTAAAAGTGCGTAGGGGGCTTTCCTGGGTAAGGAAGTTCTCAAGCGGTCTTAAAATTGAGGTGGCCGCGTGCACGGTGCACTCTGTCCTTCGTGTCGATCACGAGTTTGATCGCTTCGGGATGTAGGGTGTAGGGCTCCGTACGCAATGTTCTTCGCAGGTGCCTGTAAACTGAAAACCCGGGGCTAGAGCGCTACGGCCTGCTTGCCTTTGCCCCTATTCCAAATGCTGCCTTTGCCTAGAGTCGAGGTGTTTGTGCCGGTCGAGATTTGGCTTTTGTGGATGGCATGTGCCCTCTTTGAAAGTGCGTAGGGGGCTTTCCTGGGAAGGATGTCCCTGAGCGGCCTTATAATTGAGGTGGTCGCATGCATGGTGCATACTGTCCATGGTTGCTTTATCGCGAGCAAGTTGGTTGAGTTGACGTAGGGTAAGCGGCTCCGTACGGGACGAGCTTCCCAGGGGTCAAACAGTTAAAAAAACCGCACTGTGTTCAGAACGCTGTCGGAGTTGCCTTTTCAGTGCGATTTGCACTTGAAAAAATGAGCTTGATCAATATAATGGGATCCTTACGAGAATCGTGGCATGGATTTTAACTTATAACTACTTGGGGGGGAGGGTGTTCTTCGAATGCCCTTGCGGGAAAGCAAGTGAAAAGACGGGAAAGATATTGTTCCCCGCCTTTGCCCGCAAACAATTCCGGATGCTCGAGTTGGGAAATAAGTATTAAAAAATATATATAATAAAATATAAAATACAAATTTAAAAACTTAAAAACAACTTTAAAAAAATTAAAAAATAAATAATATTTTACTATATAAATATAGAATATAATTTATAAATTAAAAAATATATAAATATTTAGTTTTTAAAACTTTAAATATTTTAAAACAAATAAGATATACAATAAAATATTAAAATATATATATATATAATAAAATATTAAAAATATATATATATAATAAAATATTAAAAATATAATATAACTATTAAAAATAAAATAAAATTTAATATTAAAAATTTAAACTAAATACTATTTAGTTTTTACATTTTTAATATTATAATTTATATTTTATTTTAAATTTACAATTTACTATATCTTTAGGTAGTATTTAAATTTTATTTTTAATATTTTTAATTTTAAAATTCTTTTAAATATATATATAGAGACGTACCCACGACGTATCCAAATCAAGGTTTTTGAAAAATGACGTACCCGCGTACCCGAATTGTACCTGTATCCAAACAACGTAGGAACAGACCTTTAAGATTTCAGAACAAGCAAAATTGGCTGGAACTCAACAACCTTAAGCCAGCATCAGATCAGGGAATAGTAGTACATTATAAATTAAAAAAAAGGATCTGCCAATGCCCTGATGAGAGGCTCACAAATTTTCAGGGCATACAGAAGGCTTCGGTGTTGCTTGTTATAGCTACATTACCAGATACACGCCCCCCCCCCGGCCCTAGGAGCGGGGGGGATACGTCCCAAGATACAAGAGCGGGGGGGGGGGCGGCGGAACAGGGGCATGCGCACAGGGGATACGCCCAGGGAGCATCCCTAGGCTGTGGATATGCCCGGATACATCACCTACATGTATTCGGCCGTATCCGCAGGCCAGAGATGCTACCTGGGTGTATCCCCACGCTCCTGGACATCAAAAATGTGTTTTTTTTTTTTTTTTTTTCAATTTCACCTAATGAAAAGTCAAACATGGACTTCGAAATACAATTAAAAACAAACTAAAGTGGATTCCCAACCCTAAAAGCAGCATTCACACTCATTTTATTAAAAGCTGCATGAAATTTTTTTCGGAGGCTCCACCCCTAGACCCATAGGCAGGGTGGGCTTAAACACCCCCCCCTGCAACCCCCCTCATGCCGGATGGCTTGTCGTACCACAAATGATATTGCCAAGGGGATTACAAGACATCGCACCATTACAGTTGTTGGAGGTCTGGATATTCACTTCACCTCCTAACACATTGCACATTTGTTCACTCTTGGACTTCAAAATATAGCTATGGATGTCATATTGAAGTTTTTATTTAACTTATTTTGTTTCCTCTATGCATATTATGTGGTTAATTTTGCTTATATGGCTATATTTTTATATTTTTAATTTTTTATATATATTTTTGTAAGGCCATATCCAAACGTATCCAAACCCCAAAAAAAAAAAATCCCCGTATCCCTGTATCCGATTCTCGTACCCGTATCCATATCGGTAACGTAGTGTTATAGTATAGATTGCAGCCTTAAAACCCTGTTTTTGATGTTGACCCAAGGTGGCCATTAATGTGATAGGTCTTTGGTTCTTTTTATAAACCTGGACTTCCTCGCAACAGGTTTGGTAATATTGTAATTTCTATGACAGACAGAATCTGATAATTGCCCCCGATTGTAATTTCTTTATTTTAGTTTGTAATGGTGGGTGGCACATTGTCAACCCCCACTGATTTAGCCAAAAAAAATCATATTACACAGAGTAAACCATGGGTTCTCTATCCATCAAAAACCACAAGTAGATAAACTGATGTTTTGTCAGGAAAATTTGCCTGCAGATGAATAAACTAAAATCTTAATGATTTTTTTGCAAAATTTGTGGAAAATGTCTTCATAATTTGTAGAGAGAAACCCCGCAATTTTTTAGGAAACTTTCCTCTTAGAAACCACTAGAGAACCAAGAAAACATATAAACTGAAGACCTACAAACTGTAATAAATAGAACCATACCAAATATGGCAGAAAATAACATCTAAATGATATCAAATAGTACGAAGTACAAACCATACATCTGTCTAGGAAAACATTCCCAACAGGCACACTAGTATTATTTTGGTAAATTAAAATTATTTTCATCAATTATTTTTTCATCAATTATTATGATTTTCTCCAAGAATTTGGATAATTAACCCTCTCAAAATAATATTCTTGCCTTTCTTGCAAAAAAAAAATACAATACTTCAGAAACATGTCCTCTCGTGAACCACTAAAAACAAAAAAAACTTAAAAGCAAAAGTACATAGATCCATGCCAAATCATGGCAGAGTTTAAGGTATAGAGTGAATAAAATGAACCACTCAACAACAAAATGGTCCATAAATTTATATAATTTCTGTAATCTTGTGAGATCTTTGATGTTTTCAGTCCATAAGAGTGAGCAGCTTCAGATTTATGGGTAAAACTGTGCTTTGTTTTTAGTTCGACGTGTTTCCAATCACAATCCATGATTCATCATCAGAAATCTGAAGCTGCTCATTCTGTAAGCTTTTCTGTGAATAAATAAAATAAAATCTCATCCTGCTGATGGACCACATAGTGCAGTCAGAAATGTAGATTTTCTTAAATGCATTTGCAAGTAGTCTGAAAAAACTATGGCTTAACATTATGAATTGCGAAGCTTGAAGTCTTTAATAAAATCTTATGAATGAATTTTAAAAAATTACCTCTCAGAATATAATATCCTCGTCTTTCTCAATCCCCATGGACAGCAAATCGTGCGCCTTCCCCATGGAAACTCCCCTCTGCATCGCAATCTTCCCCAACGCCTGATCCTCCGCAAAATCCTTGGCACTCTCCATCTGCCTCTCCAACTCCCTCTTCTTATACCCCTGAATCTTCTTCAGCCTAAAGAAGTCCTCCCTCTCCAACTCATCCAGCTCCCCCTTAATATAGCTAATAGTGTTCTCCAGCCTTGGCTTAACCACATTCTCCAGCGCATTAACCCTTCGATTGGTCGACTTAATCGCCTCATCCAGAGTCAAAAACGACGTCTGAAGTGACGCCAGTTCCACCAGCACCTCAATCGCCTTGATATAAGCAGATCGGCATGCCTGGATCTGCTGTCCTCCACGTGCCAACCCCGTCAAATCGTTCTTCGTCGCTCCTTCTTCCGTGAAGTACTCGAATTTGGGCAATTTGACGCCCGCGACATTTTCTTGACGGGCGCGGACCTTGACAGTTGCGGACTCCACATTTTCCAGGACGACGTGCTTGATGTTTTCGCCTGCTACGTATTTGGCCTCTGTTAGGGCGAAGGCAGAGGCTTTCATTGTTTCGCCCATGGTTTCCTTGGCCGAGACGATTCGCTTCAAGATTTGACGAAATTGGACGGTCAGGGCGTCGCTTTTCTTCTTGAGCAAAGTATGGCCTCGCGTGGCGCCTACCAGACGAGCTTTCATGACGCCCAGCATTGTAACAGTAGGCACCACGTTCAGCCGGTTCCCTTGCCCCGACATTTTCACCGCCTCCTTCTCCTCCTTGGTTAGGGTTCAAATCCCTTGAGGTTAAATGTTGCAGAAAAGAGGGGAGTGGTTTAGGGTTCGAATCCCTCCAACAGGCGCGGGAGATCGGATCTGAAAATTGATCGATTAAACAGTGTTGTCGTAAATCCTTGACCGGTGGAGTTGAGAGGGATTTCTGTGTTTGTATGGGAAATTTGTGCAAAGAAAGAAAATTAGTTATATAAAATTAGTAAGTTAAAAAAAATTTAGTTTGTTAATAGTTGATTTATATTTATTTTGGGGCAGATTTAATTATTTGTTACTCTAGAAAAATTTTAAAAACTCATCTTCGTTGACATATCATATTTCATCATTGTAACAATATTTTTTTATATATATTGCTCCAGATATTATATAGAATCTTTTAATATTATTAGAGACATTATATAAAATCATTAAATTATATATAGATTATTTGTATTTATATTTATATTTTGAAAATAAATATATAATAGATTTACAATATTTTTTTAATAATTATGAGAATGGAGGTTTAGCTTTTTCCATAATTAAGTGAATTAAAGTAAGTATATATTTAATTCCGTGAATTTTTTTGGTTAAGCAGTCACAATTAAGGGACATCTACGTCGTCAAAGTAATTATAATTAAAGGGCATCCATGTCATCAAAATTATGCAAGGCACGACTCTAACCTTAACCACTTGACTCTCCATATCAAATGTCTAGAGAGATTTGTATTTTGATAGATACATATAAGCAACCATCATTCTCACTAATGAGACCACAACCCTTTCAATGTTGCAATAATATTCATGTTTAACCTAATAAATTCATTCTTATAAATTTATTTTTAATTTAGTTTTATACATTGTAGACAAATATTCGTGTTCAACTAAAACACGCTTCCTATTTAAAGATTATATTTAATGGTTATATTGTTATTTATGTAGTGATAATATTTTTTTATTAAAAAATATTTAAAGAGTAGAAATATGTCATGTCAATGAATTTTTTGACGTGATTAATATATAATTAGTATATTTAATAGTTATATCTTCGTTAATTGTGATGATAATGGTATTTTAATTTTTTTTTTAAATAAAGAATAAAAACCTGTCATATTTATAAAATATTTGACATAACTAGTATATGGTTACATTTGTACAATTAAAAAGGCATACTTTAATAAGGATTTCATATTTCAATATTTGTCTACTGTGGAATAATGGGAGGGGTTATATATTTGCAGTCGGCCTAAAAATTTAAGTAACGTTGGAAGGGATTGTTTAGTAAGATATGGTTTGGAGAGACACCCTAGTACCTAGTGTAAAAGATTAACTTTGAATCTCATTTCAAGGTTGAGGATGCAAATCATATAAAACCAATGGTCCTTGAGCACTCCACAAAGGCAACAATTAATGAGGTTATGTAGGCTCTCTTCTGCTCCTCCTATTCATGGGAAAAGTTTCAATCTCATCCTCCCATTCCCCGTCCCCATCCATATAACAGTCCCCTGAAGACTTGGTTGTCATGTAATCCTCATGGCTACTACTCAAACCCTTTCCACTCTCTTTGGGTGGCAACACGAAGCTCAGCGCATTATTGTCCACAACCAAATCCTTTTGTCATCAAGATAACCAAGTGTATTAAACATTAAAATGAGAAATTAGATGAAATAACAAAAGAAAACTTCACGACAGACATGTTGATGATAGTATTTTTCCTTTTTTATTATTGCAGTTATTTCGTCATGAAGTCGTGGCCATATCTGCAGTTGGTGCTCATCAATTTGGGCTACCCTCTCACTCTCAATATTTTAGGTGACATGATAAAAAAGCTCTCGTTCAATCCATGACCAAGGGAAGGAGAATAAATGAAATGTTATGGTCTCATGATATACACCAATGGTTTTCCTGACTAGGCTTTAAGGCTTTTGAACGAAATGTGTCAAGCAGATGTAATATCTCAGAGTGACAAGGTTGCACAATTATTGTCCCATAATAAGATGTGATAAGGAATGATATTTCTCCTTTGTTTCACTTCAAGATTTCATGTCTCATGAGCATAACATCCGAGGAAGTAGATTTTGTAGATATTTCATGCCCTGGGAGCTTAACTTGCAAGGACATTGTAGGCATGATGCGCAGTATATAAAAATAGAGAAGGAATTGCCTTAGCCACCTATGGTAGAGGAAAGATTTGTGGAGGCCTTGCCTTTAACACCTATGAGAGAGTAAAATTTTGTCAAAGGATTGCCTTTTCCACCTATGGCAGCAGATATATTCGTGAAGGTGATGCCTTTGCCCCCCATGGTGGAGGAAAGATTTGAGAAGGTGTCTTATCTATGTGGACTTAATGGAGAGAACGAGGATACTCTGACATTTTCTATCAAAGAGGAGGAAGTGCTTTCGCAGTGACCTATTGCCTCGCATGGGGAGAAAGAAGGTGGCATCATCTAATGAAGTAGTGAGGCTTTCTCCTATGCCAACAACATTTTAAAAATACACATAATGGAATTTCGATTGGCATACATGGGCCATGTCATCAATGGAACTCCCAGACTCACACTTTCCACCATAAAATTACATCCGCAGTGAATCATGAAGGCACCTACAACTGGGTGGGAAAGAAGTTGATGCAGCATCATGGGCCCTCAGAGGTCTCCACAGAGGTAAGCCTTGGAAGCATCCCAAGCGGATCCCCAAGATGTTGCATTGGGAAAAGAGGCTATCTCTTTCCATCAAGATTGCAAACCATTGTAGACTAAAGCATTACAAGGAAATTTAGATCCCGATTGGTTTACCCCCACAAGTATTATACACGAACTTATTTTGACATCCAAATATATTCTTACAAAGCATGAAAGTAATGAAATATTTCAAGGTGAGTTAGGCAATGATGGTGAGAAGCCATGGCAAGACATTTAAGTTGATGGACTCAAAGAACCCAGGGAACATACACTTACAAAGTTTAATGACATGTCCACATTTTGCATGAAGGTTTGGAGTTGGAATGTTGTCGATTGTTGGCACAGATCATGCTTAAGTATAGATGGCAACAACTTTTTGTCAACCACATCACACCATGTTTGATCACCCCGACTAATGGTCAAGAAAAATAATCACAAACGGTTGGAGCCTTTACAACTTTGATCTTGATATTGATTGTATGTACCCATGTACACTTTAACTTTTTATCCAAATTCCAAACCCAATATTCCAAATTTCTCTTGGTCATTTCTAATTTTTCTAGTGCCATTGTAATGACAACAATTTCTCCATTGCAATCACCAAGACAAAATCCGATCACCTATAGTTGGCCTGAGCCCAACATGTTGGACTCTTCAACTAGCCAATACAAATGTCCCCTGATTGAAACCAAGGGAGTTGTGGTTTTGACATAGTGATTGGGCAAAGAGGCTATTTCTTTCCATGAAGAATGCAAACCATCATAGATTAAAGCTTTGCATGGCAATTCGGATCTCGATTAATTTACTACCACAATTACTTTACACAAACTTATTTTGACATCCAAATACATTCTTACAGAGCATGAAAGTGGTGAAATACTTCAAGGTGAGTCGGGCAATGATAGCGAGAAGCAATGGCAAGGCATTTTAGGTGATGGACTTGAAGAACCCCGAGGACATACACTTGCAAAGCTTAATGACATCTCACTTTTATCAATGCAATCTATAACTTTAATATAATTGTTTCAATTATCCAATACATGATTCAAACATGGGTCATATAAATGGAAAATAGAGGTCAGATATTTAATGACGCCTTTAAAAATGTAGAGATTGCACCCATGTCAATTTAGATGTGTCTAAACATAATTAGATCAAAATGATGATCATTTTAATTATTTAAAACCTACATATTTTATGCTTTCATAGTCCATACAAATGAAGCTTACTTTTGGGAATGATTGTGTAATAGTTTTTACCTCGACATTTCAGATAACTACCTGTGATTCTTCATCAGGAGTAAGACAGGATGATGGAATAGCGAACCTAACATCTCTTAAATAGGTCAAAGATAACAATCACCTGAACAAAATGTTTATCTTTTAGGGCAATAAAAACTTAACTTTTAAGTTTTCACCTATATAGTCATCTTGCAAATGTAGATCTTTGGATGGGTTAGTAATCTTCCCTTTACACTCCTCATCTACATTTTAATTTTATGCACAGTATAGCAGTTATTTTGGAAGGATCAAATTCATGTACTGATATTTCATGATTGATGTTGTTGTTGAACTTTCTTTCCAATCATCATCTAAATTTGGAGTAGCAAAGTAATCTAAAAAATTTAAACAACCCAAATGTCAAGGCTCTTGGCACATGCGTTGACAATTATATATCCTACCCATTGGCATGATTCATAATCATTTTTTTATTAATAAGTTTTTATAAAGGTGACATATTTTAAAGTCTGCATTTTAAAAGGCCCTATCTAAAACTGTTATATATATAATTATCACATATATTATATAATATATATAAATATTATATTGTATAAGATATAAAAATATTATATTTTATAGTATATAATCTAATATAGATTTAAATTTTCAAACAACGAAATTATGTAAAAAAACCTAATTGGTAAAGATAGTTAATTAGGAAAAGAGGAATAATAGCTTTTATCTGGCATGGCCTCACGAAAATAAGCTAATGCCCAAATCTCACACCATAAAGATATGTTGAGCTACACTAGCTAGGCCACATAGTTAATATGTTTGTGTTGTCTTAAAATGCAACCAACAAGTGTCTTTTAATAGAGGCTCTCACCTTTCTTTGGCTTGGCACCTTTGCTACCAAGAAGAAGTAGATCTCTTGTAGATGACCATCCTACAAGGACTCTCTATGAAACTTATGTTCATCTCAATTTTCCAGACCTTGATAATCATGTCGTATACATAAGTGTTTGTAGTTATGTTTCCTCAGCTACTAAGTGTTAAGCGGGTATCACCTTCATGATAATTTTAATATGATTATTAGTGAAGATAATTTAGAACATACAATTTCAATGTGCAGACATATCCATTACTGACTCCATTTGAAGCTTTAAGTTCAATAGTGGGAACTTTGATGTTTCAACCATGGTGAATCTATTACTGTGATTATGCATGTAACCTAATTCCTTCATTTATTCAATGAAATAGATGAACAATAAAGATATCAAGATAATTTGTATATGCATTGTTCTTAAAAAGTTAAGATCTACTTTATTTTACCTTGGACATGAATTAAGTAGTATTGGTAAGGTGTCATGCTAATTGTTTGTAAATAATAAACTTAGTCTCATACATATTGTCATTTAAGGCCAACCATTATATCATTTAATCTTGAAAGAGTTTTGCAGGAGCAGTTTTTTTTGATTACAAATGGTATCAATGAATACCATTATTTTCAAATATAATAATAGATGGAAATAATCTAGTTAAATCCATCAAATATGGGCATCCACTATATAAGCATTGCAATTACAAGATAACTCTACCTCGGATCATCTTGCTTGAGAGGGACATAAATTATACATAGAAATGTCAGGGTGCCCTAATCATCATATCAGAAAGCCTTTGTCCAAGATACCTTCTAAGTTTTTCATAGAGGAGTTGCCAATTTTAATGAAGTCGATGCAGTAGCCATGCCCACTTCATAATAATATTATTTCCCTTCGTTGATGCCCAAGTAAATGCCTACCTGTTGTCTTCCAGACTGCTAGCCAAGGCCATGTTCTATTATGGGGATAATCTACCATGAATCAAGCACACAAAACAAAGTGGGGAGCATGGGTCCATTTTTGTCTTGAAAGACACAATAATTTATAACAATCTCCACCCATGGTTTTCATTCAAACCACTTACCACCTCCTGCCCATTATTTTCATTTATCGATAACATCAAAAGGGAATTGCCAAAACCACAAGATGAATATTTGGCGTTGGCACCCCAATAAGAAGTCTTCGGCATAATTATTAGATATTATTGCAAATTGTTTTAATGTGAATTTATATATATGTAAATAAGGAAACAATTTTCTCCATGACTTTAATCACAATTGAGAATTTTGACCATCTACATGTCTTAATCACATATCTTTGTGTTTATGGAGCCACAGGGTTACAAAGTTTACCTTTTGGATCAAAATTTTCCCTGTAGAATCCCTTGAATTGTTATCTCTAGTTTATATTTATTTTTGTGTCTGCATTTTTTATCTTTATATTTGTCATGACCACATGGCAAAAGTGTACAGTGTTCTCATGTGGCTTGATGTCTTCATTGTGTTTTTCAACTTTACTATGTCCACTTAAAACGATACATGAGACAATATATCATTAATTCACAGTCATGGGGTCATGGAGTAGATATAGATTTCAAGTAACCAAATTCAAATGATTATTCACATATTGTGACCACTCCATTACACACACACACATGATGCAATCCAATGATCCTTTATGGTTTTGTCGCTCTTTATGGAGGCACTATTATATTTTTAGAGAGCATGAAAGTGTATTAAGTGCTCCTATAACTATGAACATTATTTAAGGTTGAAATAATAATAAAGTATGGTTGCATATTAATATTTAAAAGTAAAACAAAAATTACAGGTAAACCAAATAAAAATAAAAGTAAACCACATAAAAATTTAAAAAAATGTATTTCTAATGTTGAGTACAAAAAAATCAATGTTATTTATTGGGTTGTCTAAAGCACAATCATTGTTATTTATTGTGAATGTATGGCAAAGAAATGGGAGGCCATGCATCATTAATGTAATATTCAAGATATAATTAAATATTCCTTTCAAGGAAAAAGACAAAGACAGTGATTTTGATTTCATTTTAACAATCTATTTTGTAAACATTTCAAAGTTTATTTATTTGTTTTGATTTCCAACCCACATTAACCCTTTGTTTGCCTTGTTTTTATGGTTGTCATTAATAGTATCAACACCAACTACAATTCATATACAAGCTTGTAAATAGTCATTTCTTATTTTGAATTTTGAATCATAGACCTTGCATTTGCATATGGTGTAACAACAATACTAATATTAGTATTCTTATTGGTGGCGGTGTTGTGAGGCATTGGTATTGTCATTAGTGTCCTTAAAGCATTATTTATTGATATTGCAAGTGCAGAACAAGCCTATTTTCTAGAGAATGGATGTAAAAACCAATCTCACGAGCCTTCTTGCAAAGTAGAGACCTTGAGAGTGGAGTTTAATTTTCAATGTACAAATTATCACAGTCCAAAGTTTTTTCAAATTAAGTACATCAATTTTTTTTAATTTATGCTCATAATTATTTGAGGGCGCAACTAGTATAGTTAGATAAGGTATATTAGATCCCATTTATTACACATACCTATTGATAGTTTGCCATGGATTGGATTTATTGTAAGGAAAAATATGAAACTTGATGGTAACCATAAACCACCATTGCAGTATCTTGTTTTGAATCTTGAATCACAAATTTTGGATTTGGTATTGGTGTCCTTAGAGTACTATTCATTAGCATTGCAAGTGCAAAACAAGACCCATTTTCAAAGAATATGTGTAGAGACTAATTTCACAAGCCTTCTTACAGATTAGAGACCCTAAGAATGTCAGGAATCTAGAACAACAAACATGCTCTGACTCCACTGTTAGGATCTAGGAAGCACAATTGATTACCATGTACAAGCAACTTAACATGCATAATTAAACCAGAAGTAACAAGTAACTAGAATTTAGAAATAACACAGAATATGAGAGACAATACCCAATTGTATTATTACTCTTACAGAAGAAAATAACAATAAAGAAGTGCCACAGTCTTCTTACACCTCCAAGGCTTCCCACACCTCTAGGACTATCAGTAATCTTTCCTCAAAGCTCTCTCTCTCAATTACGGTCCCAACACACAACTCAAACACAGAGTTGGTGTTCACCTCCACCAGCTAGTAACAACACCGCCAGTCAACTAGTCAGTAACAATACTGCCAGTACACCCGAGTATACAAACATACTCAACCGAGTACACAACGCACTCCAAGTAGATCTCCCATGACTTGCAACACCCTGTAACTCAAATGATCTTACTTTGGAAGGAACTACCTTGCCTTCCTCTATTGCTCTCCAACTGAGTACACACCGTACTCCAAGTAGATCCCACCTAATCTTGCTCCCTGTTGTGTTGCTGTCACCTTGATCCTGCTGCCACTTGCAGATCAACCTGGTTCTACACACCTGCAAACCTAGACCTTATACACCCATACACCTGCAAATCAATGATCTTACTTACCATGTAGATCTCCAAACGTGGCCTTGCACACCTGTCGACCAAGATCCTACATACATGAAGAACCCTTCTGATTCTCCAAACCAGCACCCATACTTGGCACTATGGCACTAGGAGGAACACATCTTGCTCTCTTCACTCTGAAGGAGCTAATTTTTGCTCTCTTACTCTCTAGCACAAATTACAATACATCCCATGAGTCTATTATATAGATCTCATGCAAACAATAATTAGACACCTAATTACAATAATTAGATCCATAGCTCAAGACTATAATTAGCCTTTTTACATGCAAACAACTGGTTCGTTAACTAACTGTCTGTGAACTAGCAATTTTGGAACCAGACAGGCGACCAACATTGGTCCCTATCTGCCTGGGGGTGACTGACGTCGGTCGATCTCTGACCGTCATCGATAGCTTCATGTCTCCACCTGACTGACATTGGTTGGCCTGACCGATGTCGGTGACTATGACACTCAGCACCCTCCTCCAATGTCTGCATCAGTGAAGCTTTTAGCTCCACAACCTAACAATCTCCCACTTGGAGATAAACAGCTGCACTATACCTATACCTGAACCCCATCTAATCTATTTCCTGGCTTGTATCCCTCTTCAAGCTCAACCTTGAAGACCAACCACCACACATCCTGTGGTGCACCTCCTGTCATCCAAGTAACCTACCACATCCGCATCTACAAACCCATGTAAAAAAGAACTTGACCCTGCATAGCATGTCGACTTGTTACTGGTCCCTCTCAGATACCTGAGAATCCATTGAACTGCCCTCCAGTGCTTCTTTCCCGAATCGGCTCCAAACTTTCTGACAGCTCCCACTACTGGGGCAAAATCAAGGAGTACACTTGTATTCAACCTCATCATGTGATTGGGGACCCTATTTTATGAACTGTCCATCCATAGGTGTGCTACCCTATTTTGCATCCTGCACTACCTTCACACAATCATCTTGTGACAACATCAGCTTGTGATCTCCCTGTCTCTAGGATACTCATGCCAAAGAATTTTATTGGTCCAAATTCCTCATGACATGCCACTGAACTAACCTTACCCTTAGCTCAACAAAACCCTATATGTCTAAACCTGCACCAAGCATACCATCCACATATAGTAACAGGATAATGTTGCGACCATCATCCACCTGGTAAGACAAACACAATGGTTATACTGACATTGACTAAAGCCCTGCTTTGTCATCCACCTGGTACCACCTATCAGACCTGTACCACTGTCCTACAGCTGCTCAAGACCATATGACCTGGCCTTTTGTCTCACGTGTCCATTCTCTCTATTCTTTAGCTAAGGTATTCATTCATCTTTTAGTGCTTTCTTCTGGTTGACAACCCTACCAAATCTCCTGTTTGGTTTTACATCCTCATTCATGCCATGCTCCCACTGTTTCCTGGATCCTTCCTGCTCTGCAGTGAGCAACGAGTATAAAGAAGAGGAACAATGAATTTGAGGCTTACTTACCCTTTCAATCCTCCATATGGGCATTTGAGACTCCTTGACAGCTTGCTGTCTGCCCAAAATCTATCTCAGTGACTGACCTCGGTCACCACACAATCTACATCCGATCGACATCAGTTCCATGCAACTATCCTTTCTATCGATGCCGATTTTCTGACTGACATCGATCTTATCTGGTCGTCGACATCAATTCTCTGACCGACGCTGACAGCCACCCTGCTCAACACCACCAGCTCTGGTCTGCACATGACTGACATCGGCACCTATGTGTTCGACACCGATTCCCCTTGACTGTCACTGATAATTGTGTTCCCATGTGAGTGATGACTTTTTACCCATAAGCTCTCCATGGATCAAAACCCTGTCCAAACCACCCTGCTCAGAGATGTCCAGCTTCTCCACTGATCTCTGTCTGTCATCTCCTCCAGAAACACCAAGGCTTTTCAGTTCTTAAGTATGTCAAACACATCTGACTTCCGCTTAAGAACATGCATCTCCTTCTTGCTCATGTGACCAAGCCTACAAAGCCACGTCCTTGCAACAAAAGAAGAATTAGTAATACAAGCAAGTAGATAAAGAGTATCTGCTTCTTACCACATGTTAATTCAAGTGCATCCACTGTGAGAGTTTTTGTGCATCTCTCATCACCCAACTTTTCTAAAGTAATTAGCTGCATCTTCAAGACTGGGACCTGCATGACCTTCTTCAACACCCATGTGTTGGTCACCTACAATTTCAGCAACACTTCCCCTTTGCCAATACTTTGACAAGGCACACCAGCCCCTAAATAAATCTTTCCAAAGTCTCCAAGGACCTTAACATGAAAAAATACTCTATTTCGGGCTGCATGGAAAGAGGCAACAGAATCTATAAAACAAGATTCTACTTTATCCAAGGAACATCCCAGAGCATCTTGTGCAACAACACCTACAACATCTACTTCTTTAATTCTTTCATGCTCATCTTCTACCAACCAACAATATTTTTTTACCTACTCTTTCTTTCCATAACACCGTAATTGACCATTCGTGATTTTCAATTCCTCCATTCTTAGTGTACTTTCTTCTATCATTGCTATAATCCCACTCAATCAGAAACCCCTGAGAGTGACCTGTAATCAAACACAAACCTGCTCCCTACAACCTTAGCTCTGATACCACTGTGTCAGGAATCTAGAACAACAAACATGCTCTGACTCCACTGTTAGGATCTAGGAAGCACAATTGATTACCATGTACAAGTAACTTAACATGCAGAATTAAACCAGAAGTAACAAGTAACGAGAATTCATAAATAACACAGAATATGAGAGACAATACCCAATTGTATTATTACTCTTACAGAAGAAAATTACAATAAAGAAGTGCCACAGTCTTCTTACACCTCTAAGGCTTCCCAAGCCTCTAAGACTCTCGGTAATCTTTCCTCAAAGCTCTCTCTCTCTCAATTACGGTCCCAACACACAACTCAAACATAGAGTTGGTGTTCACCTCCACCATCTAGTAACAACACCGCCAGTCAACCAGTCAGTAACAATACTGCCAGTACACCCGAGTATACAAACATACTCAACTGAGTACACAACACACTCCAAGTAGATCTCCCATGAACTTGCAACACCCTGCAACTCAAATGATCTTACTTTGGAAGGAACTACCTTGCCTTCCTCTATTTCTCTCCAACTGAGTACACACCGTACTCCAAGTAGATCCCACATGATCTTGCTCTCTGTTGTGTTGCTATCACCTTGATCCTTCTGCCACCTGCAGATCAACCTGGTTCTGCACACCTGCAAACCTAGACCTCGCACACACATACACCTGCAAATCAATGATCTTACTTACCATGTAGATCTCCAAACGTGGCCTTGCACACCTGCCGACCAAGATCCTACATACATGAAGAACCCTTCTGATTCTCCAAACCAGCACCCATACTTGGCACTGTGGCACTAGGAGGAACACACCTTGCTCTCTTCACTCTGAAGGAGCTAATTTTTGCTCTCTTACTCTCTAGCACAAATTACAATACAACCCATGAGTCTATTATATAGATCTCATGCAAACAATAATTAGACACCTAATTACAATAATTAGATCCACAGCTCAAGACTATAATTAGCCTTATTACATGCAAACAACCGATTCATTAACTAACTGTCTGTGAACTAGCAATTTTGGAACTGCATAGGCGATCGACGTCGATCCCTATCTGTCTGGGTGTGACCGACGTCGGCCGATCTCTGACCATCATCGATAGCTTCCTGTCTCCACCTGATCGACGTCGATTGGCTTGACCGACGCCGGTGACTGTGACACTCAGCACCCTCCTCCAATGTCTGCATCAGTGAAGCTTTTAGCTCCATAACCTAAGAAAGAACGGAGTTAAATTTTCATGGTATATGTACTAGATGTTCCCTCTTCTCAAAAAAATATTACATAAGTTAGATCCTTGAAATAGATATTTGCAATTCCATAAGTCAACCTCCACATGTGAGTGCCCTTAAACTTTATTACAAATGCATTTAAATTATCGACTCTCTTTGTTTTAATATATCATTTTTGGTGATTTTTAAAATACTTGTTAAAATAAAGAAGAGGACTTTTCAGTGCATCAATATTAAAAAAAAATTATACCTATCTAAATATATATGTAGACACCTAAATATCACCATTTAGTATCGAAATTCACATTAACACACTAAATCTTCTCATTCACTAATTCAATTAAAATAACATTGTATCCCTCCAAATTTAGAATAATTGATTGATTATTAATTCATTAATTATACACACATTTTTCTTCTAAAATTCACTAAATATATATTTTCTACCTCACCCAGACATTCTCCACATTTATCTCAACCATGTGTTGACTCATCCAACCACCTTCCTCAACTTCCTCAACTTCCTTATGAGTCAGTCACCTTATAACATTTCACCTTTTTTGATGACTCAACCAACAAACTTGACCAATTCTTTCTAATTCACTCAACCAATTCCCCTTTCTTCTCAACTCATGGAATTGGTCATCATCCTCATGGATGAGGACTAATTCTCCACTGTTGATTATTATTATAATTCAACAAATCTAAATAATCATCAACTATATGATTAACCTCTTGTAAACCTATAAATTGATGTGCAATCCATCACTTTCATCATCCACATTTATGCTAATGAAGTGTTATTGAATTATCAAACAAATCTAAATAATTATAAGCCATAAAAAATCATCTTGCATACTAAACACTGCCCAATTCCCTTTGCTTTGAATAAGAGTTGAGCACACACATCCATTACATTTGAGAGCAAATCAAGTTCAATCATAATGGAGAAGGCTTAGTCTACTTTGGTTTTCTAAGTGCGTGTATTTAATTTGCTTATTTCATTTACTACTCTATCATTGAAGTCTAACTTTTTAGTTTAGATTTGATTTCATTCAGTTTGATTTCTTAGTTGCATTCTAAAATTAGAGCTTATACACTCTGGCATGTTTGGTGGGACCTTTCCCAAATATTTTACATCTTATCTTTTTTATTTTTTATTTTGAAGGTTTAATTAACTTATTTTTTATTTTTGTACAAGTTTTAAGCTAATTTGGATCTAATTTATTTGTTGTTTATTTAATTATATTTGTTATCTTTATTTCTTGAATCTAATTTAATTTTTTGTTTTAAAAATACATGACTGTTGAAATAGTTATAAATTTTAATTTATAGTCTATATTTTTTTAAATTTTTACAGGTTGGTTCTAGTTTAGACAAAATCTAACTTGTTAAAAAAAATTATATAAATAATAGGGTTATACAAGTCCCATGTCCAATGTATAGATAGTAAAATGATTTACAAAAAATGACCTTCAAGGAGATTGTCAATAGACAATTCTAAGATCCATTACAAAAACTAGCAAGGCTAACAAACTGGCAAGCCAAATTACAATAGACCACAAAAAACTTAGCAACATATATGCCAAAAGGAAGCTTTATCTAAAGACACTTTGAAATCTATCTGACCATACCAAAATCCCAATAACAGCATGTTATTAGGCATTACCTTCCACTTTCTTCTCCACTGTTGCTACCCAGAGATAACCTCAATCTTTGTTATGTAGTCCCCTACTGACCATCCCCTAGAGCCTAGTTTTTACTCCACCAATTGATGTTGTTATGTGGTTACTATCCCATCAATCTTGTATTATAGAAGTCAACACCCTTCGAGGTACCCAACCTAGCCATAGAGGAGCCGCTCCCCATTCTCAGACCACCATCTTGACAACAAATTTTACCACCTCCACATGCTCCCTACCATGTCTAATTCCCTTACAAACTTATAATTCATGGATTGGGATCTTAATCAGTGTTAAAGGTGGATGAGAGATTAATTACACCCCCAAAGAAGAAGGATGAGGATGTTTCTATTTGTTTCTAGTGTTGAAAAGAAAGAAACTAGTAAAGCAATGTGTAGAAGAATACTTGTTGAATGTGTGCTCATTGAAATCTAAACTTTATGGGAACTCTTCTTTGGCTAGGGAAGATGACCTACATATAAGAAAATACTACCACAAAACTTATTTTTTAGACAAGTAGTTGGGTGGATTGCCTAGCGTGAGCTAAATCCTAGAAGCGTGAGCTTCCTAGGAGGTTGTCAATCCACCTACTTTAAACACTTAATTTTGTAAATAAAAAAGAAATGAACTTGCATTAAATAATAGGAAACTAAAATTAAATGCAAGAAGATAACAACAAATAACTCAAATTAACACAAGAAAGTTAGATGCTTTGCTTAAAAAGATGACTGAGATAAATCAACTAATGCTAGAAATTTGTTAAAGCAAGGTTGTGGTTTTGGTCTGGCGATTTGACAAGGGATAAAGGTGATTTGACAAGGGTCAAAAGGATAGTTTAGTTGAGGTTGGTAGGTGGTTTGGATAATAAAAGGTAAATGGATAAAGGTTGAGATGATAAGAAGGCAAAGGAGTGGAAAGGGGTGAATGGGTAAGATACTAAAGATGGCAAAGGGGAAATGGGTAAATGGTGAAGTAGATAAAAATGGCAAAGGGATAAAAGGGAAGATGGTAAAGAAAAGGTAAAGGGGTTATAGTCAATAAAAAAGAGGCTAAAGGATGAGGTTTAGAAGTCAAGAAAGAAGAGGCCAAGGGGGATAGAAAGGAAGAAATTTAAATTGCAAAACAACACAAATTACCTTATGATGGAAGATGGTTGTTGATGTTGATGTTGTTGAAGAAGCCTTGAAATTTTTTTGGCAGATTTCTATTGCTTTGACCTTCTCTCCTCCAAGATGAATGTTTCTAATAAATACCAACTTAACCATGGGTGAAGGAGAAGGCGTTACTTATAGCATTTATTGTCAAGAAACATGCCAAAGAAGTGGAACAATGAAGTATGTTGCCATTTTTCAAGTGGGCTCATAAATGACAAAGGGAATAAGGGTGGTAGGATTCCCACCTTATTAGTTTGTCTCCCACCTTGCACTTGAGTCTGATTTTGAGTGAAAATCATGAACATGGACCCAAATAAGGCCAAAGTACTTTTCACAAAGTTAATTTGTCTTTTGGCTAAGTACCCCACGAATTTTGGCACCATTCTCCATGTGGGTGCATGGATGAATTAAATGATAAGGGCGGTGGGATTCCCAATTTGTTGGTTCCCACCTTGCACATGAGTCTAATTTTTAATGGAAATCATGCACATGAACCCAAATGAGACCAAAGGACTTTCCACCAAGCTAATTTGTCTTTTGGCTAAGTGCCCCATGAATTTTGGCCCTATTCTCCATGTGGGTGCATGGGTGAATCAAATGATAAGGGTGGTGGGATTCCCACTTTGTTGTTTTGTCTCCCTCCTTGCACATGAGTCCAATTTTGAGTGGAAATCATGCACATGGACCCAAATGAGGCTAAAGGACTTTCCACCAAGCCAATTTGTCTTTTGGCTAAGTGCCCCATGAATTTTGGCACTATTCTTTAGGCATGAGGATATAAATGCATGTTGAATGATGACCCCATAGGGAAAAATGTGCCATAATTGAAAGGAGAGGCCTTTTAGTGCTTAATGAGGTTATTAGGTACCTTGGTAGAGGGTCTCAAGTGGGGTATGATTTCCCATTTCAAGCCACGTCACTTCCAAGCCATGTCACTTGCCATATGACCTTCCATATCACCTTCCATGTCACTTTCCATATCACATGTTATGTCACCTACCCTGTCACCATGAATAGTGACAGTGGATCCTATAGTGATAGTGAATAGTACTTTTGAATAGTACTATGTGAATAGTGATAGGAATATAGTGATTTGATTAGGTTAAGAGGGGTTGATTAAGGGTTAAGAAGGTTTAAGGGGTTTTTTAGGGGGTTCAAAGGCATTCAAACATCAAAAATTGTAAGTGTGTAGTATTTTAGTGTCTACATTTTATCCCTTTTTATTATTCAACTTTGAATTAACAAGCTACAAAACTAAAATGGGTCATTTGGTCGAAGATTAGGGTGCCCCGAGTATAAGAGGAGGTGTTCCCCCTCAAATTGGGAGTCGATGAGGAAAATCAAATTTGGGTACAGGTTTGATAAGAGGTTGGTGTAAAAAAAAAGGGTTGGGAATTTGAAATACAAATGGGTACATGAAATGCGACTAAGTGTGATAGCCAAGATCACACACAAATGAAAGTTGCCACTGTTGGTAAAATAAGGGTCAAATTCTAAAATACAAGTGACCAATGTACCACGTGACCACAACTGTGGTTAGACACACTTGTTAGTCTCTTAAATAAGGTTGATGTTTTTACAGGTATCCAAATATAGAAGTGCTCTTTTGAAAAACATAGATGGTCTAGTCGTGCATTAGGTGGTGTAAATTCAAATGTTCAACATGGCAAGATTAGTCGATGTGGTCAAAAGGACCAAGGCAAGGTTGTCACAAAAATATACAATGGTGTGGGTCAAAATGGTCCAATGTCAAGGTGGAGAAAGGTGGGGATGGGTTGGTAGGGGGTAGCTGAGCTAACTCTAAATGTACTAGGCCAAATAGACGCTGCCTACATAGTTTTATGGACAAAATATCCAAAATAACTTTAGGCCCAATGTATTTCTTTAGTGGAGTTCAGATGGGTTGCCCCAATGTGAAATATCACATGATTAGGTTTGGGTTGATAGTTTGGTAATGGTGAGGTGTCATGGTGTAGATTGGTGAACATTCACCATAATAATCCCACATGTATTAGGAGGAGAAAACATGGATGGGTAACATAGGATAAATAAGTGGGTAATAAAAAGGTTAAGAACCGCAAATGTCCTGCGATGGAGCTAAGCCAAAGAAGAGGTGCCTTCATGAGGAAGTTACACCTTATAAAATTATGTGAGGGTATAAGCATAGTGATTGCATTTATCACTATGAGCCAAGTTTTAGGAGATGGGCATCTATCAAGATCTGCATAGTCTCATTGGTGAAAGGTCATCATCGCTACAAGCTATGTTTTAAGGGTAGTAGCAAAGTGACAGCCTATAAAGAATTTATTTATAGCTAAGTAGATTATATGAGGTAGAAAATTAGCAATGTAATGAGCACTATAGGATGGATTATGCCTTACTCAAGAGTTGCATAGCTAGTATCCTCTATCCCTCTATCCCTCTAAAAAGGTGTCCATGCCTGCATCCTCTATCCCATTACCTCAAAACCAATGACTTTGGGTTCTAATCAGAAGAGGCACTACCAACAGGGAGCTATGTGGTCCAAGATATTAGTTATATAGTGGGATAAGATGGTTGTTCACCTATGATGGATGATTTGTTAGGTGGTACAAAAGAAAAGACTATCATGTTTGAAAAGCATAAGTTTTAGACATGGAATAGTGGAATTATAGCAATAAGTGCTTGGAAGCTATCTCCATCAGCAATAGTGGTAGTTTTGAAGGCATGACCATTACAATAGCCCATGGTTAGAAGCTAATTTATGTCAACCAAGGCAAAGGTGATAATGATGAAAATAACCACCAGGCCCATAAGGACCACAAGATGACAAAGTAAGTAAAAACATCATATGTGGATTAGATGATAAGGGTAAAAAAGGAATCATGATAGTGCATAATGACTTTATCAAGATGACCAGTTGGATCGAGGGTTATGTGTCCACATGAAAAGGTAAGTAGACATGACCATTTGAAGTGGAAAGACTGTTTAAGGAAATCAATGACATCATATGACCCTTCTCATCATCAAAATAAATAATCATGTTGGCAAGGAAGAAGGGTCAGGTATTCTATTTAAATAATCATGTTAAGGTTGAATGTCTATCATGAAGTTATTTGGTTTTATAGGTTATAGATAGTACAGATAACTACATAAGATTGGAGATGGCAAACAATGGGAATAATGGCAGAGATAATAAACAACCCCCATGACCTGAAATAATCAATATGGTGAATGTACATATCTACCAGATATTGTAACATGTAATGGCGATAATGGAAGTATTGTTAAACTAGAAACAAGAGGAAAGGCACCCACGACCTGAGCTTGAGCTTGAATTCTTACCTCCTCAACCACAAAGAAGGTGATAATTTTATTGTGCAAGATGTAGGGATGGAGAACATGACCGTCAACCTATCTATGAAGAGAACCCTCACTGTCCAAGGGGATGTGCATTGAGGCAACAAGAGGTGGTACCTATGCAATCAAAACCACCAAAGCAAAGGGATGTAATGGCTATGATGATCGAGCAGGGTGAAAGACCTAGACTGAAATATGATTCTTGCCCTATGGGGATGAATATAGAAGAGGAGAATAGAGTACGCCCTTTAGTGGCTACTGATACAAGAAATTTTATGGATGTTAGTTTAGGGAGGAATCAAGTAGAAGGATGGTTGAACGCAAGTCCAGAGTCAATAGATAATCAACCTAATGCTTAGGTGGGAAAATAATGTATATAGATGCCTTAGGTGAGGTGTGTACAGTCTAATAACTTTGTATGTGTTGTGTGACTCCTTGCACCCTAAATAAAGTATTGCATATTTTGTTGTAAACATGTACAAAATGTGTTGGATGTTATTGTTTTAATGTTATTATGCTTAAGGTTATGTGGATACTCATGAATGTTATGGTTATGGTTATGGTTGTTGTAATCTTGCTTAAGGTAAAGCATATGGGGTAAGACAACAAAAAACACTAATGGTAAAATGAAGAATATAATCAAGAGACAAATGTCGTAATGAAAAGATCAACTAAGCACATTAGGATAAGAAGAGGGCTTGATGTTTCTTCTATGACAAAGACTAAAAATAGACCCGAAGTGGGATTGGCTTAATGAACATAAACCTTATGAATGCATCGCATGAGAATGATTTGAAGGCTAAAAAAAGGTGTGTTGATCACACTATGTCAAGTACACTCAAAATGTGTAGAGGGTTTAAAGGTTGAAGAGGTGATGGATAGGGCAAAGGGAATAGTTGGAAAGGAACAAAAGGAGGACCCATCTTAAGAGATAAAGACATTGAAGGAAGAAATGGATGTCTTGAAGCAACGATCCTAATAGGATTTCATACATTAAAGCAAGAGAGTAGAGGACATGAGAAATCAGACATGTGTATGCATGTATAAGCAATGTGACTAGTGATCACACTCTAATGAGTGAAAAGCTAGAGTGATAATGGGAGAAAATAAAGGAGATCCAACAAGGGATGAGGTGAAGGTAGACTAGGAGATGGATGAAGAGATAGGTAGAGGAGATAACAAGGTCACAAATAAAGATGGAGATGGAGAAGGATGGAGGGAGCCAAGCATGGATATGGAGGAGGAAAAAAGGAAGGTTGGGAAGAACAAGTAATGCCATCAAGGGAGATAAGAAAAATAAAATGAAATAAAGAAAAGAGAAGCAAAATAAAAGGTAGAAGATTGGGGTTTGAGGAATGTACTAAAAAATGATAGACTGGAGAATTGAAAAGGGTGGGTAGAGAAGTGTAACAATCATGAAGGGTAAGGGGAGGATGGGAAATATGGTAGGTCGTGATAGAATTTAAAAGAGTTCTAAAAGAGACCAATGAGAAAATAATTTGGTGATGAGAATGAAAAATGAGGAAACACATGAAATAAAAGGAAATAAGAGGAAAAAGGATTGAAATGAGGACACAAAAAGGATGACATGAGAATGAAGAAGCAGGTGATGATGTGACCAAGTAAGCATGGATGATGATAAGCAAGGAGAGGAACAATGAAGCAAATTAGATGGCAGTGTTGGAGATGAAAATGGGATGGAAAATGGGAAAGGGGTTAAGAAAATTGAGGGGAAGCAAAGGATGGGTGGATAAGAAGATGAAGAGATAAGGTATGTGTTAATCATCTTGTTAGAAGAGATTGACAAGCTAAAAAGTTGTGAGGTGGTGAAGAAATAGGGGAACACAAAGAAAGGGAATGAGATTAAAATAAGGGATGAAGATCAGGGATGATAAGAATAAAAAGGAAGAATTGAAGCAGGGATATAAAGCATGAATACTCACACAGATGCAAAAGATAAGTGAGTACCGAGATAGAAAGAGAAAAAGGGGAATGCAAAGTGCAAAAGGCTAGAATTGATAAGAATAAAAGGGCAATTATGAAAGGCTTCTCAAAGGATAAAGACCCAGTTAGAAGCTAGTTGTGGAGGAAAAAAATAGAAAATGGAAAAGGTGAGAAGAGGCAAATCGATAAAGAATGGTGGCACACGTAAAGAAAAAGTGGGCAACACAGCAAAAGAATAAAAGAAACATAAAGTGTTTAAGAGTTACAAGATGGTGTGGAATTGGTGAGGAAAAGAGAATGAGGAAGAGGGTATGACAAGTTGCCAAGGGCAAGGAGAAAGAATGAGGATAGTGGAAGAAGACTAAGGGGATAAAGGGCAACGCTGATAAGAAGTGGAGAGAGGGATAAAACACATGAAAAGTGGTGGGGGAGTGAGCCGCGAAGCATGCATAAGAAAAGGTGATGGGGAGGCCAACAAAGTAGAGTAGGTGGTGGATTTATGGGAGATAAGAGGAGCCAATGAGGAAGGTTGTCAATCCTTACGTTAAAAAGAGATTGAAAGCTAGAAAAGTGATTAAAAGAGATTGACAAGCTAAAGGGAGGGAGGTGGTGAAGAGATAGATATAGAGAAGTGGAGGAAAATATATTAGGTAAGAAGGGAAAATAAAATAAAGGATGCAACTGAGTTGACCTCAATAACTGAGCATTGCCTACATAGTCCAAGAAGACCTCAGGCCAATGTAGTTCTCCCAGTAATGGGGGAAAAACAAAGAGGAATTATTAAATGATGTTAAAATACAAGGATGCTAGGAAGAATCCAAAGCTTCCCTGACATATGATTCCCTAATCAAGAGGGCATTGTTAGCAAAGGAAATTAATGAGAAGAAAAAGGGGAGGGTAATTAGTTGTTAGTGGCTGAACTATCCTGAGAAGTCAAGCAACGCCTACATAGGATGTGGACATTGGGACAATGTAGTTCAACAAGGGTTGGGTGAATGGTGTTCAAATTGGTTGACCCAATTTTATGGACCACATGGTTCATTTTGGTTGAAGGTTTGCAAAGAAAGTGTGTGCATTGAAGGCAAGTTTAGGTTGTAGAGAAATGTATCCCTAGAAGGTGGGTTGATTGACGTTAATGTTATTTTGATTTTATTTATGGTTTGGATGCATGATAGTGGTGGCACATAATTAGGTTAGATGACCATATTAGATGTGGAAAAAGACATGAAAAATCATGAGACATAGGTCTAATAGAATACATGATTGAATGAGGAGAGATTAAGAAATGAGGTGTAATGCCTGTTTGTTGACAAGGACAAAGTAAAACAAAACCCAAAGTTAGATTTAATTAAGGAATATAAGCCTTTTGAATGCTTTGCATTAGCATGCGTTGGTTGATAAAACAAGTTTCTTGATCACAGTATGCCAAGTAAGCTCAAAATCCCTTGATTTATAGATAGTATAAAGGAAAGATTGGTGATAGGTGGTGTGAAGGATAAAGGGTAATGTGTATGGTAACCCTATGTGGGTAAGTTTGCCCCTTCTATAGTTGACCTAAGAATGATAATAGACAAGTCCATGTCATATTCTAGATGTAGACT
This sequence comes from Torreya grandis, assembly GCA_037957365.1. Classification (NCBI taxonomy): domain Eukaryota; kingdom Viridiplantae; phylum Streptophyta; class Pinopsida; order Cupressales; family Taxaceae; genus Torreya; species Torreya grandis. The sequence continues at coordinate 1,907,781 of JARHVA010002205.1, forward strand.
AATCAATGCAGGAAGTCTATATGTGAAAGTCGATTACGACTTCCATCTTATTATGTTGTTTAGAGCTGATTGTGGCTTTCAAGATTATTTAGAATTTGCTTTGATTGTGATAGTGGGTATTTTACTTTATTAATGTATATGGGAAGCTGATCGATGTAAGAAGCTTCCAATAAATTGCTCTATTTTTGACAAAGTTGACTTAGCCATCCATCAAGGGAGTGGTCTAAGTTTAGATGCTTTATTTAATGCCTTTTGATAGCTGTCCTTTGAGGGAGCAGTTTACCTTTAGTGCAAGCAATTTTTATTTTATTTTTGGGTAGCTATCTTTCAAGGGAGCAGTTTGCAATGCTTAAGATATTAACCTGAGTAATATTTTGGTATCCAAATTATTTTTGGATGTGATGTTTTTAGACATGGACAAGTCTAATTAGGTTCAAAGGTTTACCTTTATGAGGGAAAAACTATAACACAAGAGCGTTATATGATAGGTGAAAGGAGGTGGTTTGAGAGACAATGACCATGGGATTCCATCTTGTTAGAGATGAAAAGTATCTGTGAGAACCATGCTATGGGTAGAGTCATGGTACCCATATTTAGGATTAGGCTATGACTGTGACGGTTAATCACATGGTTTTATGTTGTAATCAATTATCCTCAGAAGGAGAGGAGGAAGATAGGTGAAGGTGAAAATCTCGTTAATCAAGGGATGAGCTTAAGTTAGACAAAAAGTAAGCTTCATCCTTCTTTAACAGAAGAACGAATGTAAATGTGAAGCATGGAGAGGCTCCGGTTTTGTTTGCCCTCAAGAGAGGACAAATGATAAGTTCCTAATCCATAAGTATGGGTTTTGATGTAAGGTCCAAGCTAATTGAAAGCAAACTTACCTCGTTTACTTTTCTCCAAATTGGTCACATTGTTGGTTTTCCTTGAGGATAAGGTCTTCGATATTGAAGTCTCACACTTTCAAGTGCTTTTTATAAGTGTGCTTGATATGTTTTTGATAGATATGGAGGTGGCTAAGCATTGCAAGGTGATGTTTGTCAAGTAGCTCAAGCTAAGCTAAACAATGCTGATGATAATCTTCTTCAAAAATAAGATCTTGCAAAGATATGCAAAGAGATGGAATTTGGACTTCAAGAGGCAAGACTGTCTCTACTTTGAAGACTAAAGAGAAAGGAGTAGCACCCATAGAGGTTCGAATGCTAGTGTGATAGGCCCATAAAATGAATGGGATGTGCAAGTGCCAATCCTAACCTGAAACATTGACAACTTTGGTTAGCATTTTGTTAGAGACTTCCACCTGTCTATTTGCTTATGGATGGTAAGGTGAGGAAAAGCTTAACTTGATGCCAAATGCATCACATAGACCTTATATTTGCTTGTTTTTTAAAGATTTTCCATTATCAGTGATCTTAGGAGGAACACCGAAGTGGAAAATGATATGATGGTTGATGAAGTCGACAATCTTCTCTGCTTTGGTTGAGATAAGAGGAATTGCCTCCACCCACTTGGTGAAATATTTGGTGGATGTGATGATGGAGTTATGATGTTGTAAAGAATGGGGGTTGATTTCTCCAATGAGATCAAGCCCCCATTGTGAGAAAGGCCAAAAGTCCTTAGATACTTGGAGTCCATTGGCTAGTGCATGATGTAAATTAGTGTGTTGTTGACATTTAACACACTTTTTTACATAAATACAACAGTCTCAGTTAAGGGTGGGCCAATAGTACCCAAGGCAAAGGATAGATTTAGTGACTGCTAGACCGCTAAAGTGTCCCCCACAGATCACATCATGTGTTTCCCTGATGGCATGGGAAGATTCATGGTTGCATAGGCAACGAAGAAGGAGACCATTAAAACCACGTTTTTAAAGGATTCCCCCTAGTATGGTGTAATGAGAGGTACTCTGAACAAAGGTTCTTCGAGCATTCTTACAAAGGTTGGGAGGAACAATGCCTAGGTTGAGGTAGTTAAAAGTGTGGTCCTACCAAATTTCAGATGGGGATTCCTCTACACTAAAAATGGTAGGGAGGTCAGATTGGTTATAAGATGGTGTGGTAAAATGATGAATGGTGATAAAGATTTTAGAATTGGAAGGCTGAGAAGGGATCTGGGAAGTAAGGCAAGCTATTATATCGATAAATTTGTTGGTATATTAGGGAATAGATTAGACCATGTAACGTTTGAATGATGTTAAGAGTTTGTATTTTTATAAGACATCATTATTACATTGATAAGAGCCATTGACTTAATTTACCATGAGCTAGGAATCACCAACAACATTGATTGTCTTAATTCTCAAGGATAGAGCAGTTTAGAGACCTATGACTAGGGCTTCATACTCAGCCATATTGTTGGTGCATTCAAACTCAAGTTTGAAGGATAAAGGAAGAGGTTCACCATCAAAAGGGATAAGGATGATACCAGCTCCCCCACCATATTGACACTTTGACCTGTGGAAGAACATAGTCATTTGGTAGGTTATATCCTCTTGGGAAAGAGTCATGATGGATTCATCCAAAAATTTAAGAGGAGGAGGTTGGTGGTCTATTAATAGTGCTTCAACCAATTGGTCAGCAATGACTTGCCTTTTAATTGACTTTTGTTGAATGAGCTCAAGATCAAACTTTGTTAAGAGCATAAACGACTTGGTCATATGTTGGTTTTGGTATGGCTTGGAATGTATGTATTTAAGTGGGTCAATGTTGGTTATGACATAGGTTTTACGGTTAAGAAGGTAGTGGTGGAGTTTGGTGGCAATGAAAGTCAAGTCCAAACAAAGTTTCTTAGTATGGGTATACTGAGTCTCATATTCTACAAGTGTGCAACTAATGTAGTACATGGCTTGTTCTCTGTGTCATTCATCTTAGTGAGCCAACATTGCCTCTAGGGAATGGTCGGTGGTAGATATATATAGGTAAAAGGGGTGGTCATCCTTATGAGGGGTGAGGACATGTGGTGAAAAAAGGTACTATTTGAACGATTCAAAGCCTTTTTAACAATCACTATTCCATTTGAAAGAGATATCCTTCTTCAAAAGGTGATAGAAAGGTTGGTACCAGTCTAAAAGCTGGGAAATGAAATGACAAATGGATTGAATCTTTCCCTGTAGGCTACAAAGTTGCTTAAGGTTGGTAGGGGGAGGCATCTCCAAGATTGCTTTGACCTTGTCATGGTCTACTTTGATTCCTCGAAGGGAGATGATAAATCCAAGAAGCTTTCCTGAAAGGACCCTAAAAACACATTTGTTGGGGTTGAGTCTGACATGGAAATGGATTAGGCATTCAAAGATAATATCGAGAACTTTTAGATGATCTTTGCGAGATTTGGATTTTCCTAAGAGATCATTGACATAGTCCTTTACGATGGTGTAGATGAGGTCATAGAAGATGTAGGTCATGTATCGCTGGCAGGTTGCACCAGTGTTCTTTAACCTGAAAGGCATGACTCTGTAGAAAAAATTTTCCCAAGGGGTGGTAAAGGTAGATTTATGTTGATCTTCATGAGCAATCAAGATATGATTGTAACCTAAAAACCTATCCATGAGAGATAACATCTCATGGATGGCTGTAAGATTAATAAGTTGGTCAATAGTAGGTAGAGGAAAGTCATCCTTAGGGCAGGTAAGGTTAAGGTCATGAAAGTTCACAAAATGTTTAGACCCCTAGTGGCTTTGGTGATAGGTATCATATTTGAGACCCATTGGGGGTAGTCAATGAGTTGAATTAAGTTTATAGATAGGAGACGTTGAAGCTCTTCTTTGATGATAAGGGCTATGTAAGGATGCATAAACTAAAGTTTTTATTTAACAAGCTTGTCATCATGATGAATGACTATGTTATGGGTAATAATGGTGGGGTCAATCCCAGGTATATCACTGTAAGATGAAATGAATGCTATGTTGCTATCTTGGAGGAAAAATAAGTCTTGAAGTTCTTTGACATTCAATAATTGGCCTAATTTGAAAATACATGGGTTATCTGGAGTGCCCAAGTTGATATCCATGGTGGATTCATTCAATATGGTCAAGGTTTTGGGAGGAAGGGATTTATGGATTGAAGAATTTGGGGTACCAAGGTAGGTGATAATATAATCATTATCTTGATGTTAGATGGCGTTGATGGTAGGATAATTATTTTCTACCATTTCAAGATGGATGAGAGGAAGAGTTTTAATTTGGCCATCCTTTTGATAGGTCAGAGGGTCTAAACTAATAGTATTAACTAAAAAGAAAGTTAGGAGGAATGATGTCAAAATCCTCAGACTTTGAAGGAGGTTGGGTTGGTGAGGAGGGGATGTCTTCCTTGATGGTGTCAATAAGTTTGGGTGAATTGGTGGGTTCTTCAGGTGGTACAAACCCAAGGCCAAATAACTCATGAGGTTTTTGGGTTTTGATTGAAGGTAACTCATGAGGTCCTTGTTCATATCAGCCAAGGCCAAATCCATTCTAGGCACACCTATGAAGGTATAATTTAGAAAATGTCGGTTTGTCAAAGTAGGAAAAGTTAGAGGTGAATGGTTGGATGGAAGAGGTAGTGGTAGGAATAAGAAGTGGACGATCAAGTCCCCCACAGATGAAGTTCATTTTATGGTTGGGGGGACCGAAAGGGATGATTGTTTTGATGTTAGGGTCATAGGAAGGGTCATGTTTGAGGTTCCCATATTCTTGAAAAGTGGGGAAAGCATCAAATGCTAGAAAGTGATACTCCCCTAACGAGAATCATTGAAACATAGATCCCAAGGGCTCCTTTATGGGGATCTATGAAGAAGGGATAGATGAGCTAGTTGATGTTTCATTGATGGTTGGTGGTTATGGTGTAACTACTAAAGGTGCATTGGATGGGTGTATGAGGACATCATTGGGGTGATAGGTCATGTTGCATGTAGGAGGGTAGACATTATGTTGTTAAGCTTGGCTATCAGGATTTGAGGGCACCTCTAGAAAATGTAGACTCTTAGTGGTGGTGGAAGGGTTTGTGGAGTATTTATAATCTTCCAAAGACCATTATACATTTCTAGCTTGCATTGAGTAACAAACTACTCACCTGAGATAATTTATGGAAAAGGGCATGGCAGGGTCCTGACTGGTGCCATCTTTATAAAATCCAATCTGAAACAATTGACCATTTATTTGTTCATTGTCTTTCACAAAGGAAGTATGAAGTGTTGTCTATGAATTGTAGAGTCCTCATACATGGGCTAATGACACTTTACTAGAAGCGTGGTCAAATTAAACTCACATTAGAGGCCTCTTAGATACTCACAAATACCTGCCCCTCCATATGTGTTGGAGTATTTTGATTTCTTGTAATGTGGCCATTTTTAATGGTATTTCTCCCTCTATTCTCACCACTTTTTTCAGGCTCTATTACTCTTTCATGCCTCGGCCACAACTAGTGGCATCCCCCAAGCGTTCCACTTTTCCCTTTCTATATGACAATACTTTCCCACATTGTTTCACTAATGGAGCTTCATACGGGAACCTCGATCCTAGTGGTGTTGGGGGTATCATTCAATTTCACTTTGTTGTCATTATTTTCTAGTAAGGGATGGGGATACAAACAAATAAATATGCTGAGATACAAGCAATCTTAACAACCTTGAATATTGCATTAGAAAGGGACATCCCTACAATAAACTTCTTTATGGATTCTCAGATTGTTTGTAATTGGATGAATGGAAAGGCATCATGTGATCATATCACTTTGTCTCATCTTTACAACAGAGCAATGGAGTGTACTACCCATTTTTAGCAAACCAATTTCACACATGTCTATCGTGAGCACAACATGGAAGCATATGCTCTAACAAAGAATGCTTGTGATCTCGAGGTAGGATCAGTTCACCTATAGGTAAGTGAAGATAGAGGTCCTTACATTATTAGAGATATTCCTCTCACATAAAACTGGTGTTTCAATTTATACGCTATACTCTGGTATTTTATTTTTTGAGACCCTTACCAGGTTGAGGCTTTTACATCACTGGGTATCTTTTTGGCTCTCTTTGCTTTCTTGTCTATGACCCCTGGTTAGTTTTTGAAGGAGCTCATGCATTTATTATTCTTAGCCAATCTTTATCTAGCTTTATGGATGTATCTTTTCACCTCTTCATGATGGAATAAAATATGTCGACACTTTTCTTCTTAAAAAAAATTCAATGTACACAGAGAACAAGATGGGTGATAAAACTACAGACAAAGGTGAATAAGGTATATGGGTGATAAAACTATGGACAAAGGTGAACAATGTGGAAAGGAAAGAAGAAAAATGTAGATGGGTGGTAGAGCCAACAAATGTGCACGTGGTCAGCACTGCAATTCATTGACAGGTGTAAGCAAGGGTGATGGATTACAATGGCTTTTACATGTGGTTTATAATGCATATCCATTAAGCCAATTTAATGCATAAAAAATGTTATTGTTATATAAAGAGGTACATGGATGCCTATTTTGATACCATTAATAGGAATTAATCCATAATGCATGAAAGAGCCAAAGGCTCAAAGTGCGCACAACACAATTTGGTCAACTTCAACAACCTATTTTATTTACTATAATTGAAGCATACATATAATGTTGTCTCTCCTATAAACAAGGAGGTTGCTTCAACTACCAATCCCACAATAATCTAAACAACTCCTATATTTGTGAGTTTGTTAAATAAAAATACTCAAATATTATGACAAGCTCCTAAAATATATGTTGTTAAATAACAACATTAAATACCAATTATTTAACCCTGGGAACTCTAAATTCCCAATAAAAACATCTTTGAGGCATTATCAATTTATAATAATCCAAATTACAATCCAAATCAAAATAAAAATCTAGAAAATAAAAAACACACATCCCTTAGTGAAAACCTCTTTGAGGTGTTAATGGATAATCCAAATCTTATTCCTAATCAAAAGAATCAAGAAGAGTCCCTTAGTGAAAACCTTTCTAAGGCACCAATGGATGAGAAAATAAATCTACCCCCTACATTAGCACAGTTTCAGGATGGATCCCCATCACATACTAAAGACACCATTGATCCAAAAGTGTATCCCCCAATCATCCAACTTGTGGCTATACCTTGTTGACCAATATTCATGTTCAACTAAAACACACTTCCTATTCAAATATTATATTTAATGGTTATATTATTGTTTATTGTGATGACACTGGAACTTTTTATTAAAAAATATTTAAAGAGTAGAAGTATGTCATGTCTATGAATTTTTTGGTGAGATTAATATATAATTAGTATATTTAATGGCTATATCATTATTTATTGTGATGATAATGGTATAATAAAATTACATTATATTTATTATTTTTTTGACATAATTAATATATAGTTATATATTTACAATTGAAAAGACATACTTCAATAAGGATTTCATATTTACTATTAAAATGCTTCAGGATGATTTTATTATTAAAAATAATAATTTGAAGGTTGCACAGTAAAGTGGTTGATAAAACATAACACCAAATCTCACCCCCCTTTGTTGGTCAGGAAAAGCCAAGCAAGGGAAAGACAAACAACATGCCCTTCATGACAACTGTGTTGGTCAGGTAAAACTCATTAGGGAAAACCTAGGAATAAACCTTATAAAATAGAACACTAGAGCGCTAAGCTACCATTATCATCACCTCCAACAATAAACACTACCACAAAATGAAGCACCACTACCATCACCACTACATCCACATCCAAACAAATCGAAACATTCATGGTTAAAAGATGATGCCGACCAGACATAGGCTAGTAGAGAAGACCATGACCACCACTACTGCTACAAGGTCTAACAACTACCTCCATTACGCTGTCAGTCATCATCCACTACCTATTAAATTGTTAATGTCAAATAAAACCTTGCTATTGTGAGCACAAAGATGCTAAAATGGCACAACACTCTAACTTGCCACAACCAAACTACAAAAATACTAGGCTATTTTATAGAGGAATTGTGACCCCAAAGCCCTTCATCCCTAGCACATAACACCCCTAGAGATGCACTCCAAAGATTCACACCCACACAGTAAACCCTAACCCTAGGGTCTTGATGAATAAAGGGAGGGAGAGTGTCTCCTCTACCTCCTCCATCAATCATTCCATTAAGGCCTCAAGGACTTCATATTTCAATATTTGACTACCACATATTAATGGGAGGGGTTACATATTATTAGATAGTGTTGAAATTTGTTTTAATGTGACTTTATATATCTGTGAATAAAGAAAGAAGTTTCTTCGTGACTTCAATCATAACTAATAATTTTGACCATCTTTGTGTCTTAATCATGTATCTTTATGTTTATGGGGCCATGAGTTACAAAGTTCACCTTTTGGATTAATATTTCCCTTCTAGAATCTGTTGAATTATTATCTCTAGTTTATATTTATTTTTGTTTCCACATTTTTATCTTTATATTTATCATGGCTACATGGAAAATGTGTATAATGTTGTCATGTAACTTGATGTCTTCATTGTGTTTTTCAACTTTACCATATCCTTGTTAGGGTGTGGAGCTAAAAGCTTCACCTTGTTGCAAACAGAAGGAGGTCACTGGGTATGCAGTCACCAGCGTCAGCAGGCCACAACCGACGTCGGTCAGGGATCAATGTAAATCTACCGGCATCGGCAGGATATTGGCCAGTGTCGGTCACCTCTAGGAAGGCAGGGACCGACGTCGGTCACCTGTGGCGGTCAGAACTGCTGTTGACAAATAGTCAGTTAAGTGAACGCTTAGTTTTCATGATAAAGACCAGTTCGAGTCTTTGAGCCGCTTGTCTAAATTAGTGTATGCATGAGATCTATATAATAGACTCATGGGCTGTATTGTTAAGTGTTGAACTTGTAGAACCCAAGTGTAGAACTTGGAGAGTTCTTCCCATGGTGGAATCAAGTAGGATTCCCCATGTATGTAAGATCGGGTTTGATATGCAGGGTGTTGCAGGATCATGGTGGAGATCTACATGTGATAAGTAAGATCAGGTTGGTCTACAGGGATGTGTGTATGCGAGGGTCAGAAGAGGATCGGTGAGGGAGCAAGATCAAGGTGACAGCAATACATCAGGAGCAGGATCATGGTGAGATCTACTTGGAGTACCGGTTCGTACTCGATTGTACAGGCTATACAATGAGGTGAACAACAGCTTGTGTTAGCTATGTGTTGTGACCTATGAGAGAAGATTACTCAGGTGGGAAGATTACTTGGAGCCCTTGAGGAGGAAGCCTCATAGAGGTGGAAGAAGAGTGTGATCTCTTTATTGTAATTTCCTTTGTAATGAGTTGAATACAATTATGTGTTGCCTCTCATATTTTGTGTGTTTTCTCATTGATAGTTATTTGTTCTTCTGGTTATTTCCACATGTTTAAGTTGCTTATACAAAGGTAATCATGTGTGCTCTTAAATCTAACAAGTTGTGTCAGAGCTTTGGGGAACTTAGGTCCTATCAATCCTCTTAAAATGATACACGAGACAATATGTGTCACATCTCCACTGGGATCTACCTAGAAATATGTGATTTTTTTAAAGTTTAAAACATATAATTTCATTAGATTATACCACAAGAATCTAATTAGTGACCATATAAAATACTCTAAGTATAATATCTGTAAATAAAGCATGTGACAACATACATCATTAATCACTATCATCATAAGAAACATATCATAATTGATTATAGAAGGTATATACATATATCCAACCACGACTGGTACAAACATACAACCACTGCTGTCAATGTATAATAAGTAATTACAAATCATCATAATAATGTTTCAATAATAAATACAATACAAAGTACATATATAAGATACATGGCTCTACAAAGCATAAATTCCACAAACTCTAGTATATGTGGTAATCTCAAGTGTTATCTCTAAATAATACTATTGTGGAGAGGAATAACATCATCTAAGCGCTTTTCCACATCAATCATGGACCATCGATCCTTTGCATAATTCCCATCAGGGAATGGCCCTCCCCTCATGGATGATTAGATAGTGATGATGCAAGAAACCAAAGAGACAAGCTAATACCCGTGTGCTATATGATTTCTAAAACTAAACATGTTGTGTATCATAAAGAAACCTGTTCTAATCAAGATATCACACAAACATGTAAATCATACACATGAAATGACAATGTCTCACTAACATTACTTTGGCCAAAATTTTCAATAGTTAATGATCTATATGATCAGTCAAATTCATAAATACCATTTGATCGAATTACCTTCATCTGACAATGTGATACTAGTAAGCTAGTGATGTCTGTCTCACTACTTACTCAGTACCAATAAAACAAGATTTGGTTAACATAGTACAACCAATAGATTTATACATATTACATATTACTATCAATCATAAAACATGCTAAGCATAAGAATAATCTAATGCATATATTTATTCCATCAAATGTTGGAATGAATCTCACAATATCATATAAATAATTTAGCATAATAATTATAGTTTATACTCTCTGATACACTATGCATTTAAACTAGAAATTTCAAATTTCTATAAGTAGTTTCCAATAAAATACACTCTATGACATCCTAGAATATCATAGTCCATTATTTTTGAGTTCAATTACTGTAAATAAACTAGTTATAATTTATTTGAAGAAATAAAGTCTCATAATATTAATTATGTTTTGTTTGAACATGATATCACATTTATACGTCTTGACATGCTTTAGGAGTCTGTATAGATTTATATCTAGAGTCTTACTTTTTTGGAGTCCATGACTTAGTTTATAATAGTTAATAGAAGTACAGGCATACACCACCATATACCCATACATATTATATATGCATATACATATGTACAAATTAATATACTCTTAGTATGTACTATACACATGTTCTCCAATAATAAATAATTACTGCATATAAATATCTACAATCATTTATATTTATAAATAAGTTTTTCATGAGGTTTTCAAAAATCATTTGATAAAATAGATTGACTATCAATTATAAGTCATATTATTTTTGGAATATTAATAAACAAATCATTTTAGTCAAGTTTGAGGTTATTTGTTTTCCCTGTCAAATTGTCATTTAGTTGACTACCAAACAGTTATAGTTTTTTATATCCATCTAAGCATATTCTCCTATATCTTATTATAAGATCAATTCTGTTGATCCCTTTTTACATAAACTTTGTTCATATTTATATATACACTCATGTTAAAAGTCTATTCATATAGACACACATCCCAAAGTACATTTATAAGCTACATTAAGGATAAATGATATATATTAATATACTGACATATTCAACAATAGATCAAAACTTTATATTAAAATATATCTTATAGATTTTAAGTCCTTAATATATATCTATATTATATCCTTTCACTAAGACCGATGATTATATAAATCTTAAGTATATTGGGATTTATAATCTTAACTCTTAATAAACTAGGATATCTAGATTAATATTTACTACATATATCAAGTATACTAAATATAATTTGAAAATATACAATATGAATTCAAAAATATATTCATTCAGTCTTCAATCCATTCATTGGTTTAGTTATATTCATTTATTTCACTCAGAAATATATTCATTCACTCTTAAATCCATTCACTAGAAATAGATCACTGGTTTAGTTATAACATAGCTATAAACTCTATATATACACCTACCTAATTATCGATTCTATAAACGTTAGGGAATTGATTAAGGTCTTTGCACTTCTTTTTTATGGTTAAATACCTACTAGTGTTTCCACACTGATCCTAAAGAATGACTCTATATCTACCAAGGACGCATACAACTATCCCCTCATTACATACATCACAATTAATATCCTATATACACCAACGTGGTAGTGGTTATATTACATAATATAAATTGTATGATAATATTATTCATATAATTGTTGTAATTCAATCGAAGACCAAAAAAAACATTTATATGACATGCTATATATGTATGCCATAATATTTATACCCAAATCGCCTAGCAGTTGGCTAAGTGTATTTGTACATCTTTGTTTCTATATGTAAGGATACTTAGAAGCACGATTTATCCAAGTGACTATATATATGTTTATTAGAAGTCATTGTTCATAATGCAAATAACATATTGCTTTATATCCATTTCTATTTTATTATACTATATGTTTATATTTGTGACTGTATCTAGGTTTTTATAATATTATTTTCATTATAATAGGTCATTATACTAGATGCAGAGTCAATATCTATAGTGGAATTGCTACACACACACACACATAAGTGATTTCATATATACAAATAGATATATTTGTGTATTTGTTTATATGATGTACTATGTATACTATATAGTTCATAAATATTGTTTGTTATGTAGATCGTTCCGTAATAGTTTTGTATAACAAGGAAGGATTTCTCTATAACACAACTCACCGCAATATTCCATATTTCAACAAAATTCAACATGAACACACACCAAAAAAATTAATTGCATTGCCTACCTGGAACTACTCTACTATTCAAGCTTCCTTGTCTTCTCTTCCCTTTCATGCTTCACTTTTCCCTCTTATCCTCTGTAATGTACCCTTTTTTTTTCCTTTTACTTCCCTTTTCTAAGCATGGCACTACTTTTTTCTTTCTATTTTAATCCCATCATTTTATTTTATTTTTTGTTATTTTTATTTTTATCAATATATTTCTTTTTGTTTTTAAAGATTTCTCTCTTTTGTTTTATTCTATTTTATTCATTTAAAACACTCACTTGGTTTTATTCTTGTTATTTATTTTTATTCCTAATTACAAAAATCAATATATTTACTAATTAAATTAGTACCAATAATATCATAATGATTTAATGATAAATTCATTAATCAATAACCTTAAATTTATTCTAATTACATAAATCATATCTCAAAAATCATTAATGGTTATACACATAATCATACAAGATGAATTCCATATAACCATTAACTTAAGTTATCAAACCATGTGTAAACAACTATCTAAATGCAAGCAAAATCAAAACACACTATGCTAATCATTTCATTGTGCATATAACATGTACTATCTAATGTGGTGTGTGCAAGGTTCTAGCTAATTTATCTATCATCCCCCAATATCTCCATCTATGTTACCTTCTTTAATGATGATCTCCCTCCGTCAGGTTCTAAGAGATGAAACTCTTAGGCATCCAACTCATGACAAGTAGTTAGTTAGACCATAACTTCAAGATATACATACATCATAAAATATAACTGAAATGACAACTCATCATGATCATAATGTAAAATATACACTACAACTAACTCATAACAATGTAATCATATGACCAAAACAATATTCAACTGTCTCATAACATCATATAACTCATAACGTAGACAAATAATAAATAAATAAAATTGTTAACTATAAATATCCACAGATAATCAAGTAAGTTTGCTTAGCGAATAATCAAGATACAACATCTTTCCTCTTTAAAGCTAGTCATCATCCTAGATAACACTTATTCAAACATAAGTTCTGAATTAAAAACCAGAAAAATAACATAGTACATAATATCAAATCAGGTAAATAAATGTGGAAATCACCTATAGAACTCATCACAATACTCCCAAGTAGTACCATCTTCAGAGTATTGGTCTTATAAGAACTTTCACTGTGACATCTCTCTATTATGCAAATGAAATTTATAAGTATCAATTACTCTGATTGGTTCTATCATGACCACCCCATGATCCAAAATCTGTAAATCATTCCTATCCAACACATATGTAGAATTAGCTATATACTTTTAAAAATAAGAAACATGGAAGACATTATGTAATAGAACTAGTTAGGTCTGACATCAATTCAAACCTATATGATATAGGATTGACCACTTCTAACATCTCAAAGGATCCCACCTACCGTGGTGACAGTTTCATTGACTTCTCAAATTTAATCGAGCTCTTTTGAAACTTAACCTATAAGGACACTTTATCACCCATTGAAAACTACCTATCTATCCTCTTCAGATTAGCATCACTCTTCTATCTATCATTAGCATCAACCAATCTCTACCTAATTAATATGACTTGATTTTTCATTTATGAAATCATCTCAGGTCCAAAGACTACCCTGTCTTCCAACCTGTCCCAACTGATTGGTGTCTTGTACCTTCTTCTGTATAATGCCTCAAATAGTGCCATCTTCAAAGCTGACTGGTATGAGTTATTATATGCAAACCCAACCAATAGAAGATAATATTTCCACTTGTTATTTCAAAACATATGAAGAAGATCTTCTAACAACTGATTAACTCACTCAGTCTAACCATCATTCTCTAGGTGATATGCAGTGCTAAAGTTTAGTTGCATACCCAAAGCTAAATTTAGAGTTACCCAAAATGTAAAATTCATTTTCATATCATTATATTAAATGATCTTATCTAGGAATTCATGTAATCTATACACTTATTTTATGAACCTCTTCATAAGAGTAGGTACATCATCTGTCAAATTGCCTGGTATAAAATAAGCCATCTTAGTTAGTTTGTCAACTACTACCAAGATCATATCATGCCTATTTCGTGACATTGATAAACCTTTGAAAAAGTCCATACTGATCACCTGCCATTTATATTCTAGTATATCATGTGGATATAAAAAATTAATTAAATGCACATGTTCAGTTTTCACTCACTGACATTCCAAACAATGTGGCACATAGTCTACTACATCTTTCTTGATTCCCTTCTAGAAATATAGTGGTCTAAGCTCTGTCATGAGCTTGGTTACTCCTATATGTCCTAAATATGGGGCATTATGTAGTTCTTTTAGCACTATGCTCTGTAGATTCTTTAGATCTAGCACACACATCCCTCTATTATAATGTAATAGACCATCACTCTCTAATTTGAGTCCTTTATATTGAGAATTTTGAACATTCTTAGACAATGGTTTAATGATCTAATCATATAATTCATCTCTTGGTGAGAATTCAATCATTCGATCCTTGAAAGTACTCCTAATAGTAGCCACAACTACTATGTACCTTATGCAACTAAGAGCATCAAATAATTTATTTTCTTTATCTTTGATATAGTTGATATCAAAATTATAATCAGATAAGAACTCAAGTCCATGTCTCTAATGAGCATTTAAATTTGGTTGGGTAAAGATGTACTTGAGTCCCAAGTTATTCATCTTGAGCTTAAATAGTTTTCTCCCAACAAATAATGCTACTATACTTGCAAAGTATACATAATTATTGTAAGTTCAAGGTCATGAGGGGCATAGTTCACCTCACAAGGCTTTAAATTCTTTAATTCATAAGCTACCACTGCACCATCTTGCATAAGGACTCCCCCTAGTCCATCCCTTGATGCATTTGTGATCAAAAATTTACCATTGGGGTTAGGAACTATTAACATTGGTGTTGAAGTAAGATTTCTTTTCAATTTTTAAAAAATTACTTCAAACTTATCTTCCTAGGCAAAACTTTGGCTCTTGCATTACAAAGAAGTAATTAGATTAGCTATCTTAGAAAAATTTAGAATGAACTTCCTATAATAACCTGTTAATCCCATAAAACTTCTTACCTCATGCATATTCTTTGGCATCGACTATTCCATAATGGCTCTTATCTTTGATGGATCCACTAAGATACCATCCCCATAGATAATACATCCCAGATATTGTACTCTCTCTTGGAAAAATGTGCACTTAGACAACTTACCATACAACATATGCTTCCACAATTGTTGCAAAACTAGTTCCAAATGTTGAAGATGCTCCTCTTCATTCTTAAGTATATAAGAATGTCATCAAGAAAGACCAAGAATTTTTTTTCTAGATAATCCTTGAATACATTATTCATGAGATTCATGAATGTTGTCAGTGCATTTGTCAACCCAAATGGTAACGCTCTGAACTCATAGTGCCCGTAACAAGTTCTGAATGTTGTCTTTAGAATATTCTCATCCCTGATCCTCAGCTGGTGGTATCCTACTCTAAGATCAATATTAGAAAAGATTATTGATCCTTACATTTGATCAAAAATATCATCTATTTTAGGTAGCAGATATTCAACATTCTATAATCAATGCAAAGTCAAAAAGTACCATCCTTTTTTTTGACAAAGATAACTGGTGCCCATGGTGACATACTTGACCTAATCAACCCCTTTGATAATAATGTCTGGAGTTGAGCCTTTAATTCAACCAAATCAGTGGTTTTTATTCTGTATGGTGCTTTAGACTGTAGTTTTGATCTAGTTATGATATCAATAGAGAAATCAAACTCACATCTAGTATGTAATCCTGACAATTCTTCTGAAAACACATCATGAAAATTCTTAAGGAATGAATAATCTTCAAGAGATGGTTCCTTAGGTTCTTTCATTTCATTTATTTTGATGATAAATGTTTGGCACCCTTTTCCTTGGGCCCTCTTGAGTTGCATTGCATAAATTTTTCTAAGCTTCAACTCTCTTTTCTTGCTCTAGATTTGTGTTTGATTTCCAAAATCATCCAGACACTCAACTTTCTTCAGGTAGCAGTCAACCTTGACCTTATGTTTTTCAATCCAGTTAACACTTAAGATCACATCATATGACCCTAGTGGTGATACATATAGATCCACTACTATTATTAATTTGGGTAATCTAATCTCTACTTCAACTAAACACTTGTCAACCATGAATTTTAAGTCATTCTCATATTGTACTGACCATGCATTTTCATTACTCCAGCTCTTCTAGAAAACTTACTAAGTATTTTATGAGCTATAAAACATTATATACCCCCTATATCTATCAAAATAGAAACTAGATGTTCAAATAAAATATCTGACAACTTTATGGGTGATACTTAAAATTTGGCTTATCAATTATCAACTGCTACATGAATACGTTGCTAGAAACTTCCCTCCTAAGGAATATGACCTTTGTTCTTTGACTTATCTTGCATACAGTCATAAGCATAATGGTCATCTCCAAAAATGGAATAACCTCTAGGTGGTCCTTTCTTATCAGTCTGTTAGTTTCCCTTGAAACTACCTTTGAAACCATTACCTAATTTCTTGTTTCCAAAACTATTATTGAATTTGGCATTCTGACTTTTGAATTGCTTCTTGTAATTTGTCATCTGCTTCCAGTTCTTCTTTTTGATTGTTGACTTAGAACTTCCAAACTTTTTTGAACTTGTCCCTGGCTTGTGTAAGAGACTTCAACTTTTGTTTCTATTTGACTTCCTTCTTAAAGACCTAGTCCATGGTAGAAGGTTTATGGACATCCACCTCTCCACCAATATGGGGTTTCAATCCCATAATAAACTTCTTGATCCTGAACCTCTTATCTGCTTGGTATTGAGATACATACTTTAAGATTTTAGTGAACTACTCCCAATATTCATTCATTGATAAGTCTCCCTACTTTATATCTAAAAATCTATGAGCTTGTGGTCAAAATAAAGCTATTAAATCCATCCTGACCTAAACAAAGTCACAAATTGATCTCCTAAGTAGTAGTGGTCGAGTTAAGATTCATTTCCAACCTTTTATTGGCCCATGATGTAGCTATCTCTCCAACCAACTGGTATGCTCCCCATACTACTTTAGTGACCCCAAAGCAGTTTTCTAGCTCAAAATACTTCTCCATCTCAATCAACCATGCTTCAGCTTCATCTCCTAGAACAATTCCATCAAACTTAGGTGGATTCACCTTTTCCATATCTCTATCTAACTCTATAACTACCTAAGCTCTCACATCTTGAGGGTTATCCTGATTAGTGGGATACTCTTTAGGTTCTTCCTAATGTTCTTCCTCTTCATGACCATGAACTACCTGCTCTAAGATTGTAATTCAGTCCCTAGTCTCATTCATGGCTATAAGAATTTGATCTAACTTTACTTCTTGATTAGTGGCAAATCAGTTAGGATCAAATAAAGGGTTACTATCATTGACATTCGACAGACCCTCTCTTGATATTCTAGCTTTCACCATCCTCCTTTCTATCAATAGAAGGATATGATAATATTATTGGACTCATTAGGTCCTAGAGTTCGAGTCATAGCTCTGATACCACATGTAACATCTCCACTGGGATTTACCTAGAAATACATGATTTTTTTAAAAGTTTAAAATAACATATACTTTCATTAGATTACACCACAAGAATCTAATTTATCTGTAAATGAAGCATGTGATACCATACATCATTAATCACTATCATCATAAGAAACACATCATAATTGATTATATAAAGTAATTACAAATATCTAGCAATGACTAGTACAAACATATAGCCACTGTTGTTAATGTACAATAAGTAAGTAATTACAACTCACCATAATAATGTTTTAATAGCAAATATAATACAATGTACATATATAAGATAATGTCTCCATACAACATAATTTCTCCAGACTCTAGTATCTATGGCAATCTCAAGTGTTGATTCCAAATAAGTACTATTATAGGGAGGGAGAGCATCATACAAGCATTTTTCCACACCAACCATGGACCATCGATCTCTCACATAATTCCTATCAGGAAATGGCCATCTCTTCATGGATAAGTAGATAGTAACATTGTGAGAATCCATAGAGACAAGCTAGTACTTATGTGTTATATAATTTCTAAAACTAAACATGTGGTGTATCATAAAGAAACCCATTCTAATAAATATATTGTATGAACATGTAAACCATACACATGAAATGATAATGTCTCACTAACATTACTTTGGCCAAAATTTTCAATAGTTAATGATCTATATGATCAATCAAATTCATAAATACCACTTAATCGAATTACCTTCATCTGGCATTGTGATACTAGTAAGCTAGTGAAGTCCGTCTCACCACTTACTCAGTACCAACAATGTGAGATTTGGTTAACATAGTATAACCAATAGATTTATACATATTACATCCTACTAGCAATCATAAAACATGCTAAACATAAGAATAATATAATGCATATATTTATTCCATCAAACATTGGAATGAATCTCAAAATATCATATAAATAATTTAGCATAATAATTATAGTTTATACCCTCTGATACACTATGCATTTAAACTAGAAATTTCTAATTCCTATAAGTAGTTTCCAATAAAATACACTCTATGACATCCCATAATATCATAGTCTAAATAAACAACCAGTTATTATTTTTTTTAATAATTAAAGTCTCATAATCTTAATTATATTTTGTTTGAACATGATATCACATTTTATATGTCTCGGCATGCTTTAGGAGTATGTGTAGATTTATATCTAGAGTTGTACTCTTCTGGAGTCCATGACTTAGTTTATAACAGTTAATAGAACTACATGCATACACCACCATACACTAATACATATTATATATGCATATACAAATGTACAAATTAATCTACTCTTAATATATACTGTACACATGTTCTCCAATGATAAATAATTATTGCATATAAATGCCTACAATCATTTTTTTTTGTAAATAAGGTTTTCACGAGGTTTTCAACAATCATTTGATAGAATAGATTGACTATCAATTATAAGTCATATTATTTTTGGAATATTAATAAACAAATCATTTTAGTCAAGTTTGAGGTTATTTGTTTTCCCTATCAAATTGTCATTTAGTTATGACTATCAAACATTCATAGTTTCTTATATCTGGCTAAGCATATTCTCTTATATATTATTATAAGATCAATTCTATCAATCCCTTTTTACTAAAACTTTGTTCATATTTATAAATATACTCATGTTAAAAGTCCATTTATATAGACACACATCCCAAAGTACATTTATAAACTACATTAAGGATAAATGATATATATATTAATATATTGACATATTCAATAATAGATCAGAGCTTCATATTAAAATATATATTATAGATTTTAAGTCCTTAATATATATCTAGATTATATCCATTCACTAATACCGATGATTATATAACTCTTAAGTATACTGGGATTTATAATCTTAACTCTTAATGAACTGGGATATCTATATTAATATTTACTACATATATCAAGTATATTAAATATATTTAAAAGTATATAATATGAATTCGGAAATATATTCATTCACTCTTAAATCCATTTGTTGGTTTAGTTATATTCATTTATTTCACTCAAAAATATATTCATTCACTCTTAAGTTTTTATCAGAGAATATAAATAAATCATTGGTTCAGTTATATCATAGCTACAAATTGTGTATATACACCTAACTAATCATTGGTTATATAAGTGTTAGGTCATTGCTTAAGGTCTCTAATTTTTTTTAATGATTAAATACCTATTAGTGTTTCCATACCAATCCTAAAGAAGGATTTTATATCTACCAAAGATGCATAAGATGATCCCCTCGTTACATACATCACAATTAATATCATGTATACACCTAAGTGGCAACAGTTATATTACATAATATAAATTGTATGATAACATTCTTCATATACTTAATGTAATTGAATTGAAGACAAAAAAAAATTTATATGGCATGCCATATATGTACACCACAACATTTATACCCAAATCACCCAGCAGTTCGCTAAGTGTATATATACATCTTTGTTTCTATATGCAAGGATACTCAAAAGCACGATTTATCCAAGTGTCTATATATATGTTTATTTTGGAAGTCATTGTTCATAATGCAAATAACAAATAACTTTATATATGTTTCTATAATATTATATTATATGTTTGTATAAGTGACTATATATAGGTTTCTATAATATCATTTTCATTATAACAGGCCACTATATAGATGTAGACTCAATCTCTATAGTGGAATTTCCACACACACATATATAGATAAGTGGTTTCATATATACAAACAAATATATTTGTGTATTTGTTTATACAATTTGCTATATATACTATATAGTTCAATAAATATTGTTTTCTATGTAGATCGTTGCATAATAGTTTTATATAACAAGGAAGGATTGCTCTATAACACAACTCACTACAATATTCCAGATTTCAACAAAATTCAACATGAACACACATAAAAAATTAATTGCTTTGCCTACCTGGATCTGCTTTGCTATTCAACCTTCCTTGTCTTCTCTTCCCTTCCATGCTTCACTCTGCCTTCTTTTCCTCTGTACTGCACCCCCTCTTTTCCTTTTACTCCCCTTTTCTAAGTATGGTGCTGCTTTCTTTTCTTTTTTTTTATTTTAATCCCATGATTTTCTTATTTATTTATTTTTATTATTTTTATCAATATCTTTCTTTTTGTTTTTAAAGATTTCTCTCTTTTATTTTATTCATTAAAAATACTCACTTGGTTTAATTCTTGTTATTTGTTTTTATTTCTAATTACAAAAATCAATATATTTTCTAATTAAATTAGTACCACTAATATCATAATGATTTATTGATAAATTTATTAATCAATAACCTTAAATTCATTTTAATTATACAAATCACATCTCTAAAATCATTAATAGTCATACACGTAATCACGTAAAATGAATTCCATATAACCATTAAATTAAGCTATCAAACCATGCGTAAACAACTATCTAAATGCAAGCAATATCAAAACACACTATGCTAACCATTTCATTATGTATATAACATGTACTATCTAATGTGGTGTAAGATTTTAACTAGTTTCTCTGTCATCCTCCAATATCTCCATATACGTCACCCTCTCCGATGATGCTCTCCTTCTATCAGGCTCTGAGGGATGAAACTCTCATGCGTCCAATTCAAGATAAGTAGGTAGTTAGACCATAACATTATGATATACATACATCATAAAATACAAATGAAATAATAACTTATCATGATCATAATGTAAAAATATACACTACAACTAACTCATAACAATATAATCATATGACCAAGATAATATTAAATTATCCCATAACAACAAATAACTCATAGCTTAGGCAAATAATAAATAAATCAAATTACTAATTATAAATATCCACAAATAATCAAGTAAGTTTGTTTAGCAAGGAATCAGGATGCAACAATATGTCATTGATTCATAATCATGGGGTCATAGATTGGCTCTAGATTTCAAATGACCAAAGCCAAATGATTATTCACGTATTTTGACCATTTCATTACACAAATACATATAAATATGGTCTAATCCTATGATCCTTTATGGTGAATTGTTATCTCTAGTTTATATTCATTTATTTTTATGTCTTTACAAAGGCATTATTATATTTATATAGAGCATGTAAGTATATCAAATGTCTCTATAACTATAAACATTATTTAAGGGTGAAATAATAATAAATTATGATCACATATTGATATTTAAAATAAAATAAAAATAGATAAACCAACTGAACAATTTAAAAATGTATCTCTAATGCCGAGTACAAAAAATTGATGTCATTTATTGGGTTGTCTAAAGTATAATCATTGCCATTTACTATGAATGTACATAAAAAAAAGGGGAGGCCATGTCTCATTAATGTAATATTCAAGATATAATTAAATATTCCTTGCAAGGAAAAAGACAGAGATAGTAATTTTGATTTCATCTTAACAATCTATTTTGTAAATATTTCAAAGTTTATTTGTTTTTTTAATTTCCAACACACATAAACCATTTTCTCTCCTTATTTTTATGGTTGTCATTAACAGTAACAACACCAACTATAATTCACATACAATCTTGTAAATAATCATCTCTTGTTTTGAATCTTAAATCATAGACTATGCATCTGCATATGGCATAACAACAATACTAATATTAGTATTGTTATTAATGGTGGTGTTGGGAGGCATTGACATTGTCATTAGTGTCCTTAAAGCATTATTTATTGATATTAAAAGTGTAAACAAGATTATTTACTAGAGAATAGGTATATAAACCAATCTCACAAGCCTTCTTACAAAGTAGAGACCCTGAGAGTGGTATTTAATTTCTAATGTATGAATTATCATAGGTCAAAGCTTTTTCAAAAAAAGTATGTCACTTTTATTTACTTTATGCTCATAACTATTTGAGGGCACAACTAATATAGTTTCATAAGATATATTACATCCCATTTTTTACACGTACCTATTAACAGTTTGTTATGGATTGGATTTAATGTAAGGAAGAATCTGAAACTTGATGCAAGCATAAACCACCATTGTGGTTTCTTGTTTTGAATATTAAATCACAAACTATGGATTTGGCATTAGTGTCCTTAGAGCAATGTATATTGACATTGTAAGTATAAAACAAGACCCATTTCCAAAGAACATGTTTAGAGACTAATCTTACAAGACTTCTTATATATTAGAGACCCTAAGAAAGGAGTTAAATTTTCATGGTATGTGTACTAGATGTTGCCTCTTATCCAAAAAAACATTGCATAAGTTAGATTCTTGAAATAAACATTTGAAATTCCATAAGTCAACCTCTACATGCGACTGTCCTTAAACTTTATTGTAAATGCATTCAGATTCTAAACTCTCTTTGTTTTAATATCTTAGTTTTGGTGATTTTTAAAATACTTGGTAAAATAAAGAAGAGGACTTTAAATGCATTGATATTCAAGAAACAATGCAGATCTAAAAATTTGTATTTTGTTTTTTATTTTGAATCTATTTCGATTTTCAAGGGAAAAAAGGACATTGAAAGATAAAGTTGTAAAATTGAATAACAACAGTCAGGGAATTGCATATTCTTTTGCCTAAACCTCTTATTTACTTATGATTACATTTCAGATTATCATCTACGAGTAAGTATGTTGCATGTGTTATTGTATAGGTTTTTATAATTATGTAGTTTATAATAGAATGAGCTTAATGCTTGAAGCTATATTTTTTCTTTGTAAATAAAGAAAAAACTACATTCACCACAATAGGAATATATATTTCAAAATTACCATAATTAGATTATATACACATTCAATAATTAACCACTATCAAACTATGCAATGTAGGTTTTTAAAAAATAACGAAAAGACAAATATAAATTAAGAAACTAGATGCTTTGAAAATTTTAATAAAAATCAAAACATATATTTGTAGTCAAGGTTATCCACAAAAACTATCAAATCATGGAAATAAGGTCCCTAGACAATAGAGGTGAATTCTACGAGTTTACAAATTTTGGTTAGAATAAATGTCAAAACCCCTTTACATGAATCACAAAGTTTGATGAGGAGAGTCAAGTATAGCATGAGAGGTTGAGGCATCTATAGTTTTAAAGCATATAATTAATGGGTCACCATAATATGGTGTATGGGATTCCTTCTCTCAGTTTATGTAAGGGAGTTTGTGAAGGACGTGTGCTAGGTAAACACATAGGGAAAACTTTGACAAAAATAAGACCTAAAGAGATGCACAACTACTTAATATCATACATTCAAATCAATGATATATGAGATGTCACTCCATATGAAAAATGGCACAAGAAAAAGCCTACTATTATCCATTTTTGGATTTTTGGATGCATTACTTAGGCATGCATTCTAGATGAAAAAGAAAAAAGTTGAACCTAAAAATCTGTAAATGCATGCATGATGGGGTATTTAAAGGCATAAAAAGCATATATATTTTGGGATCGTGCCATATTCAATGGTACAATAAGAAGATATGTTATATTTGATGAGTAATCACTTTTCAAAGATGCATAAAAATGTACATGCCAACATTGTTTTGCACTATCACTAGTCCCTCTTCAACAACATTTATTTTGTGATAAGAGGGGGGGCAGGGGGGGGAAGGGGAGGGGCTCCCCATATCCTTTGCTTTACATATTACTCAAATTGAAGTAGGGTTTGTCTAGTATATCTATGGAAAAAACAATGATGTTAAAAATATTTTTTAATATGAAGTCAACACTAATAACATGATTGAAATAAAAGACTCGACAATAGCCAATTATTCAAGAGGAAAAGAAGATGACTAAATGGGCCATTACATTGATACTTGAAACTAAGGAAAACAAGGGATACCAATTTACTTCATTGATGACTAGAAGTAGAAAAATAAATTTTGTTTTCATAACTATAGTGATGGATTTATGTGATCCAAAAACATATGAATAAGCTGGCATAAATAATAAATGAGATGAGGCCAAAAATGAAGAGTATAGATCTTTAATGAATAATCCAACATGTGTGATAATCCCTCATCCTAAGGGGAAAAATGTGACCAAATACATATGGGTCTATAAAACAAAATATGCTTATGATGGATATGTTCAGAGATATAAGGAATGTTTTGTAACAAAAGGTTTTTCACAAAAAAGGAATATATTTCACATAAATGTTTGCACTAATGGAAATAATGGAATCTATTAGGATTGTACTCTTATTAGCAACTAATTTTGGATTTTAGGTCTATAAAATGTGATTTTTATCGTTGGGATATTCAAAAAGAAATATATATGGATAAACCTCCTAGATTTGAGAAAAATGGGAAGACCATATTTGTATGTAATCTAAAGAAGCCCTAGTGTGGTCTCAAATAGGCTCCAAGAGCTTGGTATGATATTGTTAAATTTTTCATCAAGAAAGGATTTACTATATGTCAATATGACCACAATGTCTACTTTGGGAAATGAAAATATTAGTATTCTAATTATTTTTCTACATGTTGATGATTTGTCTCTCAAAATCCCCTACCAAGTATGATTGAACATATGAAAAGTAAACTAAAACAAGTGTTTGTAATGACTAATCTTGGATTTCTTCATTACTTCCTTGGTATTCAAGTTACATAGGAAGAGGAAAACATATTTATCTCAACCAAAGTATGCCATTTATTTTATTAAAAAGTTTAATCTAAAATATTGTAAGATCATATCCACTCCTTATCAATCTAGAGTTAGGATATTATTTGATTGTGATTCATCAACAATAGATACCACATTTTACATGAAACTTGTTAGGCATCTTATCTACTTAACCCACACTATACCTGATATTTATTTTTTAGTTAGTTTGGTCTCACATTTGCTATAAAAACTAAAGGAAAGTCATTGACAAGTTATGAAAATGATGTGGAAATATATCAAAGGTGTGACTCACATGGGAATTAAATATTTGAAGAACAATGATAACAAATTATTGGGTTACATTGATTCATACTAGGCAAGTTATATTGATACATGGAAGTCTAATTTAGGAAACATTTTCAATTTTGGATATAGATCAATTACATAGTTATGTAAGAAAAAATAATGGTTTCTATTTATATTACAAAATTAGAATATATAGGAGTGGTCGATACAACTCAAGATATTTTCTAGATGTGAAATTTTCTAGGATGATCAAGATTATTCAACAAGAACCATCTATGTTATTTCATGATAATCATGGGAAGATTTAAGTTTATCATAATTTTGTTGTTTGTGCCAAAACAAATCACATTAAGATACACCAACACTTCACTAGTAAATATATCCATAGTGGATTAATCAATCTCAACTACTAAAGGATAGAGGATCAAGTGGTAGATATTTTCACAAAACCTCTCATATAAGTCAAGTTTGAACAATAGTGTGTCATGTTTGGAATTTAATAAGCTATCATCAAAGGGGGATATTAGTAAATAACATCTTCTTGTTTAACCCTAAAATGGAATTTAAGTACTTGGAGTTATCCCTAGATTAATATTAAAGGGGCGTATAGAAATGCCAATGCACAAGGGTGATAATCAGATCTACAATAGGCTAATTGGGTGTTAAACCTAGATATAAACATTTACTAAAATTATTATGTTGAGAATAGGTTAAATATACTTAGCTAAAGAAGTAATATACTTAGCTAATTATTATGCTAACATAGTGTTGGATCTAGAATATGTAGGAAGCAATCTAGAAGACAGTTCTAGAACAGTCATCAGATTTTGGATCTGACACTTATAGAGACATAGACACTAACATCAACTTAGGATGGTTATGTCAATGTTATTGTTTAGGTTTGACACAAGTGTCTTATACAGAATACCTATTGGAAAATGATGAAACCACCTAGATGTTTCTAGATTTGTCTTCACCTTCACATTGGTGCATTCAAATTTGGGTCATGGATTGTTGCTCCTCATGACATTGTAAAACCCTAGTTCTTCATCTTCATGTTGACCTTGGAGAAAAATGGGTTAGTGGGCACATAATATCAAGCTGCCCCAAAGACCCCATTTTTAGTGGGCACTACCTACATAGCCAATACTCTGAAGAGGGCCTTCAATTTAGGTAGTTTTCCCCTACGTGTTGGCTTGTATGTGAATCATGTAATATACGAAAGCAAGTACAACAATGACCTAGCTTGTAACTTGGAAAATTAGGTTCTTGGGTTGTTACTTCAACACTTCAGACTTGTGTATGGTTATCCCTATGACTGATATGAGAATAAGAGAAAATAGGAAATATTGCTCAATTGAATGCTCTTTGAATATTCTTTGGTATGAACATTAGGTTTTTTATTGTGTAAGTTAGGTGATGAATGAACGAGGGTTGATATCATATTTATATCAATCCCTTTGTAGTAATAACTTGAATTAAAGTACTTAGGTTGACCATTAAGATACATTTCATTTATAAATTGGATGACTTTAGGGCACTGGACACTTGCATCGAGTTGGGATAATTAAATTAACATTAGTGTCTATCTCAAACATTAGTGTTTAGGGAGAAAGAAAGTAAGTACATTGTCAAAACTTATAGAGGTGGAAGATAAGTACATTTTAAGCATTATGGACAAGATATAAGGCTTGGGTCATCAACATAAGACTCTTCAAACTAAGAGATAAAACAAGGGGCATAAAATAGAGCAAATGTAAGACTTGTAAAAGTAGAAAATGTCCAAAACTAAGAGAAATAACCAAAGTTTGAGTTTTTCAAGTGTAAAAGACTAAGGTGCTATATAATCAATGAATATCATCTACATTCCCCCCTTTAATCTAGTAATGAAATTGTTATTTTAAAGGAAAGGAATGCATACCTTAGTATATAACATGATAGGTATTTGAAGAGCTTATACATAGATTTAAATCATGTAGAAGAGCCAAACAAGAATACAAACAAATATTTTTAATCACATAATAATATATTTATCACGCTTAATTTCCTATTACATACTACTACAAATATATAAGAGATGATTGTCCTATATTTATGAGGTTGCTACAACTACTCCTCCCACAAATATCTTGCAATTCATAAGTTAAAGACTTCTATAATTCACTCCAAACTCATGTACAAACATATTATAACAAAATCCTAATATATATTATTATTACATAATAATAATAAATGATTAACTAACTATATTACTGTATATATCCATATAGTAACTTACAAATAATAAGTATTATTTACCCTGTGGTAAATAATAAATTACTAATTTAACCAATGTAAATACTAATCTCCAACATTCCCCCCTTAGTTTTTACATGGTAAAACATATCTTGTTATTTTATTATAGTGTGCCATCCCTATATGCTCATGATTAAGTCATTGATGGTTTTCCTCGGCTATGACCAACAACCTTACCCAATTAGTTTTGTAGGTGTACCAATAACCTTTCAAAATTGGTTTTCCAAGTTTACCAAAAAGATTACACAATTGGTTTTCCAGGTTCACCCAAAACCTTATACAATTAGTTTTCTAGGTTTACCAAAAACCTTACACAATTGGTTTTCCATATTTACCAAAAATATAACACAATTGGTTTTACTGGTTTACCAAAAACCTTCACATCTTGATTGCTAAAATATGTTTTGATCAACATTAAAAAATGTTTCTTAAAAAAGGGGTTACATGGGGAAAAATAAAAAATGAATAGGAATACTCATCTGTTCTTATTTTCACACCACACTAAAAAAGATAAAAATCTAAAATCCACACAACTAAAATCACATGCAACTAAAGATGACGTGGCCCTGTCATTAGTGGTTAATGATAAACTTGAATGGCCTCCTTCCTCCATTGCCTCCAACCTCTAACATGATGTTGCTTACTCATTAAGATAGGTCAAAGTGTGTTCTAATGGTTATGACATGTTATCTATTGGTTGTTAGATACCCAACCAAAGAACTCTATCACCGCCTTTGTTGGGAAATATGGAAGCACACAATTGATTACCAAATACAAGCAACTTACATGTAGAATTAAACCATAATCACAAGTAACTAGAATTTAGAAATAACACAGAATATGAGAGACAATACACAACTTGTATTAAAACTCTTCTAGAAGGAAATACAACAAAGAAGATTACCACAGTTCTTCTTCCTTACATACCTCTAGGGCTCCCACACCTCTAGGGCATAAACAATAAATCTTCCCTCAAAGCTCTCTCTCTTACGGTCCCAACACACAACTCAAACACAGAGTTGGTGTTCACCTCCAACCAATCAGTATCCACTACTGCTAGTACTCCAGTGCTTCACGCACTCCACAAGTGCTTCACGCACTCCAAGTAGATCTCCCCTGAACTGCAACAACCTGCAACCCAACAGACCTTACTTATGGAAGAAACTACCTTGCCTTCCTCTCTGCTCTCTTCCTGAGTACACACTGTACTCCAAGTAGATCCTGCCTGATCCTACTCCTTGTTGTGTTGCTGTCCTCCCTAATCTTGCACACCTGCAAATCAATCTGGTTCTGCACACCTGTAAACCTGGATCATGCACACATATACACCTGAAGATCAATGATCTTACTTACCATGTAGATATCCTAACGTAGCCATGCACACCTGTTGACCAAGATCATACATACATGAAGAATCCTTCTGATTCTCTAAAACTAGCACCCACACTTGGCACTGTTGTGGAACTAGGAGGAACACCCTTGCTCACCTCACACACAGAAGGAGCTAACTTTGCTCAACTCAAACTAGAACACCTTACAATACAACCCATGAGTCTCTTAAATAGATCTCATGCAAACACTAATTAGACATCTAATTACAATAATTAGATCCACAGCTTCTAGTCTAAATTTGGCTCTTGACATGCAAACACTTGGTTCATTAACTAACTGCCCGTAAAACTTGCAGTTCTGAACCGCACAGGCGACTGACATCGGTCCCTGTCTGCCTGGAGGTGACCGATGCCGGCCGATATTTGACCGACATCGATTGCTCTTCTATCTAATCCTATCGACGTTGGTTGGTCTGATCGACGCCCGTGTCTGTGACACTCAACAACCTTCTCCAACAACCTCCTTTCTTGTTTGCATCAGTGAAACTTTTAGCTCCACAACCTAACATTGGTTGCTTCCATAGAAATTAGAACCCCCACATAATCCAAATGTCACATACAAGTGATAATGCATCTATGAGGCAAGTTATTTTTTACAATTTTGATAATGACTCTATATGACATAAAATGACCTAAAAATTAGACTCTCAACAACATGACTCAATATACTTTGTTTATGGAAAAATGGATTTTAATTTTTGACTCTAGACTCTGACATAATAAATAAGACTTTTGACAAAATAACTCAATTGCTGACACTTTTGAATTTTTTATTTTCACAATCTTTAAAAATCCAATTACATATTGGATTTATATAAACAAAACAAAACATTATAACACTAAAATTGGCTAACATATAAACGAATGACTTAAATAAATAATTAAGAGTTATTTAAAACATGTTATACTTAGATTATAAAACTAACATATGACTTTAAAAAAAAACCTATTAAGACTCACTTTAACCTAATGCCACAAAACTAAAACTAATACCAAAAACACTATTTTTAATTCTTACTTGATTAAAAAATAACAAGTATGATGAATTACTACAAGGGAATACAAGGGTGATTGAGATGAAGGTAGTCGTATGTCAATGCATGGTCTACAACTGTTATATGGTAGTTTTGAATGGATCTTAGTGGGAATCATGGGCAAGTTGATGATAGAGAATGGGCACAAAGATGTATAACATAAAACATGGATGTTGATATGATATGGAGAAGTGTGATCCATAATAAGCTATGAAATCAATGTAAATTTCTTGTTGGATGTAATAATAATCTCCACAACACAAATATCTTAAACAATTTATAAGAGGATAAATCGGATTGCCTAGAGATAGTTGTATAGCTAGATTCGAATATGATACACATAGTCACATGATCAAAATATGACAAAGAATGGTGTATGTACTGGTAGACTTTGAATAATGTATATCTAGATTGAGGCAATGGAACAACATGAATAAATGAATAGATTTGCTAAAAATGGCACTACTCTCCTTCTTAGGTTCTTGAATGAGATATCCCAGCTATGCAGAGGTTATATGTAAATAGATGTCTAATACAAGGGAATGAAATGTAAGATGAAACACATGACACGTAAAATATATGGTAAGGATCCAAGCTATCTAAATAAACTCATACTAAAACTAAGACTCTCATTTAGATTCTTTGGATCTCATTAATTAGGGCAATTAGATAAATCACAAAGCCACCCCTTTGTAGTTATCAAAACATCATTTTTCTCATATGTTTTTATAGTAACCTACTCTGATAACAATGATAGGTATTTGAAAATCTTATACACATATTTAAATCATGCAGAGGAGCTAAACACAAATACAAACAAATATTTTTAATCACACAATAATAATATATTTCTCACACTTAATTTCCTATTACACACGACTACAAATATATAGGAGATGATGGTCCTATATTCTAGGAGGTTGTTACAACTACTCTTCCTGTCAGGGACCTCGAACAATAAAATGCTCTGATCCCACTGTGTCAGGATCTTGCTCTACCAATAGAGCACATATGATTACTTCTTATATTAGCAACTAAACACGAAATTTAACCAGAATCAATAAGTAACTAGAAATATGAAGCAACACAGGACCTGAGAGACAATACACAATTGTATTAATAATCACTCAGAAGAATATACAATAAGGAAGATGCCACTTCTTCTTCCACCTCAAAGGCTCGCCACACCTCAAGACCTTTTTCCCTCTCTCTCTTGGTCACAACAATCAACTCCAATACAGAATTGATGTTCACCTCTCCAACCAGTCAGTAACACGCTGCCAGTACACCAAGTACACAACCGTACTCCAAGTAGATCTCCTACTCTCTGTTGCTACCTGCAAATCACTAGACCTTACTCACCATTGTAGATCTCCTATAGAAAGTCATGCACACATGCTGACCAAGATCATACACATACGAAGAACCCTGTTGATTCTCCAAACTAGTACCCACCTTGGTACTGTGGCACTAGGAGGAACGCACCATTGCTCTCCTCTCTTAGAAGGAGCTTATTGCTCTCTTACTCAGTAGCTACAAGTTTACAATACAGCCCATGAGTCCATATATAGATCTCATGCTTACAATAATTAGACTAACCTAATTACAATAATTAGACACGCAACTCAAGACTAAGACTAGCCTTTGACATGCAAACAAACAGTCCAAAAATAGACTCTCCAGGATCAACATGCAAACTGCCTGTTCTCGCACAGGCTACCGACGTCGACTCCTCCATGACCGATGTTGGCCGACTGGTAACCGATGCCGATTGCTTCCTCACTGCCATCTGACCGACGTTGGTTGATCATACCGATGTCAATTTCCCTGCAATGCATTTAACAACTCTCTGTAACTCTATATCCTCTGTAACTTCTCTTGTTTGCATCCTGGTGAAGCTTTTAGCTCCACAACCTAATAATTTTCCACTTGGAGATAAATAGCTGCACCTGTACCTGTACCTAGACATTGTCTAAATTATTCCCTGGCTTGTATTCCTCTTCAAGATCAACCCTGAAGACTAACCACCACACATCTTGTGATGCTACACCTGTCATCCAAGTAACTTGCCATATCCGAACCTACATATCCATGTAGTGAAGACCTTGACCCTGCATAACATGTTAACCTACTGCTAGTCCCACTGGACTGCCCTCCAGTACTCCTTCCCCAAATTGGCTCCATACTTTCTGACAACCCCCACTACTTGGGAAAACTTAGGTCTACACTAGACCTCATGTGATTTTGAACACTTGTTTCAAGCTAAGCTTGAACTGTCCAGCCCTTGGTGTGCTTTTCAATTCTGCAACCTGCATCATGAACCCCGCCAACACCATCTTCACATCAACTCCCACTGGAGATCAAATCTCCATGTCTCTTATGCCAAAGAATTTTGCTACTCCAAATTCTTCATGACACACCTCTGAACTAACCTTACCTTTAGCTCAGTAAAACCCTGTATCTCTAAACCTATAACTAGTATACCATTCACATACAATAACAGAATAATGTTGCAATCATTATCCACTTGGTAAGACAAACACAATAGTTACACTGACATTGACTGAAGCCATGCTTAGTCATCCACCTGTCAAACCTGTACCACTATCCTGCAGCTTCCTCAAGACTTATACCTTGGCCTTCCGTCTCACGTATCCATCCACTCTCTTCTTTAACTTGGGAATCCATTCCATCTCTCAGTGCTTACTTCCAGTTAACAACTCTACCAACAAACACCTGTTTGGTTCTTCTCCAATGACTCACACTCCTCATCCATGCCAAGCTCTCACTGTATCTAGATTCTACATGCATTGCCTCTTCGCATCTTCCTAGTTCTTGACCATCAATAAGCAATATAAAGAAGGTGAACAATGAATATGAGGTTCACTTACCCTTTCTAACCTCGACATGAGCGTTTGAGACTTGTTGACAGCTTGATGTTCGCCCACCATCCGTACCAGTGACCGATCTCGACCATCTCCCAGTCTGCTCCCGACCGATGTCGGCTCCCTGTACTGACCCTGACTATCGATGTCATTTCCCTGGCCGACACCGGTGTCCCTCATGCCGATGTTAGTTCCTTAATGACCAATGTCAGTCTTTATTCTACTGACGTTGGTTACTGTCTGACCAATGCCAGTACTTGTGTTCGTCTGTGAGTGATAAATTTTTACCCGCGAGCTCTCCATGGATCAAAACCCTGAACAAATTAACCCTGCTCTGCTTAGAATAATTTAGTTCCCTCACCTGATCTCTGTCTGTCATCTCCTCCATGAACACCAAGGCTTTCCAATTCTTTAGCTTGTCAAAGACATCTGACTTTCGCTTCAAAACTTGCATTCTCCTTCTACATATGTGACTAAGCCTACAAAGCCACATCTCTGCAACAGAAGGTGAATCAACAATATAATTAGATAGATAAAGGTTACCTACTTTCTTACCACCATCTAATTCAAGTGTATCTGCTGTGAGAGTTACAGTGCATCTCTCATCACCCAAATATTTTGAAGAAATTAGACTCATCTCCAAGACTGGTACCTGCATGACTTCCTTCAACCACTGTGTATCATCTGTCTACAATTTTAGCTTCACTTCCCCTTCGTCAATCATCTGACAAGGCTCTCCAACCCCTAAATAAATCTCTCCAAAGTCTTCAAAGACATAACTATGAAAAGATGATCTATTTTGGGCTGCATGGAAAGAGGGAAAAGAATCTGTAAACAAAGATTCCACTTTATCCAGAACATCCTGTGCAACATCACCTACAACATATGCTTCTACGCGCTGATCTTCTACCGACCAACAATCTCTTTTTACCTGCTCTTTCTTTCCATCAATCAGACCATTCATGTTATTCAGTTTCTCCATTCGTAGCTTACTTTCTTCTGCCATTGCTATACTCCCACTCAATCTGAAACCCCTGTGAGTGACCTGTAATCAAAGAACACTACCAAATCTGAACCACCTATTAGTCAACCCAACCAAAAGCTCTGATACCACTTGTTGGTATCAGCTCTTGAACCTACAACCAAGGCTCTGATACCACTTGTCAGGAACCTAGAACAATAAACATGCTCTAATCCCACTGTGTCAGGATATTGCTCTACCAATAGAGCACATATGATTACTTCTTGTATTAGCAACTAAACACAAAATTTAACCAGAATCAATAAGTAACTAAAAATATGAAACAACACAAGAATTGAGAGACAATACACAATTGTATTAATAATCACTCAGAAGAATATACAATAAGAAAGATGCCACTTCTTCTTCCACCTCAAAGGCTCACCACACCTCAAGACCTTCTTCCCTCTCTCTCTTGGTCACAACAATCAACTCCAATACAAAATTGATGTTCACCTCTCCAACCAGTCAGTAACATGCTGCCAGTACACCAAGTACACAACCGTACTCCAAGTAGATCTCCTGCTCTCTGCTGCTACCTGCAAATCACTAGACCTTACTCACCATTGTAGATCTCCTATAGAAAGTCATGCACACATGCTGACCAAGATCATACACATACGAAGAACCCTGTTGATTCTCCAAACCAGTACCCACCTTGGTACTGTGGCACTAAGAGGAACACACCATTGCTCTCCTCTCTCAAAAGGAGCTTATTGCTCTCTTACTCAGTAGCTACAAGTTTACAATACAGCCCATGAGTCCATATATAGATCTCATGCTTACAATAATTAGACTAACCTAATTACAATAATTAGACACGTAACTCAAGACTAAGACTAGCCTTTGATATGCAAACAAACAGTCCAAAAATAGACTCTCTGAGATCAACATGCAAACTACCTGTTCTCGCATAGGCTGCCGACGTCGGCTCCTCCATGACCGATGTCGGTCGATTGGTAACCGACGCCGGTTGCTTCCTCACTGCCATCTGACCGACGTCGATTGATCAGACTAACATCAGTTTCCCTACAATGCATTTAACAACTCTCTGTAACTCTGCATCCTCCGTAACTTCTCCTGTTTGCATCCTGGTGAAGCTTTTAGCTCCACAACCTAACACTTCCCACAAATATCTTGCAATCACCTAAGTTAGTGAGTTGGGTGATTCACTCCAAACTCACGTAGAAACATATTATAACAAACTCCTAATAAATATTATTTTTACATAACAATAATATATTATTAACTAACTATATTACCATATTTACCCATAAGTAACTTATAAATAATAAGTATTATTTACCCTATGGTAAATAAAAAACTACTAATTTACCTAATGTAAATACTAATCTCCAACATAACACATCTTATTTTTGCATGTTCCCAACTTGAGTGCTTTATTGGTGATGAACCTACAACCAAGAGCATGTTACAGTATATAATTAGTGTATATAATATGGAATTCAAAGTACTTGAAAATATTAAAATTTAAGAGCAAGGTTTAGGAGTACACCTATGGGTCAATGTAACTGCCTTGCCTATTGGCAAGTTAATTTGAAAGGATGTATCATTATAAGGTTTTGAAACTAAGAATCAAAAAAATATAGAAAAAGCTAAAAAGTGCATATATCCAAAGAGATATATAGAGAGAAAGAGGTTGAAAGGCACATGATCCCAACCTTGAAGCAAAGGTGAGTTTCCATTGCCAGTTGAGATTAGCTCAACCATGCAACCAAATCATACTTAAAACTTGGTGAGGTTGGATGATACAATCAAGTCTAACCTAAAAACTTAGCAAGATTGATTGATTTTATCACCTCAACCATACAAAAATAAAACTAACTACTACAGTAGATTGGATCAATAAAGTCCATAAAATTTTGACTAAGGTATCAATATGTAAAAGTTTGTGATGCGGTAATAGTCCATAAAAGAGTTTTGAAATCAAAAAATGATCTATATTTTATAATATTAGACATAAATTGCATAGTACACACACCTTAGATATGTCTCATGTCAGAACTATGTATAACAATGGTACCAATGTATATAATTCTACCATAACTGTGAATTTGAATCATATAATTGTGTGCTTTGGCCAATTCATAAACTATGTACGTGTGGAGAACATGCTTACAAAACATTCCCCATTGTATATGGAGAAATTTGAAAATTGATATAAGTATTGATGTGGAAGACATGCTTCCAAGACATGCCCCCACCATAATCTAGAGATTTGAATACTAAATAAGTGTGGAGAACATACTTCTAAAGTATGCTCCCACTATATTTGAAACTGTGAATGTGTGGAAGCCATGCCTATATGACATGCCCCCACTTAATCTAAAAACTATGCCACATGTGAAGAACATACCTTTATGACATGGCCCCCACCTTTGAGGTGAGGGAAATATAGGATTTGGTAGTTATCTCACCTCAAGAGGATAAGACAATTGTATAATATGTGAATGCAACCATGTAGCATATAGAAGGAACATGTCTAGGTAGACATAACATTAAAGTTTATAGAACCAATGTGATCACCTGAAGGTCTAAGATGCATGACAAATATCATGGTAAAATTTAGATAGTAATAGTACAAGGTCAATAAGTAAATAAGCACACACACAAGAGCACTTGAAAGCAAGTCAAAAGGTAATGGTTCAAAGAGACTGTAAATAAGGGGCATGTTTAAATGTTGCACAATCGAAGGGACATGACTTAGTCAGATGTCCATAAGAGTAAGAATGACATATTTGAATGTCCATACAACAAATAATGACATATGCAAATGTCCAAGAAAGCATACATAGTCATGGGGGCTATAGGCAAAGGAATATATTCAAATGTTTAAACAAGTAAGACAATATCAATGCAAGACACTCAAATAAGTGCATAAAAGAAAGCATACACAACCAACATAAACATGTCATAGAAACCCTTGGATAAAATGTGTTAGGAAAAAATGTCAAGTGTATAACATATTAATTACCTTATGTAATATATAATTTTGGATAATGGCATGTGTAAGTATATATGTAAGCTCAAATATGATGATGAAATGTGATCATCAAACCATATAACATGTGTGTATCAAGTTCAAAGAAGCGGATGCCCCTAATGTCTACATGACATGAGTAGACAGAAGGCTCGACATCCAAAATAAAAATAGATAATGTATTTTTATATTCATGTATCACACTCATAGAGAAATACAACACACATGTGTTTATATAGAAGTAACTGAATATATCATCCATCGACATGAAACTAATACATAGATGCCAAGGAGCCAATAGAAAATGTAGGTACTGAAAATATTTTTGGATTTTTGAATATTTTTAATTTTTAATTCTTTTTGGTAATTTGGAATGGTTTTCAAGTAATATATTTATGCAAGTGCATAATATTCATTATGATTTTTAAAGGCTTTTCTTCAAGTGTATCAAGGTTGTATACACCTTTTCTCAACTTCTATGTAACTGTAAATGGTCCCAACTAATTTTATTTGAACTTTCCTTTTTTGTCTTTTTCTACATTGGTATTCTTTTGATTTTATTTTAGTACTAGGTTACCACACTAAAGTTATGTGAATAGACCTTTTTATTATATGCACATTTTACAAGATCATGATAAACATGTAAGTGCTCAGTGGCCTATGTGCATTTGGAACTCAACTGCTCTAACTGATATATTATCTTTTCATAGTATTCATTATCTTTGATGATGTCTTTAAGATATACTTGCAAATAAGGTATCTCAAGTTTAATTTTTAAGATGACCTCTATACCATAGACCAAAGTGTAAGGTGTATCCTGAGTAGGTGTGCATACACTAGTTTAGTATGCCCATACAGTATATACCATCTATTGGTGCCAATCAGTATTATATCATTTAACTATTTTTCCAAGTATTTTGATAATTATCTTATTGGTTGCCTTTACCTGGCCATTTCCATGTGGGTAACAAGGTGTAGAAAAGGTATGCTTAATTTTGTATTTACTACAAAAACATTTTACTATCTTGTTTTTAAATGACGATCCATTATCATAAATAATAGCTGAGGGTATGCCAAAATGTGAGATAAGATTGGTCATCATAAATCTGCATATGTCATCTCCTATGGTAAATTCAAGTGGAATTTCTTCCTTTCATTTTATGAAATATTTTAGAGCTGTGATGATGAATTTATGTCTGTATACAAAGAGAAATGCAACCGATCTAATAAACAATCCTATCTCATAGAAGATAAATCCTAATTACAATTTTGATTATTGATACATTATATATTTAGGGTCAAGACTAAGATGGATCTTCTAGACCAACCAAGGGATCTCTTACTGTAATAGCATCACTAGAGAGGGTTCAAAAACCTCTAGTTAAGCAACACCATGCAATAATCCTAGCTAGGTCGTATGGTTTCATATTCATAAAGTATATGCAAAGGAAATTAAAATATAATCTAGTGTTCACCAAAGCTTGTGGCACAAAGTGGGGGTAATAAACATAAAAAATAAACATGCATAGAAGATCTATACTCATGTCAATGTATATGAAATACTAATGCATCGAAGAAAAGTACAAATGCAAATCTATCTACTCTTACAAAGGAAGAACAAAGTTAGGAATACTTACCATTGAAGACTAACCCACCGAGCCTCAATCTCTCCCTTAGACAAGGTGCTTCACAAGATGTTGTTGTGGTATGTAAGGATAACAAGGACAAGTCAACTCTAGGCGACACAACTTCTCTATGCATCCAAAATACTTCTCCACAAGATAAGATTCATATCTCCAAAGAAAGTATTGAAACCTTAAGATATGATCCTCAAATAGAATGGTGGATAAGCATATGCATAATATAATATTCTTCTTCTCTTCTTCTTCACATGATAGAAATGGATGTGTATATATAGATGAATCTAACCCTAAACCTTTTCAAAAGGTTTAGTCGACATGGTTAGCCCAATCTACTCTGTATCATTATTTATAAAAATAAATAAGGTCTTGGTCTAAGTTGGCCAAGGGCTAACCCATACCCTTAATATGTTTTATCAATTTGAATACAGGGTCAATGGGGCTGATAGTGTAATGTAAACTGTCAAAAAGGGTTTTAGGCACAGGAAGGGGCTAATGAAGGTGGCAAATGATTGCAGGAGTGTGTAAGAGAAGAGACAAGGCTTAGGGAATTATTTAAGAGATGGTTGTGTAGATATCAAGTGGTAGTATAGGGGAAAATAATTTTGCAAAGCATTAATGGTCTTCCCACCCCTTTTTTAGTGCACCCTTTAAGGTATGCACTCAGAAAAATTGAGACTTGACAGGTTCCTACAAGAGATAAAGCATTAGTAATTGATAATGTTTGAAATATTATGTGTATACATATTCATCACTTGTAACTCATCAATGTAGGTGTAATAGGGGATGGTGCTTCGGAAAAAGAACATAGTAACACACAACGTTAAAAATAAATAAATTACACTAAGAAGCAAGTAAGATAAATGAAAGGACAAATTTGAAAAACACATATCTTTACATACTTTAGTGTTGTAGATAAAGAATGAAGTGCAAGAAATGTGAAGGTGTCTAATGAAGGGAACATTAGGTGAACATGTAGAAATTAGTGAAAAAGAGTGAAAAATATTTTTTTTGCAAAATGTACATCTAATATATGAAAAGATTCTCTACAATGTCAAGATTCCAAAATATCTTATAGTTCAAAAAAAGAGATAGTAGAAGCAAAGATATGATCAAAAAATAAAATCTTGTGGTAAATATTTGATAGGTAAATGATTTTGAATAGTAAATATAAATAGGGTGAAAAATAATCCATTTTTTATATTTACTATTCTAAGAGAATAGAGCTGTGAGAGACCTAGTGTGAGAGTATAGATCCATCATGGTGAGGAGCAAACAACTAAGATGGGGAGGATGCCTAACAGCTACAGCAAGTGCAACACGTGTAACCAATTATAAATTTAATTTTTTTTGAGTAATTTTATTTAAAATTGAGATAGATATATAAAATTAATTGGTAAGAAAAATATAGACACTAAAACTGACCCTAGGAAATTTTTAGGTGGAATAGGGGTAAAACAGGGTACTGGGTAGGAAGAACTCAGACCAATAAATGCTTAAGACATTTACAATAAATGGTCAAAAAGTCATCATAGTAAAAGAATAGAGTCGACCTGGTTGACTTAGTTTGTAAGGTGAGTTGAAAGCATATGATGACTGCGTAGCTATGGGATGATATATTATTACCAAAGGGGGTTCAACTGTGTACTAGAGGGCCAATGTAGTTTGCTACATTTGAGAAAGGGTCAATTTATTATTAAATAAGCTGATTTAATTGTAAATAAAAAGGGTTGATTTAATATCAAATGGGCTGATTGTGTTTAATAGGATGGGTACATGGATGATTTAGTATCAAATGGGTTGATATTATAGAAAAATCATAAAACATAAGAAACTAAATCAAACTAGCTAATGAAGTAGTTAACTTGTGAATTTTCAAGAATGTATTTTAAATATTAATGACATTAAGATCTAATGCATCCTTTGTTGTTTGATATTTTGTAGAGACATCAAATATATTGGTACCTGGGAGATACATCGTGGCTACCAAATTTTCTAGATCATTTGACAAACGTGGATAGAGCTTGATTGGTCACCTTAGGTTTTAAGGGCATCATGGAGATGAGACAGATCCCTTTAAGTGTTGATCTCATTATCATGTTTGTAGGAGCATGGGAAAAGTTGACCAACACTTTTTGATGGTAGGTGGAGGGGGATACCATTGAGGTGGGTATCACTCTGAAGGACATCCATAAATTACTTGGACTTCCTATAGGTAAGACACTAGTGCTTATTAATACATTGGAAGACAAGAATGAGAGGTGAGTATTAGTCCAGTGGGATGCTTGCTTAGATAGGCTTCACCCTAGGTTGAAGGTGAGCTTGTTTGACATTTATATTACAACCATTCCAGACATCCAAAAGGTAGTGATAGGCTTGTGATAACATGAGTGCTATGTCACAAGTCAGATGACAAGGTATCATTATATGTGATAACTTTGCATTAGTCCATATTGAATCAAGGAGAATTATATAATTTTGGGGTTGTCATATGGGTCTATCTCATGCATGATATGTATGGGATGCTATCTAGAGGGTAAAATACCATGGGACTAGTGGTTTTATTAAGAACGTGGATATATGAGAGGTTCCTCATGTATCATCTAATTGGGTGGCCCCATGTGGTCAATGATAGGTTGCCTTAAGTCTTAAGGTAGAGACAAGACCATGTAACATGGGCCATACTCTATGTGATTGCATTAAAAATGATCACATGAGGGGAGATCATGTGGTAGCCCTATATGCACATAACTATTATATGGCCTAGTCGATAAACCTTGTGATAGGGTTGGCATTGGGTGTGGATCATGGGTCATTACACATTATGGGTGGAGCCGCATCTAGTGGCATGCTTACCATGATAGTTTGGACTCTCCCATCTAGTGGCACCTCTAGTAATGCCTACTTATTGGGCACAACATGGTAAAAAGTTGAGAGGGAAGAAAGGTAGAAGGGTACTTGTAGAGATACTGGTGATTAGGACTTGACATGCTAGACCATGGAATAGTAGTGTATGATAGTAGGTGGCAGTGGAGCCAACAAAGGGAAAGGTGATGAATGTGGATGTGAGGTGATGAGATGAAGGGATAGATCTAAAGTTTTGATCTTGAGGTTGATCTTGTTTGGCTCATCATCATGAAAATCAAGGAGGTTAGGTGGTATATTCCTGATGAGTTCAAAGTGACCACTATAACCTTAGGTAGAATTAATATGATAATTGAGATTATCAAAAATGGGATACTAGGCAAGGGTTCAACGGTTAGAATTTTAAAAACACCACATTCTTGGAATTATTCAAAATTATAAGGGTGTGTGTCTCCTTGAATTCTATGGATAACACCATTATGGGTAAAGTTGATGCATTGATAGGTAGATGAGGTGATAGATATTATGCGATGAGTCTAAGGTCTGCCAAGCAAGATGTTATAGGAAAGGGAAAAGTTA
Source organism: Torreya grandis (assembly GCA_037957365.1). NCBI lineage: Eukaryota > Viridiplantae > Streptophyta > Pinopsida > Cupressales > Taxaceae > Torreya > Torreya grandis. The sequence continues at coordinate 1,950,426 of JARHVA010002205.1, forward strand.
AATATCATAAATTTCACTCAAACGATGTTAGGAGGGGCGGTAACAGGAAACCACACACAAACTAAAGGAGGTATTTACCTTTTATTGTAATGTTGACATTTACTGTGTGTGGACTTGAGATTGTACTCAGAATATCTAAGGGTTTTAATGAAATTGAGGGAGGCAACAAAAGTACCCAAACCTTCATCAATCAAAGCTTGTTTAACTTGGATATCACCAATTTGGATGTTAATAAATAATGGAGGATCATCTATGTGAAGTAGAATCTCATGTGGGATCATGGAAGTGATAGGAAACTTAAGGGAAAGAGAAGTGCCCATTATTTCATCAAAGTTTATGGACATCTCTTCACATTGTTATCGTATACTATCTTTAGATCCAAACAAGGTAGCTTCATGTCTTATTAAGGGAGGATGAGCGATGTTTATTTCAAATAATAATTGCATCAAATGGTTGCGATGATGGGGGGAAGTTTGCATGAGTTCAAGAAAAGGTATTTGAAATGGGAGGTGAGAAAGTTCTACTATGGGGTCCCATTCATCATAACCCATGGGAGAAAATACTAGATAAAGGTGCATAATGTTCTAGGAGCTCCTGGGAAGGAGGATTAGAAGTGCAGTCAAACTTGTTGTTGGTAAGATGTAGTTTGTTTACTTAGAGGACAAATAGGTTAATTATATTTAGATGGTGGGACAGTTGATTTAAGTATTTCTTGTGATTAAGTTAAATAAATAATATTGGAAGGTTAGGGAATTTTGTCAATGGGTGTATATGTTAGAGTAATGGTAGGGATAATGTGAGAGGTATTATCCAGTTGAGATGTTGGAAGTGGTTTTTGGAAAGATAAAGGTCTTCTTGCTCCAACTCTGTTAGATGAGATGGGGAAGAATCTTGAATGATGTAGAATGTTTGGGAGGTTTGGTGAATTTGTGTTGGATTAGAATCAATAAAAGCAACTACCCTTCAAATATTAGTCATGTTAAACACATTTTCATCATTGGTAGTGAGGTCTATAAGACTTTAAACATTGTTAATAGGAGTAGGCTTTTCATTGCTATTTTGATGATTAGGAAGAATTTAAACATTAACTTCATTTAAAGATTGATTTCTGTTTTGTGTTTCATGAGATTTAAAGGATATGTCATATGCTTGTTGGTGCTTGTGAATGAGTGATTCATCATCAAATTTTAGGCCAATAAGAAAATCCATTGCTAGGTTACACAATTGTCAACAAGTCTCATGAGAGTGGCCCCAACTTACATGAAACCAACAAAAAAAAATTGGATCATACCATGATTTAATATGATGAGTGGGGTCGAGCTCTCATGGTATAAGCCTTGGAAGATGCTTTTGAAGCTTGGATAAAGATAATGGCTTGTGGACATTAATGTTATTTGTTTGGGTAAATGTAAGATTAGGAGTGTTGTTTGGAGGGGAGCATGATCTACAAAGTTGTTGAGATCTGTGGCTTGAATGTTATGAATAGTATCATAAGTATTAGTGACACTATCATGGTATCATGACAATTTTTATTTTTAATGAGTATGCAAGTGCCCATGGGAGGCTGACATGGTTCAAATTGGTGCATGAGAAAATCTTGTCATTAGCTTGGTCAAGGGCTTCTTCCAAATTTCTTAGAGAGAGAGTCCTAACCCAATATTGTAACTTAGGGTATATAGCGTTAGTGAATAGATGAAAGACATATTCATCTACCATGTTATTTTCATATTTATTAGACAAATTCTTCCATCATTTGATGAAAGCTTGTGTTTTTGATTTTAAGTTGCTTACAATTTATGAAGTGAGCGAAGATATTCTCAGGGAGATCAATAGTTTGAAATTATTGTACTAGGGAGTTAACCAAATCTTCCAAGAAAGTGATAGAATGGGATTTGAGTTGATTGTATCAATTTAAAGCATATCCAGAGAGTGGTTTAGCTAATAACTTGTTAGAAACAAAGGTATTAAGTTTGAATCTAGATTTATAGATTACCAAATGTTTTTAAATGTAATGTGGGATCAGTGAACCCATTATAACTTATGGTAGGTGTGATACCTCTTATGTTGATATTGAAAATTTAAGGTATAAGAGGTTCATTTTGGAGATGTTTGATCATTTATTGATGATGGGTGGTTGAGGAATGTGGTTACCATGGGAATCCCTAAGGGGCATGGGGGGCACATTTGGATTTTATGATCCCCATGGAACCTATTGGGGTTGATTTTGAAGGTGAATGAGATAATTTTATACCTACATCATTTTATTGGCATTATTGGTTTGAAATGTGTTCATTTTATTGCAATTTTTCAACAAGATTTGGTGACTCTGGATAATATTTTAAGTATTTTTCATGGCATATGAAGCATTCATGTTGGTATTAGTTGCATGGATTTCACTATCAATAGTGGTATGCATGGCACTAGTGGTGTGAGAAGCATTGGTAGAAAAGGAAGCACTGGTAGCATGATTAGCATGTGTAGTGAAAGATACACTAATGGAATGATTAGCATTGGAATAAAAAGAATCACTAGTAGCATGATTAGCATGGGTAACAAATGATGCACTAGTGGTATGATTAAGGAGGAGGGTCTTTAGAAAATGCCCCTTAGATGTTGAACCTACCATGTTAATGGAGATACTTGGCATGGAGCTTCAAGAGGTCATAGAAAATGAGGTCATGGTGTGGGAAGGATTCAAAATAGAAGGGAAAGGTTGAGAATCAAAGAAAGTGTCACCCATAAATCCATGAGAGAATGTAGGGGAGGGTGAATGAGGTTCTTCTATTTGATCACCTATCATTAGATTATAAATAGTTGAAGGGTCCTTTCCTTTATATTGAGGAAAATAATTAATGAAGAAGAGCATTTCAGGTGTGTACTCTAATTTAAGCTCATCTTCTAAAGAGAAAAAAAATATTACAAACTGATGATAAATGAGGAGTCCCATACTTGGTAGTGTGATTGGCAACATGCACATTGCTTTCATCTAAAGTGGAAGCCATAAGCTATTTTTAGGGAAACCTATTGGGATGGGTAAGACTCATCATGTTTGTTGGATTCAACTATGTATTATCCTTAAATATAAAATTCATGATAAGAAACTTAGGCTAAAGAGGTGATGAAAAGAAAATTCAAAAAATAGGATACAAAATCAAACTAGTTGACTATGTTCTGTAAACTAGGGAACACCATAGAGAAAAAGAGAACATAGTCATATAGGTCAACTATGTGCTATTAAATAGGGAATAGGCCAAGAAATAAGAGAACATAGTCAAATAGGTTGACTGTGCACTAATGAATAGGGAACATGCCAATAAATAAGAAGACACAACTAGACAAGTCGACTGTGTACTACTTAGACAAGCGCTGAACAAGAAGATAAGGAAACATAGTCAAATAGATTGACTATGTATTGTTCAGACAAGGGATGAATAAGAAGATAAGGATACATAGTCATATAAGTCAACTATGTATTATAGGTAGATAGAGTAAACAGTCTATAATAAACTATGTTGATAGAAATGCCAATGTTCTTAAACAAAGAAAGGTTTTGCAAGATAGTATCTAAGCAAATGAAATTAAACACACAAGCATCTGGATCAATGTAATTGATCCAATTGGAACACACACCACAAAACTTGTACCAACACTAGCTAATGCAAGTTTTGCAATACAAAATACAATGATCAAGGAGCATGCAACAACTTGAAATTAAATTCTAACTAATTATTCATCCTTAAGTGTTATTAAGTTATAATGAAGTTTAATTTTAATGTGATTGGAAAGTTGGCTGTAATGAATAACTAGAAAGTAATCTAAGGATGGTTTTAGGAACTTTAGGCTAAAATGGATCTATATTGGCAATGGTATTGGCTTGGTATTGGGGCCTACCCACTCATTTCACAATCTTGTAGCAATAAGGGTGTCAGGTGCTTTGCCAATATATACCATCAACCACATGTTTATACTTGGATAGAAAACCAAGTCGGCTTCCCCAGTGGTGATGAAATATAAGTAGGTAGACCTTGGGAAGATAAATGTTTAATGATTTTTGTATATAAAGTGATTTGAAAGTGTGTGTAAAGGAGAAAAATAGTGTGACTAAATTGGAAAATTAAAAACTACCTAATTAGTCTACGTTTGTTAATCTAAGCATGTAAGCAATTGAAAGGAAAGGTGAATTAATACTGGTAAAAAGAGGTTAATTCCTTGATTATGAAGAGTACAGAGTTCAAGTGAATAGTGTAGAACAGAGTCAACTAGGTTTCTACTATTCTACAAAAGCAAGATCTAGAAGAATAAAATTAAACATGTCGACTATATATTGTAGATAAAATACAGACTACAAAACTATGTTGAGTTGGTCAACTAAGTGGACTATAGGGATACAGTTTTATAGACTACAAACTTATATAAAATAATACTAAAAAGTAATAACTAAAATGAAAGAGAACGTAAGAATGAATCTTGGTGGGCTCAAAGATATTTAGATTACAAATTTTTATGTTGTGATGCTCAAATGATGATTCAAAAAATCTGCTAATAGAGTCAATTGGATCGATAGAGTTTTCAAAACCTGTGTGCTGAAAAAGAAGTTTTCAAGCATAGTCAACTGACTCAACTATGTTTGCAGACCTATATGATGAAAGAATAAAATTGTGAACAAAGTCAACTGATTTAACTATGTATGAAAATTTATAACTAAGAAAGAAGATTATGTTGAACTGATCGATCCCATCACATGTATTTAGAAAAAACTTGCACAAATAAAACATATTTGTTTTGGAGTGACTATGTGTTAAACTTGTGCTTAAACTATTAGAACTATACCAACTGGTTCGATACAGTACTAAAAAAATAGAAATATATAATATGATGACAAAATGAAAGATTGAAAGAAAACCTATAAGGGTTTGATTCACATCGGGTTCACCAAAATATATATAAAGGGAAATGCAACTAATTTATTAATCAATACTAACTCAGAGAAGATAAATCCTACTTATAGTTCTAATTGTTGATACGTCAAATATTTAGGGTCATGACCAAGATGGATTTGATATACCTAACCAAGGGATTTATTACCACAATAACATCACTATAGAGGGTTCTAAAGCCTTTAGTCAAGTAACACCATGCAATAACCCTAACTAGGTCCTATGTTTTCATATTCACAAAGTATATGCAAAGAAAAGTAAAATCTAATCTAGTGCTCGCCAAATATTGTAGCACAAATTGGGGGTAATAAACATAAGAATTAAACATGTAGAGAAGATATATACTCACATTAATGTATAGGAAATCCTCTCCCAATGCAAATCTATCTACTCTTATAAAGGAGGAACAAAATTAGGAATACTTAACTTTGAAGATGAACTTACCGAGCCTCAATCTCTCCCTTGGCCAAGGTGATTTTCAACAGGTTGTGGTATGTAAAGATAACAAGTACAAGTCATCTCTAGGCTACATGACTTCTCTATGCATTCAAAAGACTTCTCCATAAGATAAGATCCATATCTCTAAATAAAGTATTAAAACCCTAAGTTATGCTCCTCAAGTAGAATGGTGGATAAGAAAATGCATAATATAATATTCTTCTTCTTCTTCTCTTCCTCTTAAAATGATGGAAATGGATGTGTATATATAGTTTATTCTAACCCTAAACCTTTTTGAAAGTTTCGCTGACAAGGTCATCCCAATTGACTCTGTATTGATATTGATAAAAAAATTAGGTCTTGGTCTAGGTCATCCAGGGGTTGACCCAGACGCTTAACATGTTTTATCAATTTGAATATGGGGTTAATGGGGCCAATAGTGTAATGTAAACCATCAAAAATGGTTGTAGGCTTAGGAAAGGGATATTTAAGGTGGTAAATGCTTGGAGGAGTGTGCAAGAGAGGAGACAAGGCTTAAGAAAGTGTTTAAGAGATGGTTATGTAGATAACAAGTGGTAATATAGGGGAAAATAATCCTATAAAGCATCAATAGTCTACCCACCCCTTTCTTAGTGTACCCTTTAAGGCATGTGCTCAGAGATATTGAGACTCAATGAGTTCTTACAAGAGATAAAACATCAATAATTGATAAAGTTTGAAAATATTATGTGTATACAATGTCTACCAGTGAAAAATTCATGTTGGGTTCACCAAATGTTTAACCCTAAAATGAAATCTAAGTACTTAGAATTAGCCCTAGATTAATATTAAAGGGGTATATAAAAATGACAATGCACAAGGGTGATAATCATATCTACATCAATCCAATTTGGGTGCTAAACTCAGATATATACATACATTAAAAAATTTATGTTGAGAATAGGTTAAATATATAAAGTAAAACTAAGCTATATATGAAAATGACAAGAAAGTAATATAATTAGTTGATTTTGATGCTAACATAATGTTGGATCTAGACCATATAGAAAGCATACTGGAAGACAATTTTATAATAGTCATTAGATTCCATATCTAACACTTTTAGAGCTCTAGACACTAGTTTTAGCCTGGGAGGGTTGTGTCAATGTTACTTTCTAGGTTTGATGTAAGTGACCTATATATAATACTTGCTATAAAATTATGCGACCACCTAAATGCTTTTGGGTTTGTCTTTACCTTCACTCTAGTGCATCCATATTTGGGTCATGGACTATTATTCCTCATGAAAATGCAAAAACCTAGTTCTTCATCTTCATGTTGACCTTGGGGGAAAATGGGTTAGTGGGCACATGTCGAGCTGCCCTAAAGACCCTACTATTAATGGATACTACCTATATAGTATATATTCCAAATAGGGCCTTAGACTTATGTAGTTCTCCCCTATGTGTTGGCTTGTGTGTGAATCATGCAATATGTGGAAAGAAAGTACAACAATGACCTAACTTATTACTTGGAAAATAGGGTTCTTGGATTATTACTTAAGTAGTTCAGACCTATGTATGTGTTTTCCCTATAATTGATATGGAAATATGATAAAATAGGGAATCTTTTCTCAATTTAATGGTCTTTGGTATGAATATTAGGTATTTTCTCGTGTATGCTAGGTGAGGAATGAATGAGGGTTGATCTTGTATTTATATCAATTCTTTTAGAGTAATAACTCACATTGAAGAACTTAGGCCAACCATTAGGATATGTTTTTTTTGAAAATTGGATTAATTTAGGTCATTAAACACTTGTGTCGGGTCAGGACACTAACATTGATGCTAGTGTTTGTCCTAGATGTTAGTGTCTAGGGAGTAGGAAAGTAGGTATAGACTCTGAACTTGCAAAGGTAGAATATAAGTATATTTTAAGCATTATGGGAAAGATATAAGGTCTAGGTCATCAACATAAGACATTTTGGACTAAGAGATCATCCAAGGGGACTAAGATAGAGTAGATGCAAGACTTACGAAAGTGGGAAAGGTCTAGAACTAAGAAAAACAACTAGGTTCTAAGTTTGCCAGTTGTACAAGATTGAGGTGATATCTAATCCATAAAGATCATCTACACTTCTATGTTTCTTTCATGTCAATATTATAGTGTACATGTTAGTAAGGAAACTCCTTATTATCATATAAACCTAGTGAAAAGTATGTATATACAACTTGTCAGGGTCTTCAAGAATGTAATAATTGTTATGTGCATGAAAAACTTGTCAACTTTTTTGGGAACCTAGAAACTACTAGGTATAATAGATTTGGAGTATTTTGTGGGATCCTAGTGACTACTAGGTATCAATAAAGTTTTGAATTTTTTGGGAACCTACTGACTACCATGTATATGCCAATTGTTGTATTTTCAAGATTTTAAAGACTGCTAGGTATATACAATTTGGTGTTTTTTTGGAAACATGATGATCGATAGGTATCTTCAACTTGGCATATTCTTGGGAACCTAATGACCATTAGGTATCAATGAATTATTGTATTCTTGGGAACTTAGTGTCTAGTAGGTATCTTTGATTTCATGTATTATTTGGAACCTAGTGACCACTAAGTATCTTTAAATTGACATATTCTTTAGAAGCTAGTAACTAGTAGGTATCAGTGATTTGGTATATTATTGGGAACCTAATGATTTATGAGTATCCACTCATGGGCCCATATGGCACTTACAAGGTTGGCCTCTATGGATATTTGAGATTATTCCTTTTTTATAATCTTATTTAATAGTCTTTGATAACTTCTTGGAAATAAGTAAAATTATGATATTTTATTGTAAAAAGTTTATAAAATATTATGTGAACCACATGTTAACCAATCAAAACAATCATATTAGTAGGATAATATCCATACTATGACATCTGACATAGAAAAGTCACATGGGTAAAGCCCTTAAAAAAAGATTACCAAGTTGCATCACATCCAGAAAATCACAACAAGAAACTATATTTGTAATATTAAAATAAACGCACTACATAGGTCCATCAACATTATTTCATGTAAGATTAATAGGTCTCTAAAAAATAGCCTCATTTTTAGAAGTATTAGTATCCACCTCTTTAACATATTCAACCTCTTGATTATTCTATTTGACTAAGCCACCACCTTCCAGTCTTTGTTTCAATTCCTGACATAATTCTTTATCATGTTTTTTTACCAAGTCCTTAGTCCAACCTGACACATCACTAATCCAAAAACCAACCCACGCAATATTATAATTATGCACCTCAAATAATACCTTGGCCAAAGACTGATCATTCTTAATCTCAACCTCATCAACATTAGTGAACATTTTAACATCATTTAAATATTATTATGTATATTCCATTTGAGCAAGAGTATCAAGAATAACATTTAGAACTTAATTTTGTGAAGTTTATTTGAGAGAATCATTATTGGTATCTACATCCACCAATTTGGTATTGAGGACACCCCAGACAATACCACATGTGTTCTCTAGGACAACATGTAAACAATAAATTTGTGTAACTAGGTCCCAACCATGCATCACCTCATCATCCTCTGGATCTGTATCAATAGGTTCCATCCCACTAGGTGTTCTACCTATATTTCCAATGTTACTAACCTATTTTAGAAAAATTAGGTCAACTTAGATGGTACCTGAGGCCAAAAACTTCCATAGCTCTTTTATAGGAATATGTAATCAGACATTAACATACACAATAATATGGTGATTCATGAATTTTTAATTGAAGTTAGTAACCCCCATACCTATGCCTTGAAAAATATCAATGTTCCTTACTTTCCAAATGAACCACAACACTTCAGTAGACATGAAATACTATATTTTAAGTATAAAAGAATGTAACCTTTTATCAGAACTTATAATTCTAAAAATATCATCAAACCAATGAATCTCCTTTTGAGCAACAAAAATCCAAATGGCAAAGACTTTTAACCAAATAAACTTAGCAAAAGGACAATAAAAAAATAAACATTTAATTATTTTAAGACTACTACACACAAAACCAAATATACTTCCAATGCCTATTTTCCCCATAATAGCCCCAACAACCAACTTTTCATGAAGGAGAATATATGTAAATCATTCTTTATTATGCTTAACACATGAGGAACACAAAAAAATAACCTATCTTTCCAAAAGCTAAGAGGATCACAAACATTCGACTTGTTATTGAGACCAAGAAACCCAGTTGGGGAAAAACTTGCCTTTTATAAATCTATTTAGCCATGACCTCAAAAAAGGGATGGATTCTTAACCACATTACATTATCCAAACATTATCCTTCACCATCCATTAAAATATTAACATAGGAGATATTAAGGGCATTATGAACCATAGTATAAGTTTTAGCTTGAGATTGTGAGATATTATAAATTGTTTTGATCTCCTCTCACTCCAATCTATTTCCCACTTCTGTAGAAATACAGAAAGGTCCATTTCCTTCCTTGATACCACCTAAGAGCAGAGAAACCCCTAATTAGAGAAATGGATTATAATTTCATTTCAAGTTCTAGGAAAAGATAAGTTTCCTCATAATCAAATGTTTTACTTGTTTTAAGCCGTCCAAATTGACCAAAAACTGTTTATTCCATGAGTATAAATATTGAAATATCCAAATAGAAAGTCAATTCTATGCATATCTCTCCATTCCATTATACCTTTAGAAAACCCCTTCAAAATATTAATTCTAACCCAAAATTTCCAAGGCTCATTTTTATTAAGTGATCTTAGAATCCACTTTATTGCCATGACAACTCCATACACATGTTATTGATACCAAGCTTGCCCATGGATCTAGAGGTACAATAAATGTCCCACTTGACAACATGTCTCTTTCTACTGCCCTTTCCATAAAATCATAGAAAGTATCTAATAATTCTATGAATATTTTCAATATGTGGGTTAGAGAATAACCAACAAAAGGAATAATAAATAGAGAAAGAAGAAAGAATTTTTTGATAAACTCAAACCCATCATGGTAAATAAAGGAGGTGTCCCTACCATTTTGAGACTTTATGTGAAAATCTATCAAACACCCACTACCACATTTCATTGAACGAGGGGGATAAAGGAAAAATAATACCCAAGTATCTAATCATTTTATTAACACCCCCACTTCTGGGGTTGATGAAACCAACCAAGTAAAATGGATTTAGAATGAGGAATCTTTGATCTTGAAGAAAATAAATAAACGTCAATATTGTACACCACCTATTCCATATTACTTTTATTTAAATGAAGAAAAAGAGGTGTTTCATCAACAAACTAAATGTCTATCGATTTTGCTTTGTTAATCAAAATAATACCCTAAACAAGGGGATCTAAGGTAGCATCCCTAATAAGGTAGTGTAAAGCTTCAACCATAATTAAAAATAAGGAAGGGGCTAAAAGACAACCTTGCCTTATTGGACTATGAATAATAAGGGAGTCTGTGAGCTCCCCATTGATTTTTATTTGAGCTTAAGAATATTGAAAAAGCACAAAGATCATTCTGTAAAAAAAATTACCAAATCCCAATGTATTCAACGTTAAGTCAATAAATGTCCATTCAATTCTATTATATGCCTTCACAAAATCAAGAAGAGCCATAAAAACTTATTCTCCCAAATAGTTATCCTATTGCATCCCTTCCTATCTAGTTTTTAGATTATCTAATATATAAATACCTTCCACAAAACCTATTTGACTATCAAAAATAACAAGAGGGAGCTCCCAAACAATTCTATTATCTATAACCATAGCTAGAATTTTGTAAGAGACACTAAATAAATTATTAGGGCTCCAATTTTTTAAAAGGGATCTGTGAATGCTGTAAAAAAATTCACCAAATCCCAATGTATTCAACATTAAATCAATGAATGTCCATTCAATTCCATTATATGCCTTCTCAAAATCAAGAAGAGCCATAAGAACTTATTATCCAAAATATTTATCCATTGCATCCCTTCCTAACTAGTTTTTAGTTTATTCTAATATATATCTACCTTTCAAAAAACCTATTTGACTACCAAAAATATCAAGAGGGAGCACACCAAAAAATTTATTAGCTAGAACCATAGCCAAAATTTTATAGGAGACATTAAATAAATTAATAGGTCTCTAGTTTTTTAAAAGGGATGTGTGACCATCCTTGGGAAATAATTTGATAATGTCACTATTAAGTTTATCTCCCAAAGTACTAACCCTTATCACTTGTTGATATACAAACAAATTATTCTAAGATCCACTCATTTTCTTTGAAAAACTTAGCCAAAATACAATCAACCCCATGAGCCTATTTTAATTTGAGAGTCTCATTGGCCATACTCATCTCATATCATGATAGTTCATCATCCATTTTCATAGAAAATTCCCTTGAATCTTTTTTATAGTATAGTTTTGGCATAAATCTCCTTGCACTTATCAATATGTTTTAAGATACCTTCAGACATAAAAAGGTCATGATAGAAACAAAATAAAACTCTCCTAACATCTCTAGGATTATCATAGATATTTACTCTAATATCAATAGCCATAAACTTATCCTTTCTATGTTTAGTTTAGAGAATCCTAAAAAAAAAATAGAACCTTTGTCACCAAACTTTAGCCAAGTTAGCCTAGACTTGAACCTAACTCCTTGAGAAAAATAATTTTTTAAAACCCTATGTTGATGCTTAACCAAAATTGAGGTTTCTCAATAAATATTCATTATTGGGATCATCTTGTATTCTAGGCTCATACAAAGAAAGCACATCCCGAATATTTATTTCATTATTCCTTCTAATCCTATCCTTGGCTTTACCAAACCCTCTCATAAAGTTATGACTAGAGGTTACACACTAATTTCAAGTGTTTGTACTAGAGGGCAAGGTAGAAAATTGTTTAGAAAGAAGCCAATACATGTTTGATCATTGTCCTTTGCATGCAAGACATTCAATTTAAAAAGACCTTTCAAATCCTTAACAACATGGATAAGAGAAAAGGTAAATTAGAAAGCCATGATAGTTGGGTGATGATCAAAAAGAGTGTAAGGATACACATTGACAACGTTTCCTTTATCAATTTAAGGAAGGATAATGTATTTATTATTAATCAAAAACATGCCAAAGCTAGAATAAACTCTACTTCTACCCTCTTGATTGCTACACCAAGAGTACATAATTCTTTTACAATCATTTTCACCTTTGTAGAGGTGGTCTACCGATCTAAGTAATATTTTAATTTTATAGCAATAAAAGTGTTCATTGCCTTTGAATTCAAAATGAATCCCTCCCAACTTGTCATTTTTGTCTTCAACCATATTTTAGTCTTCCCCAATTATCCACAATATATCCTTCAAATTAGCAAATAACCAACTCCACAAGTTAGATCTTTCCTTGTAATCATTTAGGGCACATATATAAAAAATTCTAAACTCAGTGTCATATACCTTCAGGGTCACCCATACCACCCTATTAGATGGTGAAGTGTAATAGCCTATGCCTATTCTTTAAAAATAATTATGGTAGCTCCCCTTTATTTTTCTCATGATTTGTATAAAAACAAGAATGCCCCAGCTAAATAAAGGATTGTATAGACTCTAGAGTAAACCTCACTAATTTAATCTCTTGAATAAGAAGGAAATTTAAAATTTCCCTAGCCCTACAAAATCTTCTAACAATGACTCTTTTATCTTGAGCTTATAAATATTTTACATTCAAATTGACCACTTTCGTAACTTATATGGAAGGCAAGCTTGGAGTCTTATTTATTACTATGCTCTTATACAATCTTTCAAAATCATACAATTTTTTTTTATCTTCTACCCTTATTTATACCACTATCACTCTATCCAATCCTAGGTCTTTTTTATCTTTCCATCTTCTCCACTCAAAAAATCATATCAGGGATCAAACATTCCTTATTTTTTGTCTCTTAAAACTTTTTTTGGGTTTAGGATTATTCAAATGAGATTTCTTTTCAATAAGGTCTTTTCACTTAGCATATTTAGTCAATAAGGAAGGCAAGGGGTCACAATTAATGTTCTGAGGGATTCTATCCATTTTTGGCTTAGAACTAAGACCTGATCTATTCCTTTTTTTCATGTACTCTTCAACTAGGTTAACAACCCTAGTGGTTACCTCAAATGATTCCTTTATCGGAGGTCTAATTTACTCCATGGGTTTTATAAGGAAAAATTCATATTATTTGGAAACCTTCACCTCTTTTACTAGGGATACCTTCATGTTTACTCTCCTCAGCTCTTCAAAATTTTCCATACAAAACTTGGGTAGACATTAAAATGCATGTTTAACATCTCTTAGAAAGGGAACTTAATCAATATCTTCATGGTCATTTAAGATATTTTGTATAAAAAAAATGCCCCTAGGAGATATAATACTTTATTAAGGAGTATCTCCACTTTTAGGGGTGTCGAGGTTTATATCAACATTTTGGTTCGAAGACAATTTTTTTTTATAGATCACACATCTTCTCCTCAACAAATAAGGGATTATGTTTTAAAATGGGAGGGAGTTTCATTTTTACCAAAAAAAAATTAAAAAAACCTAAGGTCCCTATCCTTTTTACTTTAAAAACATGAATTTAATCCTCCCAACATAGAAATAGGGTAAATAGATTATTTATCATTCAATTCGGTAACTAGGGTATATAGAAAGGTCAAAAGTAACTTTAAGTAAATAGGAAGGCATGCATATAAATGAGATAATGTAACCTTATATTTATCCACTTATAAGATTTCCCCAAAGGATTTTAAAAGATGAAGGAGAAGGTGCCAAACTTGGATAGGCATATTATTAAGTTCAACCTAGAGACACTTCATTTTAATCACTTCCATGCCAAAATTACAAAATTAAATGACTTCTCACAAATTGTATACAAACTAGTCTAATATCATATGTTCATCCTAATTTCCTCTGTGTATCTAATGTATGAGTTTGAATTCACCTTGGGGAATCCCTAAGTGGGATAATTCACTATGTTAGATTATTCAATTATCATTCTGATCAATTCATCTTCTCTAACTAATTCATTGATTCTCTTTCTCTAATCAATTAATTCAAATATTTCCCCTTATCTGATAATTTCCTTTAATCCTTATTCTAATTAAGTTATACACATTATATTAATTAAATTTATATTTGATTTATTTAAGTAATCATTTCACTAACTATAATTCTAAGCAAATGGAATTACAATTTCTTTTCAATTATTAATTCATCTTTTTCTCCTTCCAAGAGGCATCTTCATTTAAATAATCTTGATATCCTATGGAATATCCTTTCGTGATCCCACCGATTAATCAATTAAATAATATTAAGGATTATCCTCCACCCTTCATCATGGAGACAATATGAAGGGGCCTTAATGAAAATTTTGAGATATTTTAGGGAGCATTCTCAACCCTTCATCTTGGAAACAAGTTGAAGGGCCCACAATGATTATCCATGTGCTTTCTTGAGAATTGTCTTTCACCCTTCATCTTGGAAATAATATGAAGGTCCCATATTGACTCTTACAAAGATATTTTGAGGATAATTCCCCACTCTCCATATTACATCCAAGATGGAGGGCTCATATTAATCCCCCTTGAGATATTTTGAAGAGCCTTCATCCATCCTTCATCTTGGACAAGACGAATGAATCGTGTTGTCAATCCAAGTGTTAATCTATATGCCTTGTTGAGGATGCAATTTCAACCATCCATCTTGGAATCAAGATGAAGGGTCCTCATTGATTCAAAATTAATATAAATAGACCCTTCTCCTTTGTAATTTTCCATGCTCAACATTTATAGCAAAGCCTTGCCCATTCTTAGAGCCACCTTGTGTATCAATTTAATTTATTATCAATTATTCTTCAAATTCATCAAAGGGAGATGATCCACTCTTTAAAATTGACATTGCTAAAGACCCTTTGATTCTACATTCTGATCCACATTCCACTTATATTCAAAAAGGTGAAGAATCCATAAAAGAAGGTATAATTTGCATGTTTTTATCTTCATATTTGGTTTTCTCTCATCCTTTCTTTGGCTCAAAAGGTCCTAGGCTTAAGGTAATTTGTTTCATTGCTTTGATTTTGATATTTTCACTAAGGAAGGAAACACTAACCTTTTGTACTCCTATGTATCTCACTAGGCGTGTCAATGTGTCATTAGGATTTCATAAAGGGGTTAAAACTTTGTTAAATGAGTATACAATCAAAAACCAAATGTATTTCTAAAAATTATAGCCTAATACCTCATGAGCTAAGGCAAATCTTAACAAAATTGACATCAAGAGAAGAAATAAAACCATTATTACTTTCCCTTTTCGAGGATCATTCACCTTATCAAAATCAGATGTGGCTTAGATGTAGTTTTGATAAGTCTTTAGAAATATTAATTATTGTGTCATCTCTTCTTAAAAACCTTAAATATTTGAATTGATAGAATTTGATGCATTAATTAGCTTAATAAATTGGCAGAGCTTCATTATTGAATCTAAGCATGTAAAATCACAAAGGAAAGGGGTCTATTTATAATAAATTCAAATCAATGATAACCTTTCATCTTGATTTCAATATGGATGGTTACAAATGCATCCTCAACAAGGCACATGAATCAACACATAGATTGATAACATGAGCCCTTCATCTTGTCCAAGATGAAGGGTGGAGGAGGGTTCTTCAAAATATCCCATTGGGGATCAATATGAGCCATCCATTTTTCATGCAAGATGGAGGGTGGAGAATTCTCCTCAAAATATTTTTTTAAGAGTCAATATGGACCCTTCATATTATTTCAAATATGAAGGGTAGAGAACCATTCTCAATAAAGCATATGGATAGCTAGTGTGGGTCCTTCATCTTGTTTCTAACACAAAGGGTTGAGAATGCTCCTAAAAATATATCACAATATTCATTAAGGGCCCTTAATTTTGTCTCCAACATGAAGAGTGGAGAATAATCTTTCATATTATATCATTTATTAATTAGTGAGATCACAAAAGGATGTTCCATAGGATCTGAAGATTCTTTCTCAAATCAAGATGCCTCTTAGACGGATGAAAAAGAATAAATAATTGAAAATAAATTGTAATTTCATTTGCATATAATTATAGTTAGCAAAATAATTATTTAAATTACTCAAAGATCAATTAAATTAATATAATTTGGAGAACTTAATTAGAATAATGATTAAAGGAAATGATTAGAGAAGGGGAAATATTTGAATTAATTGATTAGAGAAGGAAAATAAATGAATTGGTTAGAGAAGATTGTTATGGTCCTGGTGGGCAGACTTCACTAACGCCTCAAGGTTTTGGTGTAGAGGTTCATTACATGTGGTATCAGAGCCTCCACCTGGGTTCAAGTCACGGAGCGGGTGGGTTACGTCGGTATTGCAATATTCGGCTGAGGCTCATACACATAGTGGATCTCGTGTACGTGCGCAAAACTAGCCCAGAGTTTGGGCTTCGAAAGCATGGTGGGATGTTATGGTCCTGGTGGGCAGACTTCACTAATAAAATGTGATAGGTTAGGGGCATATCATGCCCTTCCCCTTCAAACCAATGTTGTCCTCAACTTTGAACAACTGTGGATGTTGTTGCATAAATTATTCACCTTCCCAAGTTGCATCTTCACTGCTTTGGTTTTTCCACTTGATCAAATATTCCTTAATGTCTCTGGTTCTCAACCTCTTAGTACGTGTTTGGAGGATCTTCTCTGGTTCCAAAATGACTTGTCCTTCTTCATCTAGTTCTAGTAGCTCTATCTGGGAAAAAACTTTCTATCCAATGACCTTCTTCAAATAAGAAACATGAAATACTGGGTGTATGTGAGATGAATGAGGTAACTCGAGCTTGTAAGCCACACTGCCAATTTTTTGTAGAACCTGATAAGGGCCATAATACTTTAGAGCAAGTTTGTTGTCCTTTTTCTGTTGCTTCAAGGACATCTACTTGTAAGGTTGTAAACGAACAAATACCCAGTCACCCACCTCAAAATTTCACTCACTCTGGTGTTGATCTGCTTGTTGTTTCATCCTATTTTGTGCCAAGGCCAAATTCTCTCTCAAACTAGCCAAAACCTCTTGTTGATGTTGAATGTGCTCTTCCACATCTTGAACCTTGGTGTGCACCTTTAATGAAGAAGTGATGGAAGGTGGATGGTAACCATATAGTGCTAGAAATGGAGACATTTTAGAAGAGGTATGGAAAGATGTGTTATACCACCATTCTGCAAGTGGTAGCCATTCAACCCAATGTTCTTCTTTATCTGATACAAAACAATGGAGATACCCCTCTAAACATTTGTTAACCACTTCAGTTTGTCCATTAGATTGGGGGTGGTAAGATGAGCTATGAGCTAGCTGAGTACCCAAACAAGAAAATAGTTTAGTCCAAAAATTACTAGTGAAAATAGGATCACGATCACTTACAATTATTTTTGGGGTTCCATGTAATTTGAGAACTGCTTCCATAAAAATAGCTGTGACTATACTTGCTGAAAATGGGTGTGAGAGAGCACAAAAATGGGCATATTTTGTAAGCCTATCCACAATGATAAAAATAACATTATTACCTTCAGAACAAGGCAACCCAGTGATGAAATCCATGGAAACCTCCTCCCACCTTTGACTAGGAATTGCTAATGGTTGTAACAAACCTGGGGTCTTAACTGTTTCACCTTTATTTTGTTGGCATATCATGCATTCTTTCAAAAAAAATTGTACATCTCCCTTGAGTCCTTCCCAAAATAATTCTTTCTTAATTCTATGATAAGTTTTCAAGAACCCTGAGTGTCCCCCAAGTGGAGATGCATGCAACTCTGCAAGAATCTTATGTTTAAGCTCTGAAGTTTTACACAAGTATAACCTACCTTTATACCATAGGACATTACCTTTCCATTCAAATTTGTTAGAGGATAAATTACCTTGCTAGAGATTTTGAATCAGAACCTATGTATCCTTGTCTTGCTCCCATTCTAACCTAGCTTCATCCACCCAATTTGCTTGCAATATGGACATTGCACTAAGTAATGCTTCTGTGGATGCATCCCGTCTAGATAGTGCATCTTCTACTACATTATCTTTACCCTTCTTGTAGATAATTTCAAAATCACAACCCAACATTTTGGTTACCCATTTTTGTTGTTCCTAAGATGATAATCTTTGCTCCAAAAAGTATTTGAGACTATCATGATCCGTTTTCACCTTAAAGTGTCTACCCATCAGATAAGGCCTCCATTGTTTAACTACATGAAGGATAACCATCATTTCTTTCTCATAGACAAGTTTTTATAGATTCTTACCTTTGAATTGATGACTTTCAAATGCAATGGGTCTTCCTTTCTACATTAGTACTGCCCCCAATCCAAACCCAGAAGCATCACATTCAACAATGAATATTTGTGAGAAGTCTGGAGTAGCCAAAATTGGAGTGGTGCACATAGCTACTTTTAATTTCTCAAATGCTTTGGTGGCATCATCATTCCAATGGAAAACATCCTTCTTTAGTAATGCAGTGAGTAGAGCTGCTATGTTGCCGTAACCTTTCACAAATCTTCTATAGTAATCTGTTAGTCCAAGAAAACCTTGAAGGTTTTTGAGAGTTTTTGGCATGGGCCATTCCATTATCGCTTTGATCTTCCGAAGATCAACTTTGACCCCTTCATGGGAAACAATGTGACCAAGGTACTCTACCTCTTGTACTCCAAAAGCACATTTAGATGGCTTCGCATAAAGTTGGTGCTTCTCCAAAACTATCAATACCTATTTCACATGTTGCGGATGTGCTTCCCATGTCTGACTATAAATCAATATGTCATCAAAGAAAACTAGCACAAACTTTCTTAAAAAAGGCTTAAAAATAGTGTTCATCAAGCTCTGAAAAGTAGATGGTGAATTTGTAAGACCAAAGGGCATTACCAAAAACTCATAATGGCCCTCATGTGTACTAAAAGCAGTTTTATGAACATCTTCATCCTTGATTCTAATTTGATGGTACCCCGAGTGAAGATCCAATTTTGTGAAATAATTAACACCATGCAACTCATCAAGTAAATCATCAATTACTAGAATAGGAAACTTATCTTTAATGGTGTACTTGTTGAGTTCCCTATAATCGGGGCACATCCTCCATGTGTCATCCTTCTTCCGCACCATGACCACTAGTGATGAATATGCACTTTGGCTATGCTTGATGATCCCTGCCTCCAGCATCTCATGGACCATCTTTTCAATTTCACTCTTTTGTGCATATGGATATCTATATGGTCTGATATTTGGTGGTTGACTACCTGGAATTAGTTGAATGGCATGATCATGTTCTCTTTTTGGTGGTAGTCCTTTTGGCATGGCCCCAAAAATAGATGAGTGGTCTTCAAGAATTATTTGTAGATCAGGATGTGTAGATACCTTTGGGGGTTGAACTTCTATAGAGCATAATCATGCAATAATTCCCTCTACCCCCTTTTTTAGCATCTTGGTCATCTGATGTGAACTAACCAATTGTGGAGATTTTGCATGTAATCCATGTAGTTCAATTTTCTTACCTTCAGAATGAAAGCGCATGAATAGTTCTTGAAATTTCATCTCAATGGTACCTAAGGTTGTGAGCCATTGGACTCCCAAAACAATGTCTATGTTACCCATGGGAATAGCAAACATAGGAGAGTCAAGATTGTACCCACCCATAGTAAGCTTAATACTATGGCATTTGCCTGAATAATTAATTGTGCCACCATCTGCAATCATGACTTGAAATTCTGGTGCTGGGTAGATGAAATAGTTCAATCGAGTGGCCAAATTATGGTTTATAAAGCTATGTGTGCTCCCTGAATCAATCAACACTGTCACCTTCTATTTCTTGAGGAAACCCACCACCTTAAGAGTTTGTGGAGTGCTAATACCTACAAGTACATGACAAGAGATTGTAGGTTGGGAATCTTCAGGTACCTCCTCTATATCTTCCTCATCGTCATTGGAGGCATCATCTGCTTCTTCATCTTCATTTGGTCCCTCAATGTAGAATAACTTCTTCTCAGCACATCTATGTCCTTTACTCCACTTGCTATCACAACCAAAACATAATCCTTTTGCACGCTTTTCTTCAATTTGTTGAGGGGTCAATCTAGTAGGTGGAGGAAATGTTGATGATATGCTACGATTTTTAAAAGTGAGTGAATGGTTGCTTCTTGTTGGCTATGAATTTTTTCTCATCTCTACGTGCTAGGATAATAGATTCAGAAATATTAAGTGGATTAAACATGCGTACCTCATGTTGAATGTGGTCCTTGAGTCCACCCAAAAATAGGTCATTCAAGTTTGCATCAAAAATTGTCTCCACACGTAAGGATAGGTTCTAAAAATGATGAATATAATCCTTGACAGAGCTATTTTGTCACAATTTTGCTAGTTGGCTGAAGTAATTATCTGTCACACTATTGCCATAGTGTAATTGTAGCTGCTCTATAAAAATTGACCAGGTGACATTGAGACTCATCTTTTTCTTTTGATCACACAACCATCGATACCAAATGAATTGATCAGGTTCAAGATACAAGGATGCCATGGTAACCTTCTGTCCACTTGGAATTTGATGTAGGTAAAAAAAACTCTCCATTTGGTTGAGCCAATTGAGTGGATCTTTTCCATCGAATTTGTGCATATCCACTTTTGGTAATAGGTTCTTCTGTGGCCATGGAGTTGGATTTGAAGTAGACTGGTTAGGAGAACCACCCTGGTGGGTTTGTGAAATAGAGTTATCTTGATGATTTGATTGATTAATATTCAAAGCTGCCATGATATATCCCAAACTATCTTGTATGGATTGCATATTAGATTGTATGTCCTGCACCTCACTCTGAATGCCTTGCACACTATAGTCAAGCTGGCTCACTTTGTGATCTATGTCAAAAAACCCTGGTACAAAGGGTCTATTACACCCCCCTTCTGACTCCATCTCATCCTTGTTAGGAGTTTTTCCTAGAGTTTTAGCACCCTTTCCTTGGCCCCGATTTTGTGGACCTGCCATAAAATGGTTTTACGATGTCGACCCTTATTGACACTTTTGACCCAACTTTGACCAAGAAATTTTGGAATTATTTCGGCCTCAATTAAAAATATACAAAGAACAAACCATAGCCAAATTTTTCTAAGATTTCCAAAAATGTAAACAACTCAGAAAAATTCTTGGAATTGTGCACAATAGAGTAATTTTATGAAAAAAAATAAAATAGCGATAACTCTTGAAAAACAGATCCAAATTATCTAAAATTTTAATGGAATCTTAATGTGATTATTCTACACCTTTAGTAAAAAAAATTCATAGAAATTCACAACCGTTTTTTATATATCACACAATTAGTGTTTCACCCACAAGATTGCCCAAATCGCAGCTCTGATACCACTTGTAATGAAATTACTTCAAGAATTAAGTATAACAGTAGAATTATATCCAAATATGACTGAAATATATCCAAATATATGATAATAGATAAGCCACTTCGAGGAGGCAACCTCCACAAGCTTCAATAAGAGCAGAATTCACAATATGATGATAAATGATTACCCACTACCTCCTATATATCGTCTAACTAGGCCATGGTTACTCCATAGGCCGACCTAATAATCTAAAGAAAGCCACAAGTCAATGACAATTCGGCCACAATATAATGTCAAAGAGGGATAAGTAAGCCACAAGTCGGCTAATACTATCCTCATACATGTGATAGGTTAGGGGCGTAACAAAGATGAATTGATGAGAGTAAATAATTAGAATAATAATTAAACATATATAATATGGTGATTTATCTTACCTAGGGATTCCACAATGTGAATTCATACTTGTACATTAGACGCATAGAGGAAATTGGGATGAACATATGATATTAGACTAGTTTGTGTACAATTTGTGAGAAGTCATTCCATTTTATAATTTTGACATGTATGTGATTAAAATGGAGTGTATAAAATTTTCCCATATTTGAGGAGGCATTACAAGATGTAGATGAAATAACATCTTCTCAAATATTGATAAAAGAAATTAAAATGAGTGGATGAAAAATTAGACGATAAAATAATGGATGTTGTAATTTATTCATTTCCAACCAACAAGTGTGAGAGATTTAATGGAAAGATAAGATATGACTTGAATGAAATTAGTTATGGATTATTACCACTCGAGAGGGAATGTGGGGATGAAAGATGTGGATGGGCTCCTAAAAAAGAGGAATAAGATAGAATGAAAGAGAAGATTAACCCATGGACTAGATTACACCATTTGAGCTAATACTTGCATGCTTTGATTTGATGAATTCGTTGACCCTAAGTAGGTCATAACCAAAGAAGGATACATCCAAAAATAATCTACACACTTTTAATTTCCCCAAATAGGATGAAAGCTTCAAGTGTGGAATGATAATCTACCCCAAACAAGGTATATTTGATTTGTTAAGCCCCAAACATGGTAAATTTGATTTAATCAATTGATAGAGTGATTGATTGGAAAGCATAGATAAAATATTTAAAATAGTTACATATATTAATGATGATATGAATTATTATAGTAGATAAGTTAACACAAACATGTGTGCTAATGGTATAATGACTTTTAAAGAAGCCATAA
Source organism: Torreya grandis (assembly GCA_037957365.1). Taxonomy (NCBI): domain Eukaryota; kingdom Viridiplantae; phylum Streptophyta; class Pinopsida; order Cupressales; family Taxaceae; genus Torreya; species Torreya grandis. Next base: position 1,973,422 of record JARHVA010002205.1, read on the forward strand.
AAAATATCGCCCACAAGAATGCTCAAAGTGATGAAAGCTGGAAGAATGAAAAAACTAAGATAATGATTGAAGAATGATATTAATATATTGGAAGAATATGGATGTTGATAAGAATAAAACAAGGGTGGTTGAGTTGACCATATGAACTAATTGGTATTGAGTGTCGCCTACATAGTCTAAAAAGACCTCAGGCCGATGTAGTTCTCTTAGAAATTGGGAGAGAATATGATAAAGAATGGAATAGATGATTAGAATAATAATAATGGTTGATTAATGTGTATAAATCTCTTTGAAATTCTTATTTGTAGGTGCATGTCTGGATGAGCATATATGTACAATGATCATGAAAAATACAATGATGTGTACTGGTCAAAGATGACCAAGATGATTGGAGTTGATAAGTGATAATGATGCAATGGGAGATAATTATTCTATGGCATTTATAATTTATGAATTTTATTACTTGATTTTTAATTTTTCACATGATAATATACATCATGATAGAAAACACCATGATGACCTAACAACAATGCTTGTAAAGATTGACCCTCGATCCAATAGATAATTGATAAAAACACACTAATGATAAAAAATCATGATGAAAATGCTGATGTATTCCAATGTATGGACTCAAGTACAAGTTCATGACAAGGGAAAACATGAGGATGACCTCATTAGCACAATGGACTGTGACAAGGCAACAAAAATAAAAATAAATAAACAAGCAAACATACACAAACCAAAAAAAAAAAAAAAGTATTCTTGTTGTTTAATCAAGTAAAATTCCACATGATAGGCTCAATGATAGTGATGGCTCGAATTGATTTCCCCAAGCAAGGACACATGCAATAAAAATAAGTGGGAATAAATCTTGAAAGAACATGCATGCTTAAATCTACCCTAAATATGGTGGAAGCAATGATTTTTAATTAGAGCAATTTGATTTGACTTTGCCCCAAATAAGGTAGATTTGGGAAGGACACTTCCAATGGTAGTTGATTTGATTCAATTAACATTGATCAAAGATTATTGACTAGACTTAAGATAAGACAAATGTTTTTGGATTTTGTGGTTGTATATCTTTTTTGAATATTTTTTATTTTCTGATTTTTAGTGTGTTTTTCTGATTGAATTCAATATTGGACTAGTTGGCCCTATAACATCCAAAATCATGTCACATTTAGAATAAAAAACAAGGGTGTGTGTGACTGAAAGTCCCAATTTTATTTTTCTTCCAATAATTATCCCTCCTTTCACAATCATATCCTTAGGCCAAACTCCATATTACCCCATCAAAACAAATCCTTTATCTAATGATTATCATATTTTAACCTCCTTATCAACACTCTCTTTAATAGAGGTTATGGAGATACCTTATTTTCAGGTTTGAAGGAAATTGAGTCAACAATCAACAAATATCACAACATCAATGCAGTCCACATCAGTAACAAAATTCCAGTAGAGAAGCTATTCAGAATCAATATGGGTTAGAGATCAAACATTCAACATTCAACATCTCATCATCCTCATTTGAGTTGAGATGACAAAAATAAAAAAATAAAAATCAAATCAAATGAGAAATATAAATAATTTATCCAATTGTGAAAACCATGATTGTGGTACCTTTGCCAAGTACCAAAAGGAAAACCTAATTTTTGGCATCACGTGTAATTAATTTGTTGTCTACAAATAGCTTGACACTTGGGGGCATTCTTATCTACAGTAAAATTAATTTCATTCTCATCTTACTAACCATTTTACCTTGTACCAAACCATATTTATTTTCATCCTACCTTGGTCCAATTTTACTTCTCATCTTGATCTTAACAAGAAATTGGAAGTTGTTCTAAGCCTTATTTTGGAAAATCTTTTGGCATATCCTCTTAGTGACATTTTGATTACTAGACATTTTTTTTCCCACATGACATGGTCCTTGGATATTTGTAATCCACTTATCATCTATTACTATCCAACTCTGATTGTTCAAATCCCATTATTTGCTATTCAATCCCATCCCAATGCTAGAATAGGTTTTTCAATTTGCTAGTGATCCCTTGTGGGTATAATGTTCCAAACACTCCTAAACATTTCCATTCCATGTTCTCATTATTTTGTGAGTCAAAACATTCAAAAAATTATAAAACTCAAAAACATTCTAAAATTTCTAAAATCCTAAACATTCATAAAATTTAAATATTCTAAAAATTAGAAAAGGCCAAAATCTCCCAAAAGAAGAAGATATACAACCACAAAATCCAAAAAACATTTGTCTTGGATAAGTCTAGTCAACAATCCTTGATCAATATTAATCCAATAAAATCAACTAATATAAGAAATACAATGGCCATTGAGCATCACCGAACTCAAAAATATAAATTAGATACTTTAGATGGATTTATAGATTTAAGGTTTCTCACTAATAGATGCAGATTGAAAAGATGTTTGTAAATAAACACCTATAAAAGTGAGTACTAAAAAATGTGTACATGTGCATGAATTAGTATCATGCCCCTTTGGGAACTATGCTAGTTGTAAAATATCATATTATGTACGTGCATGAACTAGTATCATGTCTTATAAAATCTAAAATTTTGTATATGTGCATGCACTAGTCTCATGCCCATTGAATATATAACAATCGATATATAATGTTGTGAATATATATGTTGAATCTAATAACCTATATCTCAAGTATGTATATGTGTGTGTGGAAACTTATAATTCTTGTTTATGTAAACTGTGTACATATTCCCATGAAAATCTATTCAAGTGTGTATGAATATAGACTCAAGTCTATGTAAAGTAAGTTCATATTCCCCACAATCTATATTGATGTGTAAATATATGTCATGTAAATGAGCTATATGATATATGAACCATTGTGAATCTCTAAACTTTATGCTATGATTCCAAAATCTATTTTTTTTGTTCATGGAGACTTATGTCTCTATGACATGCTGACTATAATGCCCCCCTTTTTAGATGAGGTATTTTTCATGTAAATTACTTATCTCAAAAGAAAATTTAATTGTATCATGTCAAGTATAAAGATAACATCATGTATACTTGTGTGAACATGTGGAGAGTATGTTATCATAGTATATGTCATCAAGGAATGTATGCTACATATGTAATGTATGGATTATATGTGTCATATATATATATATATATATATATATATATATATATATATATATATATATATATATATATATATATATATATATATATATATTATGAGACCCTTGGCCTTATTTGTAACACTAAATCTTTATCTTATTATGTTTGTTACATTTTTTGAGCTTGATGACATTTAGTGGTGCCATGATCCATATCATCCACTTTCAATGTGTAGTCGTATTTAATTACAGGTGGAGGATGGATATTGTACTTTTGAAGTATCCTTAGTATTTTTCATCTCATGATTTTGAAATGGATCATTGAATATATTTATCTTATGATTTAAGTCATAATTTTAAGCATTTAATTGTAGAATAATATAACATTTTGATGATAGTCACAATATACATTGCTATCATAATTACTTGGTGTAGGCCTATTTGGATAAAACTCTTGTAGAGGAGGAAGAGTGATAAGGTTGCACTCAAGTATATCTTTTAACATTATATGAGGAGGTCATGGTAATCTAGGAAGTTTCCTTTTTCAGTGGAGCTGACAATTAAATTTTATTTGTAGGTTGTGATACTACATTAACTATAATCTTTGCCTCATTTTTGTTGTCGTTTAATTTGAGCATATAGCTTGTTTACATTGAAACTTCCTTGTTGAATTAGTTTTAGGAGTAGGTGTTTACTTTAATTTGATCAAATCTATGAGCTTAACTTATTTGTATATTACTTTGTAGCATAGCTTGTCAAAGGATTTGAATATCTTGAATATGATTTACTAATAGAATGGTGCAAGAAAGATTTGATTAAATATGTCTTGTAACTCATTTTCAGCCATGACATTAGTCATGTTATCTATCATATTCTTATATCAAAGTACATAATCACTGATTATATCATTGGACCCTCGCTTGAGTTTAGAAATTTATGCATAAGATAGTTTTTCATAAATTTTGATAGTGAAATGTGCTAAGAACTAGTTTTCCAAAGGGTTGAATGCTCTGAATGATTAGAATGGAAGGTCATATAACCATTGTAAATCATGTTCCTAAAAAAATATTAAGAATAACTTGGTTAATAATTTTTATTTTTATGCATAATCCAAGCATGATGTGTGTAATGATTGAAGGTGTTGTTCTAGATCACCTTTACCTTCATATAATTGAAGCTTATAATCTACAAAACCTATAAATAAACTATAAAACTTATAGGTGAAGGATAAGATGATATCTTGGTGGATAATATATTATGAATCAAGGCATGTGAATACATGGAATGGCTATCTCTAGATGCACCTTTTTATAACTACAACATCTTAGCATACAAAGCTATAATAATTTGCTCAAGTGAATGTGTAGAAGGTGAGATTAATCATGTATCATGCATAGTCATCATAGGAGCGGAAAAGGTTACCTATGTAAGAATAGGTACATGAATATTTTGGAAGCCTTATGTTTCCTTAACGATTTTGTTAAATATTACATGTGTCACTAGAGATGTATATGTAGGGATAATACTAATAGTAGAGGTATGAACACTTAAAGTAGAGGTACTAGCTCAAACGGATGGGTTAATAGTACATAAGGGGTCATATTATCACCCACATGTGGTAGCTTGAGATAAATTTTTATGTTTGTATCTTACGATATATAACATTTCATCAAGAAAATTTAAATTCATGCTAAGATATTCAGTGAATTCATTCTCATCAATGATAGCAATTTGATATGTAGTAGTTTTTGTTAGTATTATGAGTCTCAACATTGATGATAAGTACATCAATAGGGTGTGGGGTATGTATTTGTTTAATCCATAAAGGGAGTAGGAGGAATGGATGAGGTCATGCATGACCTTTTCTATTTAGTCATTACAAGATGTAGCTTAGATTGGATGTTACAACACTATGATTTGAGGAAGGTTTGGGATTGTTCATTATTAATTTTAGCAATATTAGTGTTCTTAGATTTGATCCATTTGGTTATATGATTGATAAAAAATTAACATAAATAAGTGGAAAAATATGAAAAGATTACCATCATGAATTGCATTAACAAATGACTACAATTTGGATTCATTATAGCCATGGGTAATGTGTATTATTAGGAGTAATTAAAATATTAAGTCTAAAAATAAAAACCTAAGGTTGAATTATGAAACCATAAAAGAATGAAACCCTAAGGGAAACATAAGGTTTGACATGATTTGAGTAATGTACAATTTCACCAATATGTTTTACCCAAAATGGACTAAGATGAATTACTAAATCTAGTTAAGATATAAAATAGTATGTGAATTCACAATATTAAATATGGCATTTAAGCATGAATCTAAATGTAAAAGTTTGAAATAGATTGAAATGATTTGACATGTGGCATATGATAAATATAGTAAGTTAAAAAAGGTATAAGTACTTAGCTTTATGAATGTCTGTATAACTATGACTATGTTCTAATAGTGGAAAACATACCAGAGCAAACATGTGATTTGTCTAGATATGGAATTATGTTTTTATTTGCACAAGGTCAATTCCATCAGCTTTAGGTCTTTATCGAATATCAATATTACCATATAAAGGTTGATAGTGATATGTGAACAAAAGGTAATGTGATAGTACAAACACTTTGGATTATCTTTAAAATATTTTTATGTGTAATGCCTAACCCTAATGATGCGTGCAACTTAATAAATCAATCTCCTTAAAATTGAAACAAGTGTGATTGTGAGGGATAAAAACTTGACAAAACTTAAAAATTTTAATGGGGTGAGATGACCCCAATCACCCCCGTTGATGATTTATTATTGCCTACGTATATGATACTCTAAGGAGGTAAATCAATCTACACATAGTTATCTAACTTAGTATGGTTTTGTAATTATGCTTCTTTGATATATGAATGCAACTAATGATTTAGATTTTATACTTGACAATGCTTTCTTTTTATTACATTTGGAATGATAAAAACTTGGTTGTGGGATGCTCCTAGTGATTTATTTGTAAATTGGGAGAAAAATGGTAGTTTTTTCTCAATGTTCAATAGTGTATAGATGTGTACCAGATGTTGGATTGGTTGATCCAATCTTAATTTGCTTATGTTTTTATTAGTATGTTAGATTAAATTATTAGTAGGTTAATTTTTTCACGGGAGAGTTAGTTAGGTCTCGTAACCACCTCGTGAAATATTTATAAGCTTTCACCTCTTTGTAAATATGTAACCTCAAACAATATCACTTTATGCTATATTGTAATGTTAATATTATAATGTAAATCTTACCTTATTCCTCTTGTTCTTGGTACCATCAAGGGTATCAGAGCAGAGTGAAACAAAGTTTAAATTGAATAAGGAAAAGCCTATGAAAAGACAATAAGGATAAGCCATGAAGAAATCCAAGTTTGAAAAAACAATGAAGAAGAGGATCGGTACCAAGTTTTGAGAATCTATTTTTTTATTCTAATCTTCAAAAATTATTTTTTGATATTTGTAAAATCTTGTTCACTACATTATATGGTCAAAACTATATTTATTTAACTTTGTATGACCTTCAAAATTCTTGACAACTCAATTTTTATCCCTACAAGCAATTTGTCTAGCCTAGCTCCCCTATTTTAATCCCAAAATTAGATTTGTGACCTATTATTTGCATAAATCCATTTGTATAGCCCATAATAAAACACTATGTTAAACCTAAATTGTACGGTCTATTGTATGGTTTTTAATTTTTTCTTCACCATTGGTATGACATTAAAATTATTTAAATCAGCTAAAAACCCTTAAAATCTATTTTGTATGGCCTTTGTAATAATCTAAAAATGTCATTTGAGTGCCAAGAGTGTTACTTGAGACTAACCATCCTTAGCTTAGCTCTAAACCTATCTTAAGGCCTATTTAGACACTTATCCATATTTATTTTGGGCTACACACCTCATTAGACATCTTAAAATCAGTCCCAAACCCTTTTTTAGGCATCCAGGCCCTTAGTGCCTCAAGTTTTGCCACTTGGACACTAGCACAATAAGTGGACACTTGCACCATAATGCTATTGTCCTATTTAGCCACTATTGTCCTTTTCCATCTTTTAAGTTCTAATAGATATATTTTTAATTTGTAAGACACCTAGGGTTGGCCTAGACCTATTTCAAACCACGTACAAACTCCATATCAATATATATACATAGATTTTATCCTTTTATCCATTAGATGGAAATTATATGCAAATACACACAAATAAGCTCAAAACAAGTTGTGCATAATCAAGGTTATTAATCCTTGTTCTGCCCTACTTTTGCATACAATCATCTAAAACCATCTTAAGCTCAAAGCACACATATTTCCAATCTCAAGCCTCACTCAAAGCACTCAAATCAACATTAATACTAGCTTCAATTACACTTGCACTAGCACTTAGGTGGGGATAACTACATCAAGCTTGATCCCTCATCAGAGTATTGGTATGTAGGCAACTCTCATCACAATGGGGTATTGAGGATGTACAACCTACCAAACTAACACCACACATTTTTCACTTGTGCCAAATCAAATTCCATAATCACATGGAGGTCTCAGGTTTTGCATACAAAATCAATCATAATAGGTCACAAATAATGAATCAAGGTTTGTCCACATAGTAACAAGCTTGACAGACTCAAACATAGGTGCTCCCAGAATCTTAGAATAATTCTTACATAGAGGACACTAGTGCCATAAGTGGACAATAATGCCATAATGATACTGTCTAGGTTAGGGAACTATTGTTCAAGAGTGTTTTTTACACTTGTATCCTATTCAGCCTACCCAACTAACACCACACATTTGTTACTTGTTTCAAATCAAATTCCATAATCACATGGAGGTCTAGGGTTTTGCATATAAAATAAATCATAACAAGACATAGACAATGAATCAATTTTTGTCCACACAATAATAGGATTGGCAAACTCAAACATAAGTGCTCCTAGAAGTTTAGAATAGTTCTTACATAAGGGAAACTAGTGCCATAAGTGGACATTAGCTCCACAATGATACTATCCAGTGTAGGTAACTATTGTCCAAGAGTGTTTTTTACACTTGGATCTTATTTACGACATTCAAATAAGCTCTTGTACTAGTTTTTAGCCTCTAGATCCTTCATCTTAGATAGTTTTCAGCTAAGTATTCATTTATTTCATTCATTGCTATTATTAAAAACATCAATTTAGCTCATTTATTTCATAAATAAGTGGTTGTATTTATTCCATATTTTATACCTTGATTTACTATACTCAGACCCTTTAATGACCTAGTACTTACACTCTATAACCCTAAATAGTTAATTCATTTGGTGAACCCAACTTACTTTGAACACATTGTTTCAAACCCTAGTGGACCATTAGGGTTTCCCTTCTTATTTCTAGAATATCCTCAGTTATAAGTTTGTAGCCTATCATCATGATTATCATGATGGATGCTAATTGATAATTTTTGGTATAAAGTCTTGTGGTTTGTCTTGCATGCATATTACCCATAATTTGTAGAAATATGCACATGTATGTCACCCCCTCATGGACCATCTTAAAACTCAACTTATTTCACACATTGGTCTACCCTCTCTTGAGTCCCCATTATAGGAGAATAATTATTACATGGATCACTTTGAGTTACTTCTAATTACTAATAGATGATAGAGAGATCAAAGGACTCCTTTTCTTCAACCTCCACCTAGACAAATTGATTACCTTTGATCACATCCTACCTCTACTACTTACCCTTGTTAAATAGTAGATCTTGTGGTTTGAGTTGTTACTATATGGAACATGATGACTTATCAACCTATATAGGAACATCATAATCCCACCATCACTCCTCATCCCCAACACACTACAACAAGACATAAGGATCAACATAGAGCATTTGATATTGTGGATTAGTTGAGAAACACACCAGCTAATATCTTCATATTAGAATTACTTCAAAAGGTAACTATGTTCAAAGATATTATTTTTCAAACACTCAATCATACATCTTTGCCTTGTGACATAGATCCAACTTACTTTGCATCTATCATGAAAACTATCAAGGACATTGAGGACATTATATCTTTTTCTAATGAGGATTTTTCTTCACAATCAATTATTGATCAAAATCTATCACTCTTCATTTAGGCACGAATCAATGCTACCATTATTAAATGAGTTTTAATGGTTTAGGACTTAACATATGTAACCTCACATTTATACAGACTATGGGGGTTGATATGGTATGTATTCAAAAGACATATAAGAAAATTAGAGGTTTTGATGACTTTCCTAGATAGAAATTGGGTTTTATCACATTAGATATTACAGTTGGGCCAAAAACCCTACCTACACAGTTTCAGATGATGCCTAATCATTTTCACTATAACCTATTACTTGGGAGACCCTAGATACATGCTATGCAGGTTATACCATCTACCTTGCATAGATGCATTAAGTTTTTACATGATGGATACTTATACACTTATACAATAGATAATCAACCATTCAAATATTGTTGAGTCACCAAGCCTACAACCCCGAGTACATTTTTAGGTGGGATACTTCATGTTCTCATAGAGTCCCCACCTCAAAATATTTTGATTTAATAGATGCATACATATGAGGTTGGATAATATAGCACCAATATTATTACACCCATTTTAGATCCTCTTACAACATAGTTACTTTCACCCATGATGGAGGAGGACCCTCCTATAATACATTTATCCCCACCCATGATGGATGATGGGATTCTCACAACATAATTACCATTACTTGTTAATTCAAAGAAATTATATATCAAAAACCCCAATACAGATTCCTAAGCCACCACAGAGGATGATCTAACATCCATTGACATCAATGATTTCTCATGTGGATTGAGATTTAGAACAATTGGCCCTAGATAGTACAAAGATAATTCTAAGGCACTCATTCCTTTTCCCAAATACAGAACACCACTAGTTCATAGTCCTGCAACTACATGACCACCTACTTAGTTATAGTTAGAGGTAGATTCCTCCATTCACTTAATACATATGGCTACATCTATGGATATTGACCCAGTTATACAAATCTAGGTAAGTAGTTCACATGATAGACCACATTAGATTTTATAGATATTACTTGACAAAGGATTGATGGCATTACCCAGAGTTCATCATATATTTTTTAGCAGATTATCATAATAGGATGGTAGACCCTTTTATAATTTTCATAAGCTTACAACATAAATTGAATAAGTTCAAGGCTCAGGGTAATATTTATATTACACAGCCTCCACCTCCACCAATACAGGTACCATGATGGAATCTTCACTGACACAGATATTCATATAATGATCCCTTGACTATATGAGTTTTCATATAAGATCGATACATCCCTTATGTTGCTATAGATTAAGATTCAAATCCCAACACTTACACCTTGGCATTATTACAACACATAAGACATCAAGAGAGTGAGATACAACATGTTATACATTATCAAGATTACTTTGGACATATCACACTACCAATTACATGTGGCCCAAGGGTGGCCAACACATTATTTTTCATCATGAAAATAGACACTCATAAACAAGTTACGCTTGGTAGTATATGGTTATGGGCAATGAATACCACAGTTGACTGCACATATATATGATTGAATTTTAGTCATGAGGGACACATAGCTCACATTTTATATGATGACATAGATGAGAATCATAAATTTCATATAGATACCCTATAGTCCAATGTGGTTTACCCTAGGACTACATAGGAGGATTCTTACACAATAGAGTAGTATGTTATTTAGATGCACATAATCTAGATTAATGCCAAAGGTAAGGCTACATTTATATAGACAACATGCTATAATGAACACATGATGATGATTTATATGAGTTTGGGTAGATTCAATATTTGACATTTTATGACCTCCCACCAAATCTACCATTTGATTATCCACATCCCATAGATGTGTTCTTAGGTCTATAGAGGCATTATACTTCATTTGTACATTATCTCATTTCTTTCTAGTATTTAATTGTACATAGATTGCTTTATTCTTGCTCCTTACATAAAATTTCATTTTCATGTTGCTTATACATATCTTATACTAAAAAATTACAAAAATAATACAATATGTCAAAAACACAAAAAATTTCAAATATTTACTCATAAAAGACATTTTATAGATTGTTTGCATTCTATGTTTACATTTCTTATACTTTCTAGGTACTACATATGTTAGTTATCTTAGTATAGTTGATTTTATCATATATACATGCTTCACTTGTTCTTTTTGAGTGTTCACAGATTCTTACAAGACTCAGGTCCACTAAATAGATATAGATTTGCTACTTTTGACCCACTAAGGACACATACATAGATACACAAATTCCTCAATTGACACATTCACCCATTTAGGGGCATCCTATACATAGTTCTGATTGCCATATTACATCTTTCTTATATCACAGATTTAACATTATTTATATATTGATATTGATCATCCTATACTAAGATTTTTTGCCACTACTTATACTCTAGACTCAGTTTATGTACATCTTTGATCTTATAAAAATTTGTACCATAAGTTCATGCATAATTTCATTTCTAGATTTACTATTCTAGACTTGATTATGTCTCTCTGCTTCTACATTTATTCAAGGGAATTTGAATATGCCATTATTTTATGACTCAATGCTACTTCCTTTCATTGTATGTATGCTTTAGATATGTGCCCATGTCCTTGTGTGTGCCTTATTTGTTGTGTATGTAGAAATTTGAACATGTCCTTGTATGTCTTACTTTCTTAGATTTAGTGACATATGCCCATGTCCCTTGTATTATGTCCCCTTGGCCTACTTTACATGCCTCATGAGTGTTGTATGTATACTTGCATGTATGCATCATGGCCATGACACTTATCTCTTGCTTGTTACACACTCTAGTTTTAGATGCCATGAGGGACCTCATGCATCTCCCCTTCTTCCCTGGGTGCCATGATGGACATCATTCCCCTTCCCCCTAGGTTTTTACTTAGTTTATTACTCAATTTTTTTGTTCATATACATGATTATGATGTTATATCTATCTTGCCAATCTTGTGAATGTTATATCTAACATACATCATACATGACCAACTTATGATCATATTATATTACATTTTGATGTCATGTATACACATTATATTGGTTTATTATGTAGATATCATAAATGCTCAGTCTAACCCATATCATGTAGAGCTTCTTTTTTTAAGATAGTTCTTGCACAGGTTTAATAACTCCCTTCAAAAGAGGGGGCATTCATAGAGGTTTGTCAGAGAGATCAGACCATCAAAATGCAATCAGAGTATAGTTATAGAATTTAGGCACAAAATACAAAGCTCAATTTTAGGAAAATATAGTGGAAAACAATCAGACAAAGATCAGACTCAGTTGGTAGAAAAATAACGTAGTAAGACATTAGTGCCAAAAATGGACACTAACACCATAATGTTATTGTCAAAGGTATGGTGTTATAGTATAGTAGCCCTATAAGAAAAAAATTAGGTTTTTTAGAAAGGCACAATAGTTATAGTCCATTTTTTCATAGATTCAATTACAGATTACCATTGTTTACTTAGTTTTGCACAAAATCATACCAATTTGCTTAGATTGGGGGCATTGCATGCCATTTCAATTTTAGACACTCAAATATAGATTATTACAACATAGTATAGAATCCATATGCTCAGATATCATATTTGGGGGCATGTGTACAACACATTATTTTTGTATGCTCACTTATGGACTAGTTGATTAGATGGAATGGTAAACTCCATGTCATTCTCTATATTGTACACACCAGCCACCATGTTCCAAGTAATACACCAAATTTATGCCTTATTCCATGTACAATTATTGGAATTACCATGTAGTCCTTGAGCTAAATACATAAGTGCCCAAGAGGCCCCAAGGTTGATTTTCATTCTATATTTATTGAGTGGCTACAGTGCCATTATATACAATTTTAGTTACAATCCTACAATTTTAATTACATTATGAAATTTAGTTACAAATGCATCTACTACACATGGGTAGGTAATGATAGAGTCACTGTCTACTTGAGTTCTTGATCCATCCACACATGGGGATTGAGCAATCCATCAACGCAATACAAGCTATTCATCAATTGGTCACTATCTACATATCCACACATAAGATGTCACTAGGTTTATGCATTGGTTCACATACCTAGTAAGGTTTATTATTTCCTTTCTTCTCTCTTATCTCTTTACTCAATTTTTGTCTTTTATTTTGATATCTCTTAAGTAAGGACTGATCTATGCACATTTCATTTTCAAGACACACAATAGAGCATGCTTCACATACTTAGATCCAAATTCACATACTTTGCCTCACAAGTAAGTCCAAGTACACATATTTTTCCTTTATCCTAGTCATTTCACTATACTGCATTTCTATAATAAAAGAAAGGTAAATATAATCATATAAAAATGTCACTTGAGTGCCAAGAGCGTTACTTGATACCACCTATCCTTTAGCATTAGACCTATATTAGGGCCTATTTAGATACTTATCTAACTTTCATGTAGGCCACACACTTCCTTAGACATCTTAAAATCAGTCCTAGACCCTTCCTTAGGTATTTGGGTCCATAATGACTCAAGTTATTCCACTTGGACACTAGATCTATAAGTAGACACTAGCACCACAATGTTATTATCTTATTTGGGTATTATTGTCATTTTCCCTCTTTTTAACTCCAACGGATATATTTTCAATTCCTAAGATACCTAGGGTTAACCTAGACCTATTTCAAATCACACACAAGCACCAGATCAAAATATATACACATGACTCTTATCCATTTATACACTCAATGAAAATTAGATGGAAAAACACAAAAACATGCTTAGAACAAGCTGTGCATAATCAACATTATCAATCCCTATTCTACTATATTTCTACATACAATCATCTATAACCCTCCTAAGCTCTAAATACACATATTTACAATCTCAAGCCTCAATCAAATCACTCAAATTAAAATTAATAATAGCTTCACTTGCACTTACACTAGCACTTAGGTGGGGAGAACTACATCAGGCTTGATCCCTCCTCAGAGTATTAGTCTGTAGGCAACTCTCATCATAGTGGGGTGTTGAGGATGTCTAGCCTTCCCAATTAATACCACACATTTTCTACTTGTGCCAAATTAAATTCCCTAATCACATGAAGGTCTAGGAGTTTACATATAAATTCAATCATAATAGGTCATAAAAACTGAATAAGGGTCTGTCCACATAGGAACAGGCTTGGTAGACTTAGACACAGGTGCTCCCAAAAGCTCATAATAGTTCTTATACAGAGGACACTAGATTCATAAGTATACATTAGTGCCACAACACCACTATCCAGGGTAGGGTACTATTGTATAGGAAGATTGTTGTCACCTAGATCTTATTTTTGGTACTCAAATGAACTCTTGTACCAATTTTTAGCCTTTAAATCCTTCATCTCATGTAATTTCTAGCTAAGTATTCATTTATCTCCTTCATTGCTATTATTATAAACATTAGTTTAGCTTAGATCTTTCACAAATTAGTGGTTGTATTTATTACATGTTTATACCTTAATTTACTATACTCAGACCTTTTAATAACTTAGGGCTTATACTCCATAACCCTAAAAATTTAATTAAGCCTCCATCTATACTTGTATAAATTATACGGTCTAAACAAGAAATATGACATATTAATGTAGAAGTACAAAATTTACCTCTCCTGATTAGAATTTAATCTTTAAACTATTCAAAAATCAACATTTTTATGATCTTGATATGGTCATGAAGGAGTACAATTCAAATTTTTATGAAGTAGATGCAAAACTATGGCTTGGCAACAACACAAAATGGTGTGATGGTGATTGATATTACACAGTAATATGTTTCACACTTGATTATTCAAACATTAGGTTTAAATGGGCCCCACCTAAGAGATAAACAAATAAAGGCACATTTTTTACCTATGTAAATTCATAGATGAAAATCTTTTACAGTAAAAATATTTTACATGCACGAATTTTCTTTTTTTATAAAGGAAAAATTAAAAAATACACTTTCAATAGAATATCTTCCACATATGTTAAATTTATTTTGTATGTCACTTAAAAAATTAGAGGTTAAGAGTTCAAACCTCCAAAGCTCTCATTTTGGTCACAATTTTGTTGCATTCATCATTAAATAGCTTGTATTGCGATGCCTTTTTCGACAAATCAATATTTTATTCAAAGGTGTTCATGTGAAAAGTTGGTTTACATGTTTTTGGATGTCCCAAACACATTAGGAAGATGAATTATATGATTTTAAGCTTCCTTATATGGTATTTTTAACAAATATATTGAGTATTTTCAACAAATGTATCAAAATTTATGTATAAAGGTGCATTTTTAGTGGAAACCAACACCTTCAAAATGAAAATTTTCATAATTTTATCTAAAAATTATGTTATTAGTGAACATTTTTTTCATTAAAAGCCCATCAATATCCTTATGATTGATAAAATATAAGTGTCACAATGGAGGTTGGAGGATCTATTAGAGGATGGAGGATTATTGCCCTTCTCTAATTAGTTATTCACTCAAAGCTTGGGATAAATGTTTGAATGAAAATTTTGGTAGTAGTAGTATGCTTATTGTAGTTAAAATTTTGGTTTTCTTCACTTCATTGATATTAGTGATAATGAACAAACATTTTAATTTTGATTTATTTGTTTGTTGCAAGGGCTTCTCACCTCTCACTTGATGGAGGGAATATATTGCATGGCCTTTGATCAATCATCAATGATTATTCAAGTTAACATAGGAGTTTATATCACCATTATTTTGTAAAGGTCTATCAACATTTATTAGAAATTAGAGAGATGTGCCATACATAATATTTAATAGTCACTTAGACAGTTTCTATGTGAAACCTTATTTGGATCAATGTGGTTGCATAGGCCTTGATCGTGTTCTACTACAATATGATATAGATAATCTTAGGGGATGAGTAGGACTTAATCATGTTCATTATCATTTATTCCACAACTTTTAGGGTGGGCTTTTATATGGAGCAACATCAATTTTTATCAACACCATGATGTATAATGTGTTAGTTGCACATGCAGTGGATACTTTTGATGACTTCATAGTCATAACTCCAAATCATATTTTATACCCCTTGTTGGATCAATGGATTTTTTTTGGGTTAGTTGATCCAATCTTATTTTTCTTATATATTTTTTAGTATGTTAGTAAATAATTAGATAAACTTGTTAAGAGGTTAGTTGGTTCATGAAAGAGTTAGTTGGATCACGAGACCACCTTATGAAAGCTTTATAAGCTTTCACCTCTTTGTAAATATGTAACCCAAAATAATACAATTTTATGTTATATTATAATTTTATTATTACAATGTAAATCTTACCTTATTCCTCTTATTCCTAGTGCCATCAACAGATAAGTTCCAAGTCCCCTATAAAGTGTGGAATTTTTTTGTATATATATGATTATAATTGGGTAATTTATCTTTCCACCAACATTATAAGCATATGGGATGACCCTAAAGAATGATTTTTTTAAACCATTTTTTGGGTTTTTATTGATAGGCTCTAGTTAGTATCGATTGGTGATATTGATCTAGTCTGACAGTAGTGACCTATGTACATGAGGGCAATATTGAACATCTAAGCATGTTTGTGTAGGAGAATATTTAGGTTTGCAACATGTATTGAAGTTCTTTTAGGTGTGTAACAACATAATGGAAGGGTCAAAATCATAAAATAACATGTAGGTGTGATATAGTGATGGGTTAGGACCATATTTGTGCACAAAATTCATGCATGGTAAATGTGTGTCCAACTTATCATTGTCAAGTACTTAATACCATATTTTAGTATTTATATAACATAAAAAATATAGGAATTTTGAATATTCACATTTTCTAAGATATGTCTAAATTAATAAAATTTTGATGCTACAAGTAGATAATCAATTACACTTTAATATTTATGGAAAGGACAAAGAGGACTAGGATACGTAGTTTGTCTCAGGTCTATGTTAGATTGATACTTTGTGTAGGAGGTAAAAAGGACTAAAATTGGATCTAGGTTTGTACAACTATAGATACTAAATATTTGGATTTGTTTGGATGAATTTGGTAGTAGTTGGATGTATGCATTAGATGAAGGTGTTTTATCTCTAACATAAATGTCCTTTTGATATGTGCTTAGCTATTTCATCATAGATCAATATGCCTAGTTTTAAATTTTCATCTTATGCAATACTCAAAATTTATGTGTGCAATTATAAAATTTTGTCTCCTTCACTTTGACATCCTAATTCCACTTTTGACACTAGGTATTTCCTATATAATTTTAATAAATATGGCTTGAGCTTACCCAAACCACCCCCACTTATTGGCTAAGAACTACCTACTTTTTCAATACTTTGAACACATAGTTATATTGGTTTGGTGGATGCATGAAATTATGATTTTTAGTATGGATTCAACTTATCATTTAACTCATGACACTTAACAATGTAAATATTTAACTTGTCTTAAGTACTTCAATTATGCATGGGCTAGGATGACCTACACTATCCTCTTTCTCTCAATGGACTAGGACTGAATTAAGATCAATCAAATAGAGCTTGCATATACTTGAACAATTAGGCAACAACCTAGGATATCCATAGATCTAATATAGGGTAACCTAAAACTCAAATTTCAAGAGGAAAGAGTTTTAAAGCATAATCCTATGGCATAGGGATATATCTCTCACTAGACATACACAAAGGTAAATGATTTTAACTATTATTATAATGATGTAAGTAAATTAAAACATTGTAAATGGGTAAAATTAAAGTAAATAATGGGTAAGTTATTTTAACTAAGGTAAGGTGCAATGGTCAACAAAATGCGGGTCTATTCATCCTAATGTGATAAATGGCAAGTGTAATCAACCCTATATCTATAACATATTATTCAATATAAGGAATATATTAAGTAAGGATACACATATATTTACACAAATCAATAAGGAACATCTAATATATCAAGCAAAATAAATATTATATTGATAACAATAATTACATTTAGAATGACCTATCAATGCTTTGATCTCCGCTTTTGGTTCAAATGGAGCTATAAAAGAGATGCTGTAGGTTGAATACCTTAGATTTTTGGATGAAGATCTAGATATCCTTAATTAGGAATTCCCAATGACCTCTCTTATTGAGCTTTAATGACACCACAAGCCAAGACCTACAAGCTGAGGCTATAAGCCCTATAACTCTCCTAAATCATAATTAGGGCATAAATTTAATTGAATTTAGAATATATGAATGTTATATATATAATTAGGAATGAAATATGACACATATATTGTTACAATACCAAAAACTAACCTAAAACTCTAGGTTGACAATATTTTCCATGTTGTTATAGTTGGAATATATCAATTGACATAGTACAATATTAGCTATATTGATACACTAAAAATATTAGAAGATGCATTTAAAAATGCATCATGTTAGTCGATACATTATAGGGAATAATTAAGCATGAAAAAAATTAAATTGGCCAAACTAATATTGTAAGATCTATGGAATCTAAAAAATATGGATAGAAATATGATATAGAAAAAAGACAAATAGATACTCAGGGTAAATCACATTGATAGTAGTGATGGTGTATAAAATAGTATGCAAAAATCTCTCACAAAGTACCACAAGTTACTCCCACCCCATTCCCAATGCACCTTGTAAGGTTGACACTCATGGAAATTTATATTTTGACAAGCCCCTATAGTAGAAAGCATTAATAAAGTGACAAAAGTGAAAAATATTAGGTGTATGCATATGCCCCACCTATAGCTCATCACATGTTGCAATAGTGTAATGTAGGATGGTGCTCTAAGATATAAACATAGTAACACAAAAAAGCATAACTATAAATAAATGTTGTCAAATGAATAACTAAAAGTACCATATACATACCTTGACTTACATTTCCATTGAGTTACTGCATGAAAATACTGTAGACTCGATCATGGAGGGTGTAGTAATTGTATTTGATAAACCCTAATGATACAAAGATAAAAATGGATAAAAGTATTGCATATGTATGTAGGATGGTAAAATAAATAGATGCAAATTAAAAACTCTTAGAAATGATTGAAACATTTGGAATAATTGGCAAGTCAAGATTGACAAGGCAGGGTTAGAACCAAAAGATCCAAATAAGTAGATAAAAATAATGGAAAAATGGTAAACCAAAAATTCCACGGCTACTTATGACCAAAAAATACAAAAATGAATCCAAATTAAGAAAAATAACAATCAAAATCAAATAAAGGATACATAGAGATATTATATGATAAAAAACATCATTGAAAGATAAGCAACAAACAAATCTCAAACAAAGATGTGAAAAATGTAGAAACAAGACTAAATGTCCTGCAAAAAGGTAGAACATGAAAACATAAAAGAAAAAAATGAAACCGGATGTCGAATAAAAAGAGATTATAAGACTCAAGGTCTAAAAAAAAACTAAGATAAATCCTATAAAGATAGTTTAATGACCAACAGAGCATTTGACAAAAAATCAAAGATGTAGCTTCTATTCTAAAGAAAGAAAAGCTAGAACTACCATAATACTACCATGTTTGAAAGAATAGGAAGTAAATAAGAGGGGGTACCTTTAGATACAAACCTTACTATCAAGGGTATAAAATGGAGGGAGGAAAAAGAAGGTGTAACCAAGGTAAAAACATGGTCTTTGCTAGAAACAAGACACTCAAATCATGTTGGGAAGACTAAGAGTTTTCAAAATCAATGTTCCTAGAGAACCCTACCTAGCTAACATAAGCTTAGGCTAATGAGTATAATTATCATCCCTAAAGCTATCATGCATGAAAAATAAAATGATCCTTCCTACCTTCTTTTAGAGTTGTTAATTTACTATGAATATTGGGTATTTGTGAGAAAAAGTAGGTTGTACCATAATGCAAGATGGATAAGAAATGATGAAATGAGACATCCTACACCAATCTACTGGCTTAACACAACCCAATGAACTTCATCTTTATCATGGGACAAATTTTAGAGTTTGAGATTTGACTAGAATAGGAGATGAGCTAAAAATATCATGTTTTTTAGCGTGATATAATTTTTAAGATTTGATTTTTCTTTTAATACTAAATTTTATTATTATATAAATTTCAAAACTTTTGAATTTTTATATTTCCCTCCATACATATTAATAAAAACTAAAAATGGGTGATAAATATGACTATCATAAGAGAGAATACGAGATGAGCCAAAAATATCATGTATTTTGGTGTGATCTAATTTTTAAGATTTTATTTGCCTTTTAACATTGCATTTTATTATGATATGACTTTTATCACTTTTTTATTTTTCTATTTTCCTCCATATGGATTCATAAAAACTAATAATGGGTGCTAAAGATGACTATCATAAGAGAGATTACACTTATTCACTAAATATGAGAACCTAAAGACATGATGCCTAAGGATTCCTAGACTTGCACCTTAGGAAAGAGTGAAATATCAAAACCAACCTTAGTGAGCCCAAAAGGAAATGAAAAATAGGGATAGAAATGACCATAAAATGATTATGTTGATTCAATCACAAAAAATGTGTAATGGAGATGGTTCAATGATAGGTAGTATGAATCATCATCATAAGAGAAGGTAAATATGTGGATAAGGACATGAAGATAAATTATTATAGTTTCACCAAAAGAGAGTATGGATGGATCTAAGTGAGTAAAAACACTACTCATGACCATTGCCTAATATTTTTAAGAAGACACCTAGCTAAGGTCTGAAACAAAACCAATCTATGTATAAATATGATCGGCATTTGTGAGGATGTCCTACTTGATTCTTGTTTTATTGAAATTTAAAATTGTGGTAACTAAACCTAATTAAGATAAATTGAATATAATTTAATTTAATCATATAAATGACCCTTTGACAAGTATAATGAAACTAAAATACTAAATTTGATAATGTGTTAATGATTGAAATACAATTATCTATGAAAAAAATGTAAACTAAATTTTTTTGTCTGAGATTTGGTTGTGTTTGAATGACAGAAGGATGAAAAAATGAATCAGGGACAACTTCTATAAATATTTATAAATTAGAGATTAAACTGAAGAAGGATAGGATTGACAAACTAGGATAATAACTATTACCATTCTTGTCCTTGTTGTTTGATTATGTCTTTTACAGGAAAATAAGAACTTAGGACACAATCACTTGCAATACCTGGAATTGAGTATATTTTCACAAAGTTCACCTTCAAGAGTGTGTGAAATACCTACAAATAGATAATCCAAGGTTGACACCCTAATAAGGCATGCAATGATTGAAATATATATATATATATATATATATATAAAGGTGGAGTGTAATTGGTTGAGCTAACAGTAATCACCACAAGAAGATTGAATTTTGCCCATGTATCCAATACTCCGAGGGACTCAAACCCATGTAGTTTTCACACTTAAAGTGCTTTGTGAAATTGTGTTCCTTTAACTATATTATTTCATATAAAAATGGCTTGAATACTTGATCATGCTTTGATTTTTACTAGATAAAATAGGCTTGTGACTTGGTTGAGGACTTTTTTTGGTTATCTAAATCAGAATTTCAAAGAATAGAGAACTTTTGCTCAGTGTGCACTAGTGTAAATATGCCTTTGTATTAAAAATACTAAGTGAAATGAAAGGTGACTTGGGTGTGTATTTATATCAATACAAAACCACAAGATAGGAATCATAAAAACATGAAAGACACATATAAGAGAGGGTTTGATTTCAAAAACTAAACATAAGAGTACCATAGGATAAGATCGACCCATAGGGACAAATCCTATTACCATTATTGTCCCTAATGGTTAGTTATATCCATTTTGATCTAGTTTTATCTATACATATGCATAAGGGTGTTTTTAGCAATCATAATGCATTCGTAGGTAACAAATAATAATTTGGAACATAAATAGGTCCTCATAGGTGCTTATGATAGAAAGAGGTGGAAAAATAGGTACAAATTAAGTGCACATAATTAAATAGGAAAAGGGCCAAAACTAACATAATAAAGTATTCTTGACGAGGTTTAGGTTATTAATCCCCCCCATTCTAAAAATAAAATTTATAGATTAAAGGAAATATGTACCTTAGTATGTAAGATGCACTTTGTATTTGAGCTAATATTCTAATTATAGAGGTCACTGTAATCTTTATAAAACCTTACAAAACACATGAACTAGTTGGGTAAGTGCATAGAGTTGGGGGACAATTTCATGGACATTTTCCATAATGCGATTGCATTATTTAAATTATGGCTCGACAATTATCGAGCCATAATGTGACTACATTAATACATAATGTGATCACGTTAATACTTAACACGATCATGTTATTATAAAAATAATAATGTGATCACATTATTGTAAAACTAATAATGTGATCACGTTCTTGTTGTTTTGCACATTAAAGCATGTAAACATATATATGGAGCGAATCTTGGTTAATAGGTAATGTGATCACATTATTATAAAAGCAATAAACATTTATATTGTTAAATTTATTTCCTTATACTTTAAATTTATTTTTGTAAATATATGAAATTAGCGTCACTTTGCATCTGATAGAGTTGGTCTCACAGTTGCACACCTTACGATGTAAAAAATAGTTTTTCAAAATCTTATCTAAAAATGAAGTGTATTGGCTCACCATATTAATGAAAAAATATTTTTAATACATATAATTTCTTGTTAGGGGAAGTAGAGATATTTTTAGTACCAACCATATCATTGGGTTCATAATTTATAATTTACTATCATAGAGTTGGTCTCATAGTTACATGCCTTATGATGTAGTAAATATTTTTTCAAAACCACTCTACTAGGGTTTCCTCCATGCATGCCATTAAGTCGGCCCTTTTTTTCTACCTGCCCAACCTAATGTCATATTGTAACCTTAGTCACCTGTGGGACTTGTATTTATTACCATTTAAGGGTTTTTCACCTATGGTTGAGGCTAGTCTTTATAATGACTTCTCTTCATTCTATTCTAGCTATTTTAGTTATGGAGAAGAATGGTGGAGCATCGAGTGATGCCCCCTACAAGTGCTTGAGGAAGTTGGTCCCGAAGGTATACCACAAGGTAAGGCTTTGGAACCTAATGTTATATTGCCTATTCTTGAATTTAATTATGCATGTCAATGGTTAAAGAAATTATATTTAATAGGCTATTTTTTTGGGAGAATTCCATTGAAAATATGCTTCAGTTTGAGGTTTAAACTCAGTGGGTAACTCACAACATTAAGCTAGAGAGTGTCCAGAACATGAGTAAAGGCTTTGTTCTCTTTTGCTTCTTTAATCCTTCCCATGTAGGAGGAATCCTCCATAGGTCTACCACTTGGTATGTTAGGAAATTGTTTATGGTTCAAGGACACAAGACTCTATGGTCTCAGAGCACATCGCTCTTAAAGTCCTAGTTTGGGTTTAATTTATATGTCTCCCACTCCCCTGCTGGCACTTTATTCACTAGATAACATCCTCTATATGCCATGTGGTTTAACTTGAATAAAATTAGTTATAATCAACTAGATCATAAAAAAGTGTCTATGTAGAATTAGACCTCTCCCGAGACCTCAAAGAGTTTGTGTAAATCCAAGTCAGGGATGTGAGGCACTCTCAATGAGTCTTATATATCAACTTGCCTAACACTTGATTTTGCTACCAAGACCATAAGATATGGGATTTTATCCTTCAGTTGGCTCATAATAATGCATCCAACCGCTCATCCTCTCCCCCCAATCCCTCTCCTGAAGTTAGAAAGAAACCAACAAAGTATGGATGGATTAAGGTAGGGAAGAAGAACATTTGCTCTAAATTTGCAAATACAGATGCTGCTCCCAAAGGAGAAAAGAAATCTTTGAGCAATGTCCCGTAGGAGTAGGCTCTTATTGAGAAAGATCCCTCTCTGGTTGAAGCCCCAAAATTGGTAGAAAATCCTAGCCTCTAGTTGTTAATGTCTTATCCCAAGGTTTTGAGGCGTCTTTCCTAGTTCTTCTAGATTTTTAGACTCACAACTACCCACTCTTCCACTTCCTACTTGGAAAGATATTCTCAAACTCTCTCACAACCCTCTTTAGAGGAGTGATGAGGTAGAGGAAGGAGAGTATTAGGTTGACCCTACTATGACAAAGCAATTTGATGATTTCTTGATGCCAACGGTGGGCACTTTCTATAAAATTAGTATGATGCCCTAAAAGGGATGGAATCGAAGGACATGTCCCATGACACCCATCATCTGTGAATTGTTTTTCATGGTCTCATAGACCCAAAAAGTAAGTTTGTTATGCATGATTTTAGAAAGAAGATTTTTGAGATGGACATTCTCTATTTACAGGAAGTCAAGGTGGTGGATTTTTTATTGATGGATGTCAGTAATTCCATCTATCATGGTAGTATCATTCTTCATATCAAACATGTCACATGATGTGGAGGGGTGATCACATTTATTTCTCCAAGGTGGCAGCCACACTTAGTGCAATCTAGCATGGACCCCATTAACTAGTTAGTATGGGCTCTTTTTAGCATTGAAAGCCACTCTTTTGGCTTTATTAATATCTATGCCTTGAATGATGCCTTAGAGTGTACCCATTTATGGTAGTAGATAGTGGATGATATTCGTGATGCCCATTAGGTATTATGTGGTGAATTTAATATAGTGGCATCTTCTGAGGACAAAATAGGCCACTTGCCTATGAGGTGGGCAACTAGAAAAAGGGATGCATGGTTTTACATGTGTAATAAATGGGGCCTTTATGACCCTAATTTTTACCACTATCCTGAATATGGAGTTTGGTACACCTAAAGTAATTTCAAGGAAGGTCGTGGTCAAATTTTGAAGCATCTAGATAGGGCAATGATGTCCACCCAACCATACTTCTCTTTTGATAATAGTTTTTTTTCCTTCAATGCAGGTGCTACCAAATTTTAGGATTCTTGATCACTCCCCTATTCAGTTCTGAGTGACATGGCAGTTCATGAAACCCAAATTCTTCCTTAACACTTCCTTGTTCAAGCATGGGCCCATGATGGCACACATTAGGAGAGTTTGGAAATTAGATCCATGTCCTTCCCAAGAAGCTGGTTGGATTATCTAATATGATGATGCCATAAAAAAGAACTCCTACTTTCTGTGGATCTATGGTTAACAATTTGCCAAAATTTGGAGACACTCATAATCTACTACTTCCTTAGAGCTGAGTTGTGTGGCTCTAGCCCTAGAAAAATATCCTTTTAATTAGATCTTGTAGGTGAGAGTTGCATCTTTGTGGCACTGCATTCAGATTACAAATAACTACAATGCCTGGGGATCCCAAGTTAAATCTAGGATTCATTGACTTAAGATATGAGATAAAGATTATAGAGAGTTCTTCCAAATGCTATGAGCCAAGAACTCGAAGTAGTGAATACAAGTCATTTCTAAGGCTAGAAATAGACTCTTAAAGACTCTACAAATTGTGTAAGCTTTTGTCCACCATTATCAGTAAGTGTTCAAAGCTCAAACATCTTCATCTAAGTGTAAACTTCCCTTCAACAATGCCTTTCATTGGTACCATGCAAACTCACTCTTGCATAGTGGTGGTTTGAGATAGGCCCCTCACTATCAATGATTTGAATGAGGTAGTATCTCACATGACTAATGACAAATATCTTAGCATTGATGGCTTCCCCTTTGAATTCTATAAAACTCTTTGGGACCTTATGGATAGTGACTTGCATAAAGTTTATCAAAAAGTATTTTTCAAGCAATCACTGGGTAAAAATATAAATAGAGGAAAATTTAAATTTATATCTAAGCAGGGAAATATTGAGTTGATATAAAACTAGTGGCCCATCACCCTCCTTAATGTCTCCTATAAAATCATTGCTAAGGCTCTGGTAATCTGGCTACATAATATGTTGCCTCTCATTGTGTGTCTAAAAGAAATAAGTTTCATCAGAAGCTATTATATTTTGGATAAAATTATTACCATCTAGGAAGGGATGGATTGGGCTAGATGGTCTAAATAATATCCTATGTTCATCAAAATTGACTTTGAAAAAGCTTATGATCGCATCGAATGGCCATTTATTCTAGCCATGCTTCAAGCTCTGGTTATCAGGCTCATCTTCATCTAAACTATCTAGATGCTTTTTTAAGATGCCTCATTTGTCCTCTCCATTAATGGAATCACCTCTGATAAATTTGGCTTGTTTCATTTTATTCATCAAGGGTGCCCGCTGGCTTCCACCTTGTATGTTCTTTCAATGAAGGGTTTTGGATATCTTCTTAGTAATGCCTAAGCTAGGGGCCTTATTAAGGAAATTTATCTCCCTCTTTATGTTGCAAACCCACATAAAGATATGCATCTACTTAATTTCCACTTTATGAATGACTCCTTCCTTACTGTCATTGAGGATGAAACTAGTATAGACAATGCCTTACAGAGTCTCAACACCTTCTGCCTGGCCTTTGGCTCTAACATCTAATGGTAGAAAACTTGTTTCTATAGACAATCTTACCTCCCTTTGCCAACATGGGTTGATAAATTCAGTTGGAAGTAGATCCAACATGATGAAATCTATAAATTTGTTGGCATCCCCTTTGCTTTTGATGCCTCACCACCTTTGTTGTGGTAATATATTGTTGATAGAGTTTCTAAGAAGCTAGAATACTAAGTGACCAAGTCTTTCATTAGGAAGAAAATTTCAAATTTGCTAAAAAATTATTGTATCCACCCATGTGTACTACTCATCATGTTGGTTTCCTTCTAAGAAATCTTACCAAAAGTTGGAGAAATTGCTCAAAGATTTCCTTTGGGCTAATTCCCCTCAAGGTAAAGGATTCCACAAGGTGGCCTAGGAATATTATTGCCTCATGCATGATGCTAGAGGGATGGGGATCATTGACATAGCCTGATAGGGAACTGCCTTATGTGCCAAATAGATTGTGTAGGCCATTGAGGGCCAAGGAGCTTTGAAGGTGTTGTTTAGACACTGTATCTCCTTAGGATTGCCTAAGGGCAAGAAGGCCTAGAAATGGATTGGATTCCCAAATTTACTCTTCATTTAGTTTCCCATCCAAATCATTAGATCCTTTGTGGTCAAAATCATCTAGAAGGCTTGGGAAAAGATTAATCCATAGATACTCTAGAATGGCTCCAGTTTCCATAATGGGCTCTTTGTTAATTCCCATTCTCTCTGGTGGTCTCCCATTTTCTCTTGCAATAAATTTCCCCTAGTAGAAGTCCCTTCGGTCAAGGCTCTCAAACTTTACCATAGAGGAATTCATACCATCTAGGGTATCTTCTACATGTGCTCTGACTCTTGACTATCCTAGGAGGAAAAAGCTAAATTTTGGTTAGCCAATGTGAACCAAGAGTCCTACCAGGAGATCCAAACTTCCATGCTCCATAAAATCTTAGTCCACTCCACTCAGCCATGATAGAAGGACTAAAAATGGTACATTGAGACCCCTTTTCATAATTACACTCCTCAGCTTGGATATGCATGGCTCACCCTCATTTGCCCATGGTTGACAAGATTAATGCCCATTAGGGGCTACACTCATCTGTTAAAATGTGGAGCTTTAACTTTAACATTATTTGGAGGGATTGTGTGGAGTCCAAGCTCATTCATTTTGCTTGGTGTATATTGTACCAAGGCTTACCTATTGGTAGAAAACCCATCCATCTTGGAGTTTACCTACCTACTTGCCCCTTTTGTGGCTACTTTGAGATGTTCTCTCATCTTTTCTATTACTTTTCCAAAGATTAAAGGGTATGGACTTGGATCCATGATCTTCTTAAGCCTTTCTAGTGTAATTTTTTTGTTTGGCAGCACATCTTCTTTGGAGGCAAATCCAAATGCCCTTCAAATACATGTAAGTCTAGCATACTTTCAGAGTGGAAATTATCTTTTGGATTTGGAAAGAAAGAAATAATTATGTGTTTAATAATGCTTCTAATGATTGTAATATTTTTAATTTGCAGAAGTATTCTATTATCTCTAATGTTCTTTTGTAGATTCAAGTCCAATCCAATAAAGTGGTTATGGATATTAGGCATCTTCAGGATCTCCTCTCGCATTAGGGAGATGCTCCTTATATAGTGGTTTAGGTTATACCTTCTTTACCCAAGGATCCTAGACTGGATGATAGAGTGCCTCGACTACCTTGTGATAGGCATCAACATAGCTATTCTAAGTGTTGCTCTCCTAGCGGCACCCCATACCAATGCATTTTCCCACTTGGGCAATAGTGAGGGTGGTAGTCATCACCTCTTTCCCCTACTAAGTAGGATGACTGGGGCACTCCTCTTCCTCCTCTACACCTAGATGCTTGGGGGGAATCACCTAGAGGTTGATCAAATGTGTTGGATAAGTTCCCTAGGATTTCTTTGGTCATTCTACCTACTTGAACACAACTAGAAGATGATGATAGGGACACTAATCAAACTACTGGCTAGGAGCCTATTCCAGATGGTAATGATTTTCCAAGCTCAAGTTGGGGTCCTGATGACATGGATCCTCCACCTTCTAGCCTTGATCTTGTTGCATAAAATTTATCTTTTTTATGACTTTATGACTTGTTTTTAGGCTTTTCCTAGTTTATGATGCTTTTTCCCTTACTCCTAAGCTTTGCCTAGTGTGATTTGGTGTGATTTCATATCGCCTATATTTTTTGGTGACTTATTTGTATATTTTTGTTAAGTTAATATATAGATATATTTCATAAAAAAAATTCTCCGAAATCATATTTTCAAAAATTTAACTTGAAATTTATACATCATCCATAACCATATGCTAGTGTATGGTCTAGTGTAGGCCTTGAGAAATGGATCACCTAGTAGTATCACTTGGTGTACAAAATCAAACTTTTTAAATATGCAATACTTTGTGACATATAACTATTAGAGGTGTGTGATGTTTTACATGTGGTCAACCATATATTTACTATTGACATGTAGTCTATGAGTTAAATTCTTGAAATGTTGTGATAGATGAGAACTCCTTGAATAAATTAGTTTGAACCTTGTCCCCATTTAGTGCAACTACACAAGTATTTTATTAATATTGAAAAAAAATCAAGTACATAAGGGTGCCTTTACTCTGTTAACCCTTTTACAATGCAAACATTGATTTATATAGATTTTACCAATGACTGATAAAAAAAACTAACCTATAACCAACAATTTACGGGAAAACAACCCATAAGGTAGTTCTAATTAATTAACATAAAATATAAAAACTACCTAAAACTAAAACTAAGAAACTTTATTTTATGGGGGTGTCTTTACTAAAAGATGCATGCCCCATTTACAATAATTATTTATTACCTACCAAAAATCTAGCCTAATGTTAAGACTTTGGAATAAGTCCTAACAAAAATTGTCATGATCTAAAATACCATACATCATAGTTAGTTCATAAGATTTCAGGCATTAGTACTAGAAAGTGTAAGAATCTTGTCAGTTATAGTAAAAAGTATACTCTTGATGGTAATAAGTAAATGTAATAACATCCTTATGGCACCATATCATAGTGCAGTTTATCCAACAATAATAAAGACAAAATAATTGAACCATAAACTAGAGGAATACAAGTATATCTTTCAGTCACCTAAATAAATTCCTACATACTGTACTCTAAATAATACTATTGATTTGATCCCTTGACTACCTCTAGCTCAAACCTCTTTATAAAACATATCATTTTTAGAGAATGAATAGATCAACTGGTAGATCCATGAAATCATGGATAATGGGCACATCATGCCCAAATTATTGCCTTGCAAAAGCCCAATTGTGCTTGTGCCAAAGCTATGAATCAATTAAAAAAATCTTAACAAGATTAAAGTGATGAAATATTATCCTTAGCTAAATATTAAGGCATTTTTCTACCATATCCATGGCGTAGAAGTCTTTTCCAAAATTGATCTTAAGTTTGGGTATCATCATATTCATGTTAAACCTCTAGACATTTGGAATATAGTCTTAAAAACAAAATAAGGATTGATTGACTAGTTGGTTATGCCATTTAGGTTAACTCATGTAGTGAATTCATTCATTGAGATGTTGAACAACATCCTTAGGCCCTTTACATATGTCATTTTTTACTCTACCTTGATGACATCTTAATATTTACAAAACAGGGGATGAACATCTACACCATGCTAAACTAGTATTTCACATTTTGCAAAAACATATTTTTATAATAGCATGAATAAATGTTCATTTTTTATGAAATAGATAAAATATTTGGGATACATTACACACACAAGGAGTGCATATGTGAACTCGACCAAGATTAAAGTCATACAAGAATGGGAAACACTAAATAACTTTGCATTTGATTTAAATCTTCTTAGAATTAGAAAATTATACAAGAGAGTTATGTTTAATTTTTATACTTTGAATCAAGCTACCAAAGTTGGAACCAAATGAAGTTTCATCTAGTTATCTACACAACAAATATATTTCAATGAACTAAAATTTAGACTCTATTTTGTGTTAGTACTTACGTTACTTGACTATAAATTTGGAAGATCATCCAATTCATTAAGTAATAAAATTGACTATCACAAATGGGTATTAACAACACAATAAATCCTAGAAAAGAGTTAATTTCTATTATAATGGATTAAACAACATATGATTGGAATCAAATATATATTTAGAGATATACTTACATCAGATGATGAGGGAGTGATTAAGGATGATGATGGATGGTGAGGGTCAATGATGGAGTGATGAGGGATGGTGAGGGTCAATGAGGGAGTGATTAGGGATGACAAGGGATGGTGATAGTCAATGAAGGAGTGATTAGATATGATAAGCCTAAGTGATTAGAGATGATGAGGGATAATTAAGGTCAATTAGGGAGTGATTAGGGATGATGAGGGATAAGGAAGGAGTGAATAGGGACGAAGAAGTGATTAGGGATAATGAGGGATGAAGAAGTGATTAGGGATGATGAGGGATGAGGAAAGATTGATTAGGGATAGTGAGGGTCAAAGAAGGAGTGCTTATGGATGATAAGGGAGTGATTATATGACTAGGGATAGTGAGGGTATATAAGGGAGTGATTAGGGATAATGAAGAATGATGAGAGAGTGATTAAGGGTAATCAGGGATGAGTAGAAAGTAATAAGGGATGGAGGAATGATGAACAAGTGAAATTAACACAAAGTGGTCATTTGATGTATACAGGTCATCAATATGATCTAAACTACCCTAATCACACCACTTTGGATCAAGCTTAACGTGATTAGTTTTCAAACTTCAATTTTGACAAACCCAAGACTCCTAGAAATGCCAGGAATCAATCCAAAAGGCATAAAACCTAAAAAATGACTATATGTTTACCACAAATGGATATCAATTACAAAAGTTATGTACTAAAATCACCAAGTTTAATATTTAGACCCTAAAAATGCCTAAGTATTAATCAGATTAGATTTTGAAATATTATTTTCCACATCATAATGCGTGCAGCTATGAGACCAACTCTATCAGATGCAGAGTGACCCTAATTTCTTAAATTTACTAAAATAAATTTAAAGTACAAATTTACATTTATATTGTTACATTTATTAAAGTAGTAAATATAAGCTTTTAGCCAAGATTGGCTTCATCTACATGTCTACATGCTTTTATGTGTAAAATAACATGGACAAGATCACATTATTACTTTTATAATAACATGATTACATTATCTATTAACCAATATTTTATCCATGTACATGTTCACATGCTTTGATGTGCAAAAAAATAGTAACATGATCATGTTATTTCTTTTATAATAACATAATCATGATATTGCTTTTATAATAATGCAATCATGTTATACATTAATGCAATTGTGTTATACATTAATGTGATCATGTTATACATTAACATGATCGTGCTATTTGAATTTTAATTCAAATACCATGTGTTTTAACTCATGAATGGCTTGGATTCCTGATCCAAAGGCTTGGCCCTATCGATCTATATCCAAGTCTAAGAGTTATGATAAAAAATAATAAAATTCAACTTCAATCACAAAATACACTATGAATTTCAATGATAAAGTTTAAAAACTTAATACCATCGCGATAAACACACTCTTCTCTTTCCAAAAATATGATTTTTATAATTTTTGGACTAATTTAAGGTTTCAAACTATGTTGATTTCTAACTATACCTTTTATAGGCCACTACATGCTGCAAACATACATGCCTATATATGTTCATGTAATTTATATTTTTTTGATCCAAGTGCAAAACAAATTATATGGTCACAAACTAGGCCTAATTATACACACATTAAAATAAAAAAATATTTTTTTAGGTAGTTAGGCATGCCGCATGGACGCCTATCCATTTTTTTGTCAGTTTTCAAGATCTATTTACTTGAAAAATTCATTAAAAAACTATTCATTAAAAAATTAAAAAAAATATAGGTCACAAACTAGATCTTATCTAAATTTTTATTGAAGGGTTTCAAACAATATTAAATGCTGCTAAAAAAATGGTGCATTGTACGGTCATATATCTTCTTTATTTTCTTAAAAAAATAGGATTTCCTCTTCAAATTTTAGATGTTTGACCTAGTTATACTTAACCATTGTTTAAAAAAAAATAGTGTTTTGGAAACTAGACTTGAAATGCTACATTTCATGTTCTTACACAATATTTAAATTTGGAGTGTAGATATCTCAAATTATCTACAAAAGTTTAGATTTCTAAAATTTTTGGAAAATCATGTCCATGGGTAGGCCACTTTGTGTCCCCCAACTTTGTGCACTTATCCAGTTACTTTTTTTTTTTGAAAAATAAAATTTGAAAAAGCTTGAATTTGAAAATTACTCGAATCTTGAAATTTGAAAATTAATTGAAATTGGAGATACTGAAAAAAATTAAACTTTGAAAACTTGAAATTGAAAAGAGAGCAAGGTAGGAATACACATTTATGTGTGAAACTAAAATTTTACTTCTTGCAACTTTACTTGGCAATGATGATTCTTTGAAGTATTGAATAATTTGTGTTTCCCAAGAAACATTGAAGAAGATGATTTTTTAGATGAACCATTGGATAATTTGAGGGTGACCAAGCCCTAAATTGAATTTTCACCTATAATATAGAAGTAATGCCCATTTAGGGATGTAAAAACCTTACTTTATCTCATCTATTTTTTGTAACCCCAAGACGTGAAACGGGTTGAAATCCAAAATGGATTCCTAAACATAATGATAGAGGAAATTTAACCTCTAAGTTATTCATTATACAATTAACTGAATCACTGTTGCATATGGTTTGTAGATTAAATTTCAACTATGTTCCTAAATATATGATCAAAATAGAATGGAGAACATCCATGCTCTTACCAAATCTACAAATATCAAATAGTATTAAAAAATCATGACATGAATATGTATCATGCCCCCTTTGTAGAATGCAGAATCTATAATTGTGTGTAGATGCACATTGTAAATTTTGTTCGAAACTTGTGTATGAATTTGTATCATGCACTCAAAATTGTATAATTTTTTACTTTTATCATAAAATTTGAGTGCATATGCCTCTATAATCTGTGCCAATGACCAAATTTTGAACCATTTATAATTTTAAAATTGTATTTTGCACCAATTTTCTCTTGAAGGAGCTTATCCCATGTATGAAAATCCCATTGAAATGCCCCCTTTTGAGGTGAGGGAAATGATCTTAAAAGTTTCCCATTTCAAAATTAAAATTTAAATCTAACATGTGTAGTAAGATTTAATCATTAAATAATGTAGCATATTTGGAAAGTATGTTAGCATATTACAATTTGTACCATTTGAATTATGTATATAACTCATGAGGCAAGGATTATAGAAATGTATAAATTAAATTCATAGTATTAGAATGTAAATTTAGTATGTTATCTATTATTTAGTGCATGATATTGATCATGGCACTCATCAAACTTAACAAGCTCAGCAAGGACAAAAACAAAAACATACTAGTGTCAAACAATAAGGCCAAGGGCCACATATAAAGAACATGTTCAAATGTCATAGAGTATAAATTTCACATATAAGGCAATGGACCACATGCAAGGGACATGTTGAAATGTCACACACAACAAAGGGACAAGGGAATAAAGTAATAGATATGTTCAATGTCATACATACCAAACAAAATCTCATAGATATGCTCAAGCAAGTTTGTACATAAGGGCCAAAGGCCACACACAATAGACAAGCAATATATAATCTACTATGTACAAGTAATAACATTGAAGGAACATAGAAATAGAAATATAGTCTACACCATGCATATGTAATGTGATCATATCCTATCAAATGGCATATCCATGTATAAAAATATAAGATAGAGATGTTAGAAAGACATTTTTAAAAGGTATATAGAACAATAATATAGGAATCATGGAATGATAACACTTGTACATATTGTCACATGTATATAAGATGCCCCCAATTTAGCAAGTCTACTATGAAGAGGTAAGTTCAACATTTTGGTCCATGTAAAATTTTAGATGCCTTGCATAACACTCATGAATACTAGTATATTATTATTTTGGAATATTTTGAATGTTGTTATATTTTTGAAATATTTGATTTTTTTTTTCATTTTTGGAATATTTGAAACTAAAAACACCTAAAAATACTAAAAAATTAAGGTGTCTAAATTAAAATAAAGGAGATAAATATGAATAGTTCATGACATGTGTTATCTTGGAAATAAGCACTAGAAATGATGGCATGGCCATGTATGAACAAGATGCCTCATTGCAACATTGGGAAGTAAGCAAGAACAAAAATAATATACAAGGGAAGGAATGTACATCCTTATTTCATTAAATGACCCTTGTCAAATTATGTAACATGATATAAGAAATATAACACACAAAAATAAATATTTTACATAAATAAATAATGATTTTTATACTAAAACTAAGTGAAACAATTAAGAATTTGAAAAAATTAAGGCCTTATGTGCTAAAATTTTAAATATAGGTGAAAATGCATAGATGAAATGATTGACCAATTGGGATAGCACTACCAATTAGATTTGTCTTTGATTGATCGGTTTAACCTTTGATATAAAAATGCATTTTTTCAGTGCAACCTTTATAAACATGGAGATACATGGTAGAATAAAACATTGTTTTAGACTATTCAAATTTATAAAATTGAAAAATAAGAGCCAAGAGACCAAAAATTTAATAAGATTTAAGGTCTTAGAATAATTTATCAATTTATTTTCTGTAAACAAATAGGAGGAAATAACATACAACTATCAAAAAGATATGTATAATTAAATTTTAACTTTTTTGAATTATTTAAATGTTTTTGAGAGTTTTAGAATACTTGAAAATGCAACAAGCTAACCAATGATCCCGTCAATGTAAGAATAATAAAAATCTATGA
The DNA here is from genome assembly GCA_037957365.1 of Torreya grandis. Lineage (NCBI taxonomy): Eukaryota > Viridiplantae > Streptophyta > Pinopsida > Cupressales > Taxaceae > Torreya > Torreya grandis. The sequence continues at coordinate 2,009,086 of JARHVA010002205.1, forward strand.
TAATGGGCAAATGGATAACTTTCCTTGAACAAAATGTGTTAGATGTGCAAGTATCAGAATAAAAAAATGTATCATGTGTAGTAAGACATATATCTAGATCATTGCTTGTGTAATCTTATGTAGGAGAAGTAGTTTTAGGAGACATAGAATGATGTGAAATATGATAATAAATAGTAATACATTGTGACAAATATTGTTCCTTTTTATAAACATTTTTATCTATATGTATCACCAATTCAGAAGATGTTTCATGTGATTGCACCTATTCAGAATTGGAAATCATTTTCCAATAACCTTATTTTTGCACTGATTACTTTTGGGACCTTTGCACCTTTTTTTGAATTGATTGAATATAAGTTTTTTACCTAGGTGAAATAACTTAAAATGTGATTTTTTATTTTTTTTGTTTAGCCATGAATTGTGGTAGTGGATGGGGAGGATAAGGTCCATAGATTATAGAGGGTATTCATATATGATTCCTGGAATTGTAACAACTTAATTGTAATTAATGTAATTTAATCATATATGTAACATGGAAGGTACAACATGGAACTTTTGTACCATGGGAATACTAATATCATGTCAAAGACCCCATTTTGTGGCAGAACTATAAAATTAGTTTATAGAATAGTGAAACCCACCTGAAGAGGCATAATGTGCCCTAAAGTAGTTTGGTATTTCCCATTGAATGTCTTGACACTTTTAAATGTTACTTGTATATCATGTTGTGTGTATCCCAATTAATAAATTAAATTAATTGTGCATGCATTTTCACTTGATCCATTATCAACTATCACACTATGAATGTGTTGTTGATCAATATAAACTCATATACATAAAACATGATAATCAGAATCATCATCTACTATCTCACTATCATCAAAAATCATCATAGAACTTGAATGATTAGTTTTAAGAATTGTAACAATAATTATCTTTAATGGGTGATCATATGATTTAGGAGGTAGATAAATATTTTAATTATGATGCACTACTAAATTATCCTTGTTATTATCTTGATTAGGAAATGGTTCATCAAAAATATTCAATTTAGCATTTTCATTTTTTTGAGTCTTAACTTCCTCTGCAGGGTGCCTAATTTAGTAGCATTATTTTCACTAAGATTTTGAATAAGGTGATTGAGCTTGAAACATTTTTTAATATAATTACCATTACATGCAATCACAATATTTATTATTATCAAAATGTTTTCCTTGAGGCTTGTTCATGTAGATTTTAAATGGTGGTTACAAAGTAATGGGATTGCATTCAGGCAATCCAACACTCTCAAGTTTGAAATCAACAATCCATTTTGCAATCCTGGAGTGGAGCCATAAGGAGGTAAACTGATGGTAAAAGTATTCTTATTGTGTTGATTTCCTTTTTTATCCATTCCTCCTAGTGTGTCTAAGTTTAAGGTTTTTATTACTAAGATTGGTAATATAAGTTGAATCTAAAATTCAGTGTGCCATTATTGGTGACCATAGTGGGAGATGATCTCCTTGTCCATAATAATTCTATAATAATAATATTAACAATGGTGGATGAATTATCTTGTTAAAATTTTGGTAGAAATTTATATTATTTGTTTAACTATTTGAATTAGATGTTGTTATTATAAAGTTTTGAATCTTTTAAATGAATTGATCGATTTAAAAGTTTTTTAGAATATGTTTCATATAAAAAAATTAGCATATCAAAAGGGGATCCTTTTATTTAACAATTTTTATATTCTAGATATGACTTGAAAGCTTACAAGGATTAATGGACAAAACATCAAATTAACACACCCATTTTGATTAAAATTATATTTTCCCATACTCTCCTTTTGCTATTAGATTATAGACTACATAATACATCACAATAAAATGATTCTAGAAGTCTAAACTTTTGGATTTGTGTATCTTTTGTCTTTTTCTTGCCTACAGGGGATTTTAAGCCTTTATCTAGTTTTCAGATTTCCCTAAATAGCTAATGGTGCCAAGGTTTAAGTCCATCAACTGCATGGGTTTGAATCCTTGGAGCTCCATAAATTACCATCGTTTCACCTCTTATTCTCACAAATTCATCGTATATATTTTGTGGATGGAATTTTTAACAAAGGCACTGATAGAACATCATTATAAAGCTAAGCATCCACCTAAACACTCCCAATATATCTGAGGATTGGTAAGATGTATACCTAACATTCTGTTCAGTTTTTAGGAAATGTGGGAGGCTTTTTATCTCATAATCATCTTCAAACATGCACAACAAAAAACCATCATAATGGTATTAATAGAGGTTTGGATTTTATAAAACGTACACAACAATATTATGATACAAATGTATATTTTAAATGTCCATCATAATATAATTATTAATTCACCATATCAGTATTGAGTTGTGTCAAAATTAGTCCCAAATCATCATTTTGTTAAAATTGGTTACTATTGGGTCTATTTTAATGCATCTCAAATAGGACTTTTGCTTAATGTCTTTCAGGTTTTTATTGATTCGTAAGGATAAAGATCTTCTGAATCACCATTCATTAAAAGCTTTTGACAATTACATATAAAATAGGAAATAATCCATCACCGCCTAAGAATAAAGCTGCCTAGCATTTCACCATGCATTGCCTACCTACAATCCATCTAGTTTTAGCTACTCAAAATCTGTGCTACATTACAATAAATGCAATTGGATCTTGAACCTTAAACCCTATAATTTTCACACTTTCTAGATGATTTACAGAGTAGGTCACGGGTAAATAAATTTGGTTAGACACCTAGTGCATTATGGATGTATTATGCACGGTTTGGCTTCATGACATGTTCTGTCTTTATGAGGTGAATTTAAAATTTTAGATTTTTATGTTTAGTCAAATATCTAGAATTTTAACTAGGGATTTAATTTATGATTTAAATCATACATTATAAGTCTTATAAAAATTTGATATAGATTTTTTTATACCGAGCCATCAATAGTGTTTAATAATCATTTAGTTAATGTTTGCTTTAGTGTGTTATTAATAGTCATAGTGATATCTGTGTGTCATTACTTGTAAATATAAGTAATTCAAATCCTTATATAATCCCTTTTCCATAACATTTAGAGGATAATATTATAAGCTAAAAAGGGTAATCATTAGTAGTGTAAATCTTTTAAATTTTATAGTTCTTTTTATCATAAAAATAATAGTTTATAAAATTTCTAGAATTAATTTCTTTTTAAATATGCAAATAAAGGGTAAAGTTTTCTAACCTGCTAATGATATGTCTATTCACAACAAATCAAAATTACTAAAAATTTCTCATTTTAGGTTACCTTGTATTGATTATTGGTCAAAGATTAAAATCAAGCAAATTACTAATCATTTGTTTTGCAGGCTGATCAATTTTAACACAAACATTATTTTTACTCATACATCTGACTTTGCTCATTAACACATTTGATGAGTGCTTGCAAGTCTAATCATTTCAAATTAAAATATTTAACAATAACTAACCCTTTTGTGTAGGACCCCTCAAGACCAAGGTACCCCACTTCATTTTTTAAAACTTGTGTTTGTAGGAAGGGGTGGCCATAGCATATTATCTTAATTTTTATTGCATATACATCCTTATTGTGTAAATTTGCTTCATTGTATTTACTTACTTGTGTGTGTGTTGACTTGTTTATATTTGTGCCCTTCACATGTAGGTAATTAATCAGTTAATTAATTATGTTGTGCTTACTTGTTTGTTATCCCCCTGAGTCTAGGATAACATGTAATGTAGAATTCATACCCATGCATGGGCTTAGTAAATAGGAGTTGGTAATGTGGATTTCATCACCATGTACTAACCAAACTCCATGTTTTAGTAGAGTCTAAAAATTAGGAAAGTTGTCATTATGTGCTTAAATGGAATTTCCCATAAAGGGTGGAGTGAGAGATGGTTAAGCTCCAATACATAGGGTAGTCAGACATCAACCTATATGGATATAGGCTCCACTATATCTTCATGTATATAAGGGATGCACCTAGAAACTTTTGTGTATACCTAGATGAGGATCCTTCAACCATAATATGTGTATCACTACAGAAGTCAGTATTAGCTCCAAAGTAACCATCGAGTGAAAGTGAGGTTGAGAGGGTTTAGTCAATATCGTAATAGATCACCGACCTATAGCCTCACCTGTGAAGCCATCGGATGTTGTGAACATCAGGTTACACACCCTTAATAGTTGACTAATTTATGATTCATACTTACGTGTGTTGTTTGAGTGTTGTGTAAAACCCATATTATTTGTAAGCTGAGTCAAACATACCTTTATTGTGTGTGAAATACCTTAGATACCCCTAAGAAAATATTCATATTCATCCCATAACCTCATATTCATCTTATGTCCTCTATACCATAATATTCCTTCTAATCCACTATCTATAACTACTATCCATCCCATTATATCCCTCATACTACTCATTTGCATAATAATCACCCTTTTCACACCCTTTTTTAATATCTAACTTGAATATACCCCACCCTTTTGCTTCATATTCTTCCTACATATTCAACATCCATTTGTATCTATCTCATCTTTGAGGAGATTTAATCAATCTTGTCCAATCCTACATCCACATATTCTATCCACCTAATACCCATCCTATAGCTTTTGTTCATCACATCCCATATATTCTATCTTCCATCGCAAATTCTCCACACCCTAGTCTTGCATCTTCCACCTAATCTACTATCCATCGTATATCCTTTACTTCTTTTGTATTGACATTTCATCCCACATTATAATAAGTACTCATCTCATATCCCCCACACCTTATCCTTTTATCTTCCATTTAATAAAACTTATATACCTTACTCCATCTTATATCATCCGTTCATCTTGTGTTATCCAACCATCCCACATCATACCTTTTACCCATTTAGTACCCATCTTGTATCATCTGTTACTTACAACATCCCATATTTATCCATCCACCTAATATCCATTATATAGCATCTATTCACCTCATATCTCCCCATCCATCCATATCCTAAGTGATTTCTATAACCCATCTTTCATATCTTATATCTTTCATATTCACCATGTTTTCCCCATCCACCTACACCCATCCTATAAAATCTATTAATCTCATCTTATATATTTTGTTTCCCATACCCCATCCATCTTATATCATCTCATCACTTTTGAATGCTATATTTAGTCTTGGAATCAAATTTTAGTTGTCATCCATCCTCTTAAGTCCTCATTGTCACATCCTACATCTTCAGACTAGGTATTATCAATATATAGAGTCTTATCAAGATTCTAATGTAGCACCCATCACTCAGCCCTATCAAGTGCCTCCTTCACCTATCACACATCCAATCATCCCTTTTGCTAGTGGATGAGGTATTTTATGCCATCATTCTCTTTAATTCTTAATAGATTGGTCTCTTACAAGACTTTGTCTCTTGGTAATTCTTAGTCATCTCATCCCTTTCTAAAATGATCATCACATCATTCTTTACTAACCACTAGTAAATTTAGTTTCTAGACTAAGTTAGTATTTAAAAACCTCCACATAACCTATCACACTTCATGACATCTCTGTTAGTATTGTGGAGCTAAAAGCTTCACTGATGCAAACAACAGAGGAGGTTGCTGAAGGTTGCTGAGTTGCAGAGAAGTTGGGGTCGGTCTGATCAGTCGACGTCGACAGGATAGCAAAGGGAAGCAACCGACGTCGGTCATATATCGGCCGACATCGATCACCTCCAGGCAGACAGGGACCGACGTCGGTCGCCTGTGTGGTTCGACTGCGAGCTAATTACGGACAGTCAGCTAACGAACCAAGTATTTGCATGAAGAGATCTATTTTAGACTGAGAGCTGCGGATCTAATTATTGTAATTAGATGTCTAATTATTATTTGGATGAGATCTATATAATAGACTCATGGTTGTATTGGAAAAGTGTGCTAGGGAGTAAGAGAGCATAATTATAAGCTCCTTCTGTGTGTGAGGTAGAGCAATGGTGCGTTCCTCCTAGTGCCTCAGTACCAGGTGTGTTGGTGCTGGATTGGAGAGCCAGCTGGGTTCTTCAGGAGTGTAGGATCTTGGTCACAGTTGCATGGCCTATATAGGAGATCTACATGGTAAGTAAGATCGTTGATCTGTAGGTGTATGTGTGTGCAAGGTCAAGGTTCACAGGTGAGCAGAACCGTTGTTTGATTTGCAGGTGTGCAAGGTCATATAGACAGCAACACAACAGGGAGCAGTATCAGGCAGGATCTACTTGGAGTATAGGTGTGTACTCGGATAGAGCAAAGAGGAAGGCAAGGGAGTTCCTTCCATAAGTATGGTCTGTTGAATTGCAGGTTGTTGCAGATTCATGGGAGATCTACTTGAAGTACTTTGAGTACTTGTGGAGCACGTGGAGTGCTTGTGGAGTGCGTGGAGCGCTTGTGTTGTGCGTGGAGCATGGGAGGTGAACACCAACTCTGTATTTGAGCTGGGTGTTGGGACCTGTGAGAGGGAGAGCTTTGGGGAGAAGAATTACTGTTCACTTGAGGTGTGGGAAACCTCTGTAAGGTGGTGGAGAAGAAGTGGCATCTTCTTTATTGTATTCTTTTCTGTATAAAGTGTTAATACAAGTTGTGTATTGTCTCTCATATGCTGTGTTATTCTGAATTCTAGTTACTTGGTGAATCTGGTTTATTTCCGCATATTAAGTTGCTTGGTATTTGGTAATCAATTGTATGCTTCTGGTGTTTCGCAATCCCTGACAATCTCTTTTTCCCTCATCCAAAATGGTGATTCACACCCTTGCCCAACTTAAGATTGGATAGGCCTTCAACCAAAACAATTATCCATTAGGGTATACAGTTGATCCAACTCAAGAATATGACAATACCCATAGTGATATGCATACACCTAGGGAAGACGATGAAAGGTTTAACCCCATACATAATGATGAGGTTAGGATCTTAATTGACTACTATATATATGAGAAACATGATCATGTCCAAGCATGTGCCATTGAAAAAGGGGCACACTACCTTATACTTTTGATCAAAGTCTCTTACATAATTTAGTCTTCCCTCCATCTCATCCAAATACACCTTGCCAGAATATACATGCCAATAAATTACCCCAAGAAGAGGAAGGTGTAGACCATGGATTTACATAAGAATAATGCCCATCACCCTTTCATAATAACTATATTAAGGCTAATCAGAGATAAGATGTTTTAGAAGATCGATTAGACCAACTAACACAACAAATCAAACTATTACTCTGTAATCAACATCCATCATCCCCTTGACAAAATAACACAAATAATAATGCCAATATTAACAACACTACCAATAATACCAATAATACCAACAACATTCATAGCACTCATAATGCCCATAACACCCATATTCCCCAAAACAATAAAAATCAAACCACCAATCCTCTTGGGGACCTTGTATTTGCATAAGAGTGGAGAACGATGAAGGAGACCCTCAAAAAAATAGACCCATGCTCGCAAGCTCTCAAATGCAAATATGAAGATTTTTTTTGTTCACCATTAGACATGAGCATATTGCAAAAACCTTTCCCTTCACACTTTGAGGTACCAAAATTTGAAAAATGTCGAGGGAAAGGAGATCCTAGAGATCATGTGTAAGAATTTTATGTGTCTTTTCATGAGGTGGCTTATGAAGATGCCTATTTTTTGAGACTTTTCCCCAAAAGTCTTATTGGACCCATTTTAGAATGGTTTATGCATTTACCCAAAGGGTCAATATCTAGTTTTGGAGAATTGATAGAATAATTCATCAAACATTTTTTATTTAATATTGAGCATAATATCTCTATAATAGACCTTTATAATACCAAGCGAAGAAGTGGGGAAAGTCTACCATACTTCTTACAAAAATGATGAAGTTTGGCAAGCTGCTTAAGATGTATAGTGCTTGAGAAAGAATTGGCTAACATATTTATGGATAATCTTAATGTTGAGCTCAAGTATCAGTTAAAGCTATAGTGCGCCAAAACCTTTGATGAAATAATAAAGGGATGAAAATAAAAAAGGTCCTTATTTAAAATGGGACAATCAAATTATACTCCCATAATGAGCACAGCTAAAATCAAGACAAATATTTTTCAAGGAAGTTAAAAATCTTCCACAAAATAATAATGTCATGGGAGGTGGGGTTACTGATTCCAAACAACAACATATGAAAATAGTACAAAGGAAGAACCCCACACAACAACCTAATATCTCTTCCATCCAAGTTCTATGAGGTAAGCCAAAGTCTCAAACAAGCAAGAAGCCACTCACAAAATTGGGGGTACCAATTGAAATAGTTCGAGATTACTTAATTACTTCCAATATGATCACCCTACCTAAAATTAGACTTGTGGATGATCAACAACCAAAAATGGATTGGTACCATGAAGATGAATTTTATAAATACCACAAGGTCAAAGGACATGATATAGAAAGATGTATACAACTTAAACACTACATTAAATATTTGATTGAAAGGGTTGACATTGAGATAGAAGGTGAAAATTCCCCAAATCAATCAGTAAATGGGAAACTCAGCATCTACAAGGACCCACTCCCTAAGCATGACCAAAGAAATAGGAGATCAGCAAGACACTAGGGTTAGGCCTCTTCCTCCAACTGCACTAACTACCACGTTGTTCCATACAACTATATCAATAATATTAAAATCTACAACCTCTAATAACCCACTCCATCTTCATCCATTATTGTAAAAATTAATCGGGCCACTATTGATTGTGTAGTCACCACTAGACGTAATAAAATTTTAGTTCTTGTGGTGCCACTTAAAGAGCCATCCACTTCATTTGCTACTCAAAATGGGAGTGTTCCTAATAAGGTTTCAAATTCTTTTGATAAATATTATGACATCATTCAACAACTTGAGAAAACTCCAACTCAAATATCATTAATGGAGCTTCTTAAAACATCTTCTCTACATTGAAAAATACTAAACCAAGTCCTGAATGATCTTAAAGTCCCTAATGACTTGGATACCAATTAGTTCCAAACATTAGTAGGACATTTATCCCCTTCACAATAGATTATTTTTGGTGCTCAAGATATGCCTCCCATTGGCCCACACCATAATTATCCCCTATTAATTTATGTTTCCATCTCCCACCATCATGTCTCTTGGGTTCTCATATATGGAGGATCAATGCTAAATTTATGTAATCTGGACTTCTTAAAGAAATTGGGATATTTAGAAGCATCCTTAGGGCCTACCTTGATAATTTGGACTTCTTGAAGAAACTAGGATATGCTTGGAATATTTACCTTTCCATTATCATGGGGACCATAGTGCACCAAACATTAGTCCATGTTGTGGATGTAGATTTGCATTATAACATGTTACTTGGACATCTATGGATCCATGAAATGCAGGCTCTTCCATCAACCCTACATTAATGTCTCAAATTTCCTCACTCTAGAATGGAGGTTACCATCCTTGGAGTAATAGATCATCTTCACAACTGTTAGATGGATCAATCCTCACCCTCATATCCTTATCCTAGAATAGATAATTCTATCTTAAGTCCAATAGCTACCAAATATATATCCCCTAATCAGCTTACATCTACTTCAAATCCACTACCCAAAGTCACCCACTTATTAATTACATCCATAGGTTATGGAGAATATGAATATAAACCCTTCTGTGTCAGTAATTTAACACTCTCCCCACACAACTATGGGTCCCTGACCATGCAAAAGACTAATCCTATCAAATATCAATTTGGATAAATGGCCTTATCAAGTGTCAGATTCCTCTCTAAAGAATGCATTGAAGAATTGGATGATTCATGGCTTATTCCAAATGAAGAGGCCCTTATCTCTCTATGAAAATAATATCCTTGTGTCTAGAAGATGATGAAAAATATGTGCTATAAATGGAAGGGACTATCCAAACAAGAGAAAGGCAGACTTGAACCCATCATGGTTCAAGAGCATCCACCATATCTTAGTCTAAAGTACAAACTATATGATGATGACCTAAATAATATCATTGTGGATACTCTGAGCCATGTGTCCTTGATGAAGATATTGAAATAGGTTCCATTTTTAGTCACTTTAAGGAGCTTTCTACCACCAACCTTTTCCCTAATACTACCATTTCCACCATCAATATTTCCCTCCACTATCCATCACTCATTGACTAGGATCAAAAATATGAGCCTTCATTTGATACATATTAAAATGATGAAGCAATCTTGGAATATATGGGAGCTCAAGATTTTATGCCATTTGGGGATCACAAAAGGGGGTTTTCCATAGATCTTTATCAGTCTGCATATTTTGGAGAACAACAAGACCTCATGATCATAGTGATGAAGATCAATTTGAAGAGGAAGATCTTCCTAAAGAACCAAAGAAACCTCCACATGTCTCATTTGAATTAGAATAATACTTTGACATTGACACGTAGCTTCTAGATCATTTTGCTTCAAATGTTACAAAAATCTCACTACCTCCCTATTTACAAGAGAAATCACCCTATCTTATTGATGAAGTGATAGATGTCAATATTAGGATGGATCAACATTCTAAAATAGTTAAATTGGGGACATCTTTAACACTCATAGAATATGAAGCCATCATTGAGATGCTTAAGGAATTTATTGACATATTTGCATGGAGTTATGTAGACATGCTTGGATTAGATCCCTCATTAGTAGTACTTCACTTGGTTGTGCATTCCAACTCTAAACTAATCAAACATAAATTATGGAAGATGCACCCCAAAGTAGAATTATTAGTCAAAGAGGAGCTATAAAAGTTCTTGGAAGCTAATTTCATCGACCCTATAGATTATTCTGATTAGATTTATAATATTTTCCCTATGACCAAGCCATAAGGAAAAATTTGAATATGTATAGACTTTTGAGATATAAACAAGGCATGTCCCAAGCATGACTTACCCCTTCCAAACATTGACATGATCGTGGACTCAACCAATGAATATGAAATTCTATCTCTCATGGATGGTTTCTCAGGATACAATCAAATTAAAATCATACATAAGGACCAACACAAAACAACTTTATCACTCCATGGGTAACATTTTTCTATCAGGTCATGCCCTTCGGCCTTAAAAATGTTGGTGAAACTTATAAATGGGCCATGACAGTCATTTTTTAAGATATGATACATGACACATTTGAAGATTATGTAGATGACATTTTAGGGAAGTCTGGATCTTTGAGTGATTGTGAGAATATAAAGTCAAGCTAAATCCCAAAAAGTGTGTATTTGGTGTAACTTCAGGAAAGTTATTGGGATTTATAGTTTTTAGAAGAGGCATAGAAGTAGACCCAAAAAAATTAAAATCAATCACAAAGATGCCACCACCTCACAATCTAAATCATCTCAAAAGTCTTTAGGGAAAATTACAAGCCATTTGACATTTTATTTCCTAACTTGCAGACAAATGCCACCCCTTCACCCATCTCTTGAAGGAGACTAATTTCAAATAGAATTCAGAGTGCCAACAAGATTTTACTAATCTCAAATAGTATTTGGCCAACCCACCTATGTTATCACTACATGTCTCAAGAAGACCCTTGCTCATGTACATTTTATCAACCCCATGTGCAATAGGTTCCCTCCTAGCATAACACAATGATTAGGGAAAAGAGCAAGCCATTTACTATCTTAGTCGTACACTAATATCTTATGAAATCAACTATAATCCAATTGAGAATGCATGCTTAGTTGTGGTCTTTGTCTCACAAAAATCTAGCAGTATATGCTCAATAATCAAGTCAAGTTTATTGCCAAGGTTGATACCGTAAAATATTTATTGTCTAAATCAACTCTTACTTGAAGAATGGCCAAATGGATCATGATACTAGGTGAATTTGATATTGAATATGTTAATAAAAAGGCCATAAAAGGATAAGACATATCTGATCAACTAGCTGAGGCACCTATTGAAGCAATTGAGCCCCTTATAAAAAACTTCCCAGATGAATGTATAATGAGCACTTCAGAATCAAGTAGCTAGAAATTATATTTTGATGGCTCATTCACCATGCATGGATTAGGGGCAGGCATCCTCCTCATCACCCAAAAAGGTGATCTAATTCTAAAATACTTCTACCTTGCCTTCCCATGTACTAATAACATTTTAGAATATGAGGCCTTGATAGCCATCCTTCATCTAGCCATTCAATGGAATATCCAACATTTACAAGTATTTGGTGACTCATATCTAATAATAAAATAGGTTAGTGATGAGTTTGAGACAAAGGATGAGAAGTTGTTCCCTTATAAGTAGTTGGTTGATCAATTAGAATCAAGTTTTCAATCCATTACATTCGAGCAATTGCCATGAGGGAGTAATAAAACAGTTGACTCAATGGCTATCATTGGCTCTCTCATTGATATCCCTGAAGATGTTCTAGAGGGGAACTTTTTAATTGAGCATCTGATTATTCTAGCTCATCAATCTATGGCTCCTTTTCAAATTTGTGCAATTAATGATCCCAATATTTTCTAGTACCATGACATCTATAGTTACCTCCATGATAGCATCTTCCCTCCTAATCTTAACTGCCACTAATGCAAAGCCTTTATTCATCACACCTCCCATTACACAATCCTTTGTATCATGCTCTATTGTAGGGGCTATGGTGGGACTCTATTAAGGTGTTTGACATTGAAATAAGCCTCTAATAAGATCAAGGAGTTTCATGATGGTATATGTGGTAGGCACATCAATAAAATGGCCCTGGCCAAGAAACTACTCCAAACTAGATACTATTGGCTAACCATGGAATAAGACTCTTGTCACTATGTGCAGAAATGTGTTGCTTGTCAAAAACATGGGAATCTCATTCATTCACCTGCACAAGAATTCTAGCCTATCATGAGCCCTTGGTTATTTTCTATATGGGGCCTTGATTTAATTGGTAAGATCAATTTGACTTCATCATATGGTCACAAGTTCATTATCATGATAATGCAGTACTTTAATAAATGGGTAGAGGTGATGCCACTCACTTATACAACAATTCTCCAAATCTCCAAATTTATCCTCAATCAGATCATTTGCCATTTTGGCATGTTGGGAATTGGAGGAGAGCTGAACACAGAATTAACACATGTTAGAGAAGTAAATACATAGAGACAATTATTTCAATCTAATTCACATCATAAATATTTTTGTAATACAATGGCTATTATATAGCCAACAACATAGGCAAAACAACTTCCTAAATAATAGGAAGGACCAATAACCATATACCTATTATTAGACTTACAGGTATAACAAATATATTATTGTTACAACAATAATATATTAATTACTAATTACTAAACTGTAAGTATTAGTTACTTTACAGTAAATACCCAAACTAACTATTTACCTCATAGTACATCTCAAAATTCACCTTAATAATAATGTTACTAACAATTAATCCATAACATTCACCCCCTTAACATTATTATTCTTAGTTTCACACCCCCTTAATCTAAACCTGGGGAGAATATCATCTTGTACTGCATCTGAATATGACTGTGTAATTTTTCCAAGGATCAAAAACCTAAAAACTGGTTTTTCCATGGTTGACCAAAAACTAATGAAGGTTTATCCCATGGCTTACCATTAACCAAGTGGTTTTGTTGGTTTACCACAAAACATGTCATGTATGCAAGTACATATTTAATTCCCATCATTTTATAACTGAGAGGGATTACAAAAGGAAAATATCAAAAAAGATTACTCGAATAGGAATTGTACTTCTATTCTTATTCAAGTACACATAGTAGAAAAATATAAAAAGCACACCATACTATATACACCATTAAAACATCTGGGGCCCTATCACTGATGACTTGTGAGAGGCTTGAATAGCCTCCATCCTTCATGTATCCTCCATCCTCCAGTATGTCTCTACTCACTCAATGGATGATGTCATGAAGCTTAGACACAAGTTTTTGAGGGAAATCCCCCCCACAATGTGGATGTCATGTATAATCGATAATGCGTCTAGTAAGACAATTTTTGACAATGAATTTGTACCCAAGCCTAAATAATTTTGACTTTTGACTCATTTGACACACATTACGATGACTTGAAAAAGAGGACTAACACTTTTGAATTATAAATGATAAAAACACTAACGACTCAATTATTGACTTGAAAAATTTTAACTCACGATTCATTCTTGATTTTGACAATAATAACATTTATTAATGTTGATGACTAATTATTAAAAAAATGATGACTTGACTCTTTCTTTTGATGATTTTATGACTGACATACCTCAACCCAAAAATGATTCTAATAATATCAATGAACTTTAATAAATGACTCTGATTATAACAAGAATTTAACATTAAAAATAGTTTTTTTTTAAAATTCTAATGGCACGACTCAAAACTAATTGACTGACCTAGACTCTTATATTAAATAAACAATGACTTTCTTTAGAACAAAATAAATTTGAACCTTGGTAGCATACAACCGATTCAACATACAATTATATATAACACCACTTATTTTGTTGAAGCAGAATAAGAGTCTCGCATGTCAATGACATAGTGATCTAGATCAATGATGCATGTAGACTATTTGAATGATGCCACATGGACTGCTCACTCAATAGATTAACATATGATTACTACACTTGCATCATTTTCCATAGATCATTGCAAATCATAGACAATATGAGTCACATTTCTATTGTATCCACATGCTTGTACATTAGAATAAATGAGGAGATCTTAGCAGGTGAACAACACTTCACCATAACCAAATGAAAAATAGTTAGAGTATCAACTAAACTAGATAGATGAATGTTTTTGAGCACTTAGACGTGAGAATGGTAGCTATTAGGTGACATCATTGCTAAAACTGCATGAATATTAATGAATAGTTCAAAAAGTGCTAGATGGATTGAATGCTAAAGACATTATGAAAGTGTTATGGTAATTTGATGGAGCTCCAAATCATGATTTGAAAGAGAAAAATATATGCACAGATATGTTCTTAAATACTTGATGACCATTAGAATATATTCTTTGTAAACATAGACCTCTAGGACTCACATTGCAACATACAATGGATAAAGCTTTGATACCACTGTTGGGAGTCGGAGGAGAGTCAAACACAAAATTAACACATGTTAGAGAAGCAAATACGCAGAGACAATTTTTTCACTCTAATTCACATCACAAATATTTCTATAATATAATGGCTATTATATAGCCAACAACATAGGTAAAATAACTTCCTAAATCATAAGAAGGACTAATAACCATATACCCATTATTATACTTACGAGTATAACAAATATATTATTATTACAACAATAATATATTAATTATAATTACTAAATCGTAAGTATTATTAATTTATGATAAATACCCAAACTAACTATTTACCTTATAGTAAATCTCAAAATTTACCCTAATAGTAATGTTACTAATAATTAATTTGTAACATGGCATACCTACCAACATCATCTCAGATAATGGCAAATCATTCAAAAATCAAGAAGTATAGACCTTGTGTCATAAATATCACATCAAGAAGCATTTTTATTTTCCCTACTACCCTTAGGGAAATGGATAAGCTGAGGTAACCAACAAGACCCTTATCAAAACCCTTAAGAAGATAGTTAATTAGGTAAGTAGAAATTGGCATCTGTAACTATATCCAACTCTTTGATCTTATCGCATGAATGTCTGCACACCTACTAGGGCCACTTTGTATGCCTTGGTATATGGGATAGAAGCAATCTTACTGGTATAAGTAGAGCTCCCTTACCTTTGCATCTCATTAAGAGGCATCATCATGACCATAATTGTAGACAAGAATGCCTAAAAGAACTGGAACTTCTCAATGAAAAACATTAGAAGGCCTTGGATCACCTATGAGCATATCAAAATATATTAAAAGTTCAATATTAGAAAAGGATCTAGTACAGATAATTTGAGGTTGGTGACCTAGTCTTGAAGGAGAACTAGAAAAATACCAATGCAGACAGAGATAAGAAGGGGAAATTTGAAGCTAATTGGCTAGGGCCTTATATCATCATATCCAAATCTAAGTTAGGAACATATAAATTAGCTACATTATATGGATAAGAGCTTGATTATCTCATAAATATCATGTATTTAAAGCATTTTTACACCTGATAGGCTCCATTATCCTCTATTTATGAGTCCCCACTCCTAGGGCCACCACTCCATCCACCCACTGTATTTCCTCAATAGTCTAATGGTAAAAAGAAATCCATTCGATGGTCAAAACCAATATTTTGGCACCTTAGGCAAGTAACATGATGAAAACTATTTTTTGGCATCATGGTAAATAACCTATTCCTGACCCTAGTCTTAATAGTGGGCATCCATCACTAGATTTTATGCAGTAACAGGAAATAAATGATTTAACACATAAGGTAGTGCTTGTCAAGTAATAGGGATGTCTACTGGGGAAGTTATTTGGAGTCTCTCATCCACAATTATCATGTCTATGTCCCCAAGTTCCCTCATATCCTTATCACTATCCTATCACCCCATTAAATCCTCTTTGAGAAGCATGTCTCCTTTTAATCCTCAAGATGAATCCTATCTCTATGTAACTCTTGTTGTTTCTGAGACCATGGTTCACACTTCCCACTAATGTTGTCATTATGGAAGGGTCAAAAGGTAGGTTATTTATTATGGGATATTGTATACATTATGATATTGAATCTCAAGAGACCATCCTAAACCCCATAGATGTATAATTTTTGAACTCGATTGAAATCTTGCTCGAATATATAATACTATTGAGCACAAACATACCCTATGTACATATCCCCTAATCATCACTAGGCTCATTGTCTATAATCATTTTATCATCATCTCATTATCCATTTGTATATCCTTGTCATTATCTCTATCTTTGGTCTATGTTATCTTATGATTCTATTGTGTGAATATGTGTGATTGTTTAAGTTAATCATGTGCATATTAATTCCATTTTCTTATTCATTTTCTTTGTTATCATCTTGTATATAGTTTCTCTTGTTAACTTTTATGGGAACAAGGATGGTCTAGGTGATTCCCAAACCTATTTTAGCACAGTCACTAAAAATGAAATTCCCCCATGCACCTATTTTGATGTACCTTTAACTTCTCTTATTTCATTGGCACACATCTGAATGGTGCAATATTAAAGAGGATTACACACATTATCAATGGCTTCCAAATTGACACCATCCCACTAATCTTTTCATTTATCTCATCTCACCTATCACCATTCTACCCAAACCTAATTATCCCTCTGGCCCATCATCCTTTTACCTCCAAAACCCCCTTATCATATCTAAAATCTATCAACTTGCTTAATCACCTCAATTTCATCAAATTATCCTCCTTTAGTTGTCTGGGGCACAGTCTTTACCCATCACCCAACATCATCCAAAGTTAGAACTACATCGGCTTGAGGTCTTTTCAGACTATGTAGGCAACACCTAGTCTCACTTTTGTGTCTAGGGATAGCTCAGCCACCATTCATTCCTCATCACTGTCCCATCCTTGAACTAGTCACTCAATGATCACATATCATTTTTAAGCCCCAAATCTTACTTAAAGTAGCTCCCTATCAACAACCAACAACTTTTATCTCTTTTATCCATCTTCAATCCCTCCCTAGTATGTGTCCTTACTATGATACTTATCACCGACTTAAACCCATCTCATCTCAATCAATTTCATCTAATCAATCAAAATAATTTCTAAACATTGGTTGTTTATCTAAAACCCATCATAATGAAGCTACCTTATCCCCTTACAACTTGGGGAATCCTCAACCATAGTTATGTCTTGGGGCATCCCAATCCCATTTTACCATCCCAATTTTATCCCACCCTAGGTTTTCTATTTGAGTGACCATCTGGGTCAGTTCTCCCTGTATGCTCCCTTAAGGGGGCATCATAGCCTACTAAATTATAACATTGTCTAACATTATGGTTCTTCATTGAAAGACCATTAATCCTTTCACTTCACTCTACTCACAATTCCCTTTCAAAGAGGGGCAAAATGTATGCACTAAAATATACTTACCCTAATAATTTTATTAATTAAGCTCATTTCTGCTACTTTAGTCTAATTTCTATATTTCCTAGCTAAATTAACTAATATACTAATAACCCCCATCCCATTCCCATATCCTACAAACCTTACTCAATCCAAAAAATAAATTAATCCCTTTAGTAAACCCCTAATAGAACCTATTACCCACTAACCTACTCCCTAAGCCAACCAACCAATTTAAAAATATAAAATAATCTACCTACCCAACCACCACCCTATTCTATCCTCTCATAAACCCCTAAATCCTATAGAATTTTTTTAAAATTTGAGGATTCTATAAATCTCCTCCATTTTAACCCCCTTTCTCTAAAATTATCTAATTCTAAAGGTCTCCATAAAATTATAAATTCCATGGAAAATCCCTACCCATTGATCTCAATGGCTCAAATTTGAACTTGAGCCATTGATTTCTCCCTCCATGCCTATATAACCAAACTCTCCCTCCTCCTTAAAACCAACTTAGAAAGCCATAAAATTGCTACTATTTTGCATCTAAAAAGCTCTCTTTCCTCCATCCATAGCCACCATCAAGCTCATTCAAACATTTAGAAGCCATTATCAACATCAAGCAAATCAATCCAACACTCTCAAATTTGGCATCAACAATCCATTTTGCAAACTTGGAGTGGATTCATAAAGAGGTAAATTGATGGTAAAAGTATTCTTATCATGTTGATGGCCTCTTTTATCTATTCCTACTAGTGTGTTTAAGTTTTAGGTTTTTATTACTAAGATTAGTAATATAAGTTGAATCTGAAATTTAGTACACAACTATAATCTTTGCATCAACTTTAGTATATGTTGGTTTAACTTTGTAAGATAGTTCGATTTGAAACTTCAATGTACAAGTTGAAGTAGAAGTAGGTACTGAAATTAGAGCTTATTCAAAGAAATAACTTTTACTTCTATTTATCTTATGGTATGACATATATCTTAAAATGTTTTGAGTTTCTTGAAAATTATTGACTCATGCCAAAGTACAAGCAAACTTTTTTTGAATATATCTTGTAATGTATTATATACCAAGGTGCTTGTTAGTTTTTCAAGCATAGTCTTGTAATGAAATATATAATCATTGATAGGCTTATTAGTTCCTTGTTTAAGCTTAATAATTTTCACATATGATAAATTTTCATCAATTTTAATGGTAAAATGCTTAGTAAATTTATCTACTAATGGGTTAAATGTGTTAACCAACTGCACATGTAAATAATAGAACCAACTCAAGACATAATAT
Organism: Torreya grandis; assembly: GCA_037957365.1. Taxonomy (NCBI): domain Eukaryota; kingdom Viridiplantae; phylum Streptophyta; class Pinopsida; order Cupressales; family Taxaceae; genus Torreya; species Torreya grandis. The sequence goes on from JARHVA010002205.1 coordinate 2,028,433, forward strand.
TTTAAGCTTCTTGGAAATAATTTGGTTAGCAAGTCGTTATTGAAAACATAGTCCAAACATGTTGCATGAAAATTTCTAAGATGTTTTTATGGATCTCCCTTTCCTTCATATGGTGTAATTTTAGGAGCTACATATCTTTTAGGTAAGGGGTATGATGCAATATCAAGTGCTAATAGATTATGAAGTAAGGCTTGAGAATCCAATGATTGGTTAGTTTTGGTATACCTTTCTTTAATTCAACACCTTAGCATGCAAAAGTGAAATAATTTACACTAGGGATTTTGTAATAGGATTGGTAGATAATTTAGTATGCGTAGAAAACAAAGGAACTATATGAGTCATTTGGCTAGGTATAGGCATATACATCTATTAAAGGCCTTGTGTTTCCCTCAAATTCAAAGGTGTAAATGTGATAACAATATCGATAGTAGTAGTAGAAACATATGTGGTAGGGTTGATAAGAGGCTTCTTAATGAAATCAATTAGTTCTTGAGATGTACTAATATGATCATGTTTCTTTTTTTCTTATCTATCTATAAATAAAAAAGAGTCAATTTCATCTAGATTAGCATTAAGATAATCACCAAATTATTTCACATCAACAATTTCAAATCTATTATGGTTAATAGAATTAGATTCATGGGTCTTATCACTTTCTATGGTCATAATAAGCCCATAAATAGGGTGTAAATTAAGCCTTATGGTAACTTGAATGTCTAATCATTATTTTTCATATGTCATGATTGATTTATAAAATATTGCATTTGTGATGCTTTTGATTTAACATGTGCTTTGATTTAATTTATGGAATGTGTGATAATTATTTTCCTTATTAAGGGAATACAACATGCAATAAAATTTTTAAATGATTGAAACAAAAAATACTCATATAATATAGCCACGAAACTGTTTGCAAATGATAGTATTATAAAACTAAAAATTAGAATCTATGAAATTTAAAAAAAATCATGTATGGAGATTGGTAAATTCTCCTGAAATTCAAGGCCAAAGGAAGGGTTTCAATTTCATATATGATATATAAGTTCAAAATAAAGTGCTTTCAGTGTCAATTATTATATCTTAGGTCAAAATCAAGTTCTTTTAGTGTCAGACTTATATCCAAGGTCAAAATAAGATTGTTTTAGTGTCAAAAGTTCAAGAATTTATCTAAACCCTAGGATAAACTATTTAAAACCCTATAAGGTTAGATCCCCAAAGAAAACTTAAGGTTTTCAAATCTTCAAACAATACACAGGTTCACTAATATATTTTATTAAAATTTTAATTAATGTGATGATTAACCCTAATTAAGATAAATTAAATAGAATATAATAAAATGTTGTAAATAACCCTTTGACAAGCAGAATAAAAGTAAAATACTAAATTTTATAATGTGAAAATGATCAAAATAAGGCTAACTATGCAACAAAAATACAAACTTAGTTGTTTATGTCTGAGATTTGACTATGTTTGACTGACAAAAGGAATGAATCAAGCACAAAATTTACAAATATCCAAAAATTAGAGATGAAATTCAAGAATGATAGGATCAAAAAATTAGGACAATACCTATTATTGTTTTTGTCGTTGTTGGTCGATAATGCCTTTTATAAGAAAATAGGAAATTAGGGCATAATCACTCATGACAGTTGGAATTGAGTCTATATACATAAATTTAAACTTTGAGACTGTGTGTAAGACCTACAAATAGTTTATCCAAGGTTAAAACCCTAATAGGGAATACAACTATTTAAAGACCTACAAATAGGAAAAGGTGGAATATAATTGGATGAGCTAACCCCAACACCCCCACGATGTTTCCTATGTATTTAATACTCCAAGGAGGGAATAAATCCCTCATAGTTCTCCCACTTAGCGTGTTTTGTGTAATTTTTCTACTTTGACTATATGAATGCATATATAAATGGATTGAATACTTGATTATGCTTTGCTTTCGATTGAATAAAATAGGCTTGTGACTTGGCTGAGGATTGATTTTGGTGATCAAAATCATAATTAGGAATAATAGGGAAATTTTGCTTAGTGTGCACTAGTGTGAATATGCCTTTGTATTGAAATTTCCAAGAGAGATAATAATTTACCTGATTATGCCTTTTATTAATCCAAAAGGGTAAAACACATGCTAGCAATCCTAAAAATAATAAATACAAATATAAGAGATGGTTCAAATTTAAAAACTAAGCATTAGAGGATCACAGGACAATATGAAACCATAGGGATAGATCCTACTACCACTATTGTCCCTATTTATCATGTTCGTCCTTTAAGGAAATGTATAAAACTATGGATTTAAGTTTGTTTATACAAATGCATAAGGGTGTTTTTAGTAATTAGAACACTTTTATCGATGGAAAATAATAATTTGGAATAGAAATAGGTCCTCATGGGTACTTTGGATAGAGGGAGATAGAAAATAGGTCCAGATTAAGTTCATAAGTTAATTAAAGTAAAGGACCAAAACTAAAATAATCAAGTATTCATGACCAGCTTTAGGTTACTACAATTCCTAGGTCTTACCATGTAATTCATAAACTAAAAAACCAAGAGGCACAAGTAACATAAAGCTATGAATAATATAAATGATATTAAAAACCCAAATGGCTTATATAATGATAAATTGTACCAAAGAATTACAAAGGAAACAATGGTTAATTAAAGGAAACAAATGAGTAGCCATAGGGCACATGTTTGTGAGGGAGGTTTGGTTGCATTCCCTAACATGTTATAATTCAAATCACAAAATGAAAATCCAAAAGGTGTAAAAATGACAAAAGACCTAAGGACCAAGTATAGGTACCAAGGTTAATGTGAAAGAAAACATGAGGGTGTAAAGAGAGTAAGGCTAAGATTCAATGTAATAGAGTCAAAGGATAACCTACAAGAAGTTCTAGGTTAATAGAATATATAAACTAACTATAAACATGCAAATACTATGTATAAGAAATGAAAAATCATACATGAAATCAAACTAAGAAGAACATAAGTTAAGTAAAATCTTTCTTAAATAACTAAGTGTTGGTTCCTTAAATATGTGTTCTTGTATACAATCTATAGGTTCTAGGTCCAAGGATGTCTTTGAATAGGTAGGTACCCCACCATTTTTGGGTGTAATTATCCTCTCTTTTTTTTTTGGTGTAATCCAATTTCAATAGTAGGTCTTTGACATTGAAAGTATGGAATTTGACTTTCTTGTTATGTTGTTTATAAATTCATTTTTTTTAATTAGCAATTATGTTATAAAGCACTCATGAGTCATTCATCAAGTATATCTAAATCATGGTGAGGATTTTTTATGGCAATGGCAAGCGATGGTAAGGAAAGCGACGGCCTGCATGAGGGTTTTGGAGGCTCAAGTTTGATGCAGGGAGAAGACACAAGGGGGAAGGCTCCGTTTTGTGTAACCGAATGCCCCAGGGTTATCAAGATTAACGGTTGTTTCCCACATTCCTAAGACAGGCCTGTTTTGGTTATTCCTCTTGATTCTATCAAGGAAGATGTCAACTACCTTTCTGCTCACACCCTGATTTGCAAGTTTATGGGTATCCAGATATCCCAGGCGGCCTTGGAGACCTGGCTACGTCGCACCTGGCAGGTAGATGGAGATATGGATATAATGTTGGCTGGAAATAGCTATTTGCTGGTAAATTTTTCCTCTATTTCTGACAAGAATTGAATTTTTTAAGGAGGGCCATATTTCTACGAGTGAATTGGTTTGTTTATTAAACCCTGGCATGCCGGGTTCAATTCTGTGAAAGATCTGCCAACCCGAGTGCCTGTCTGGGTTCGTCTTCCTAGACTACCTCTAGAATTTTGGCGTGAGGATATCCTTCGCCAAATCACTGCTTTACTGGGAGCACCAATTGTTGTTGCTCACCAGTCTCTAGACAAGAAACTCATTTCTTTTGCCTAGGTTTGTGTGGAAATGGATTTGAATAATCCTTTGCCAGACACTATGGAAATCTACCTGGGAGATTCTTCATGGGTCCAGCAAATCGATTATGAAGCCATTCCCTTTTGATGCAGAATATGCCATGTTTATGGCCACTTGCACCACCAATGCCCCCAAGCGATGAGATTCACTAGGATGGAGCCCAATGCAGGTGAGGAGTCAGGTCACATGTCGCAGCAGGACCCCTCCAAGGTCAGCCCAATCAATGCAGCGAAGGGTAAAGCCCAGGTGAATTTGGTCAACTCATCTCAAGGCTCGTTGAATCTCAATGCATAGGATAAGGAAGGCTTCACTCAAGTTTGATGTCAGGTGAAAAGAAGGGGGCAGAAGCGTAGAAACCAGGACAGACCCCTTGAATTGACTTTCAACCACTTTGAAACTTTGGACAGCATGGGCATTGAGGATGGCATTCCTCCGAAAGAAATGGGAGAACCTGGGGAGTGTGAAGAGAAGTGCCCCTCTCCCAATGAGCATCAGGACATGTTTATTCAGATTAATAAGGAAATTGTAGTAGTGCCAAAAGATGGAGCCTTGATAGTCCCTGCAGTGCTCCAGAATAAGGACATTAGTTGGGCAGAGTTGGTGAAAGACACAGAGACCTCTGGGAAAGACAAGGGACCAGTTGGTGCGTTGGGCTTAATGCAGAGGCCTTTTAAGAGAGTCTCCTTCACTACCCCTACTTGTGTGGGGCGCAAGAAGGACCAGGAGATAATCCAAAGAATAGGAAATTTTTTGGTTGAATCAGGGGTAGTTAAGCCCCTAGATGAGCACTTCACTCAGTCCTCACAATGATTGTCTTGTCATGGAATGTTAGGGGACTGCATAGTATCCCCAAATAAAGAGCTATGCGAAAGTTGGCGAGTGAGCATTTGCTAGATATCCTCTACATCCAGGAAACTAAGCTTTCGGTTGAAGCTATGATCAGCTGTAGTTCTAAGTTTTGGACCAGAGGGCAATGCCAATGTGTTGGAGCTTTAGGCAGTGCTGGTGGAGTAGCAATCTACTGAGATCTGGCAAAAGTCATGTCTCTTCAGTGGGTAGCCAGTCTCTCGATGCTATCGGTGGTTGCTTCCTCCCCTGAATGTGGGGAATTGATCCTGGTCACTAATGTTTATGCGCCTGGAGACATTTTGAGATAGCAAAAGTTATGGAAGCATCTACAGTATGTGAGGAGTTATTTTCCTTACCTACCTTGGATTGTGACTAGAGATTTTAATGATGTCCTTAGCCTGAGGAGAAAAGAGGAGGGTTAGCATGTCTTGATCCCTTATCTGAGCTCCTGAGGCATAGTTTGGACAGCCTACGTTTAGCGAATGTCAAGCCCATCAACGGGATCTTCACCTGGAATAATAGAAGGACAAGTAAGGATGCTATTTCTGAACGTTTAGATAGATTCTTGGTATCTTGTTTTTGGTTGTCTAGGGCTTTCTCTCTTGCTTCCGAAATCTTGGATTGGCAGGGGTCCGATCATCGGCCCATCAAACTAACAACCAGTTATATTCTTGAACCCGAGAAGGCGCCATTCAAGTTTCAGCTAATGTGGCTCTGAGATTCTGCTCTTCATAGCCTCATGGCTGGCTAGTGGAGGCAAGGAAGGCCTACTTATGGAACTGCCATGTTCACCTTTGCCAAAAAGTTGCATTATGTGAAGTGTAAGCTGCAAGATTGGAATAGAAATAATTTTGGGAATCTCCATGTAATGAAAAAAGAGTGCAAGAGAGGCTGGACATTGTTACCAGGTAGATCCGTGACTTTGGGTTAACAGAGGACCTCCACAAGGCTGAATTTTTTGCCTTGAATTATTTTTCAGAGTGGGAACTCAGGGAAGAGATTTTTTGGAAATAGAAGGCCCGCATTGATTGGCTATAAGAGGGTGACAAAAACACTACCTTCTTCCACAAGTTAGTTCAGGCGAGACGTAATAGGAACTTTATATCCTCCCTCGTGACTTTTGATGGAACCCGAGTTACTTCATCTTCTGATATCTCTGAGGAAACCGTTAGATTTTTCTCAGAGCTCCTCTCTAGCGCATAGCCTACTGCGGATCCTGAGGTGAATGAAGTTTTGGCTTGCATACCTTCTCTCATCATGCCAAAGGTGAATGAGGTGCTTATAAGGCTGATTGCCAAGGAAGAAGTTGAGCAAGTGGTGTTTGGCATGCGCAGAGGCAAGGCTCCAGGCCCGGATGGTTTCCCTGTAGAATTTTACCAAGAGTTCTGGAGTACTATCAGCCATGACCTGCTGGAAGTTGTGCAAGAGTCCTACAGGAACAAAGAGATGCTTAGGGCACTCAATGCCACTTTTCTTGTGTTGATTCCGAAGGAGAAACAGGCCAATCAGTTGGACCATTTCAGGCCCATTGCACTCTGTAATATGATCTACAAAATTATATCTAAGCTCATAGTAGAACGGCTGAAAGCATGCCTCCAATTAATCATATCAGAGGAATAGGGAGGCTATGTTGCAGGTAGGCAAATCCTTGATGGAGTGGTGATTGCGTCGGAAGCAATCCACTCTATGCATCTTTCTCAGGAGAGGGCTATGTTCATCAAGCTCGACTTGACTAAGGCGTATGATAGAGCTGATTGGAGTTTTTTGCAAAAAAATTTACTTGCCTTTGGCTTTGGGCAAGACTGGGTGAAGTGGGTGCTCAGCTGTGTTACCACTCCCTCTTACTCAGTCCTAATGAATGGTGTGCCATCCAGATTGCTTGGGTCTTCTAGAGGTCTTCGTCAAGGTGATCCGATTTCTCCATATCTATTCCTTATTCTTGCTGAGGGGCTGGGCTGGCTTATTAAGTATTGGGTGACCCAAAATATGATTTAGGGGTGGCAGTGGGGATATGGGATTCCGAAATTGTCTCACCTCTAATTTGTGGATGATACCATCCTGGCTGGGGAAGCTCGCATTAGGGAGGTGCAAGCTTTTCAGAACACCTTAGATCTTTACCTGAGGGCTTCTGGTCAGAAAATCAATGAGCAAAAATCCTCCATATTTTTCTTTAATACTCCTGAGGCTATTCAACGTAGGGTTGCGGCCATTCTGAGATTTCAGGTGTAGTCTCTCCCAGTGACTTACTTGGGGATTCCCATTGTGCTTGGCAGGAAGCCGAGGCTTTTTTGGCAAAATGTTTTGGACACATTGAGGTAGAGGATTAACCACTAGACTCACTGCTGGCTCTCTTCAGCTGGGCGGGTGACCCTGTTGTAGTCTGTGATTCAGGCACTACCCATTTATCAGAGCATGGTCCAGGTAGCCCCAATGTATTTCCTCAAGGATTATGATGCTCTTTCTCAGCAATTTCTGTGGAGTGGCAATCTCAGGAACTCTAAATGGAGTCTTGTTAACTGGAGCATTGTGTGCTGGCCAAAGAAAGATGGTGGACTTGGATTGAGATCTGCTATTCTGACTAGTTAGGCTTTGGCGGCTAAATTATACTAGCGGTGGTGCACCAATCAATCCCACCTCTGGGCCCGGATCATGTCTTCGAAGTATCTCCCAGGAGTTGATCTGACTGAAGTTCCCAGGATGCCTATTGAGGGTAGAGGTTCCATGGTGTGGAACACCCTTAAACTTGGAGCCTAGTTGGTCCAACCCAGCCTTTTTTGGATCTATAATAGAGGTTCAGATGCTCTTTTTTGGGAGGATTCTTGGAGTGGAGCTCCTCCACTCTGCTCCTCCCATCCACATTTGCAGCTGTTGTGTGCTTCCTTTCTTAATGTGGGATGGACTACTGTGGAGCAGTATAAAGAAGCGTACAATGTGGGTCCTATCATTACTTACAAATGGAAGGCTGAGATCGATTGGCCGTAGGGGGAACTAACGATGATAAGTAGAAGCTCGCTCAGATTCTTGCTGGTAGGAGTTACAGTTCCTTGAGGGAGAGTGACATTCTGGCTTGGGGGGGTGAAGCCAATGGGCAGTACTCGGTGGCGACAAGTTATCAAAAGCTCACCAGGATTAGGCTCAGTGATGTGGATTTTGGTTGGGGGAAGAGAATTTGGAATCCTGCCTCTTGGCCAAAATGCAATTTTTTTCTCTGGACTCTTACCCACAATAGATGTTTGACTTGGGAGAATCTATGTAGAAGAGGCTATCAAGGTCCATCAATTTGTTTACTTTGCCGTGCCAGTGAGGAGACTGGAGCACATTTGTTCTTCCAATGCACCTTTTCAAGGAGAATCTGGCATCTATGGTGGACTGCCTAGGGCTGTCCCTGTTGGCATGTCTCTTCCTTGATTGAATTCTGGCAGCGTCTGGGCCGACCACCAGATAAAGCAACCATTTTTCAGACCGCGTGGACTATTGGACCTGCTTTCATTCTTTGGAATGTTTGGATTGAGTGAAACAAAAGAACCTTCAGGGAGTCCTCGGTCAGTATCAGCCAGGTATGGTTGAAAATCCTAAGTGCTATTCAGGAAACTCTCCATGTTCATCACGATAGCACTACGAAATTGGACCCAGCTGCGAACGAGATTCTTGAGAAGCTTTCCCCTGGGAGGTCCGATGCTGTGGTTGGTCATCCTAGCTCGTGCCCCGTGCACAGGACTAAGCATCAAGCACGCCCGATGTGTCATCTGGGTCACTGGACTCCTCCGGAGGAAGGACACATTAAGGTAAATGTGGATGGCTCTTCTCATGGCAACCCCGGAGCAGTTGGGATAGGCGGCATAGGCAAAGACAGCAGGGGCACGACTTGTTTTTTGTTTTCCATTTTTAAAGGCCACCAGACAAATAATTTGATGGAGGTTGTAGTGATCCTTGAAGCGACTCATATTTGTTGCAGCCACGGCTTGCTTAGTGTTATCTGTGAGTCTGACTCACAAGTGATCATTAACCTGTTGAATAGTGGGAACATCGATGGGGTGGATTGGCAGCTTGCTACGGTGATCAAGCAGATTCGTCAAGTGTTTACAGCTTTCGAATTTATATCCTTTAAGCACATTCCACACGAGTGGAATGCTGTGGCCGATGGTTTAGCTAAATGGGCCTCAAATAATGGGCCGAATTGGTGTGTTCAAGAGCAGCAAATGCTTTTGCCTAATCTTGCCCAAGATCTTGCTCATCTTCTTAAGCATGATAGGGGTATGTAATGTTTTTGGTTATCCGGTTCATTTAATAATATTTTTACCCCTTTTAGTTGCAAGTATATCTAAATCATGACATGTTTAAAAAATCTCTTCATCATGAATGATTCAATGAATAGAGATGCAAAAATAAGGTGATTGTACTTACAGTGGTAAGATGACTTCAGATCCATGACCTGAAGAGAAAAGAGTTTTCATGGTGTCACTATAGATGCTAGTATGATAAGCCCAAAGTGCATGATATAGCTTGATAAGTTTCCAAATGAGAATCCATAATAGTATTTTAGAAAATATTATTAAGTATTTTATTGGTGGCTTATGCTTGGTGATTACATTAAAGGTGATAGGGTGTGGAAATTTTATGCGTAATTTTGAATTTCACAAAAAACTACTTTGTGTCTTTATTTTTTAAATTCCCACCCTTTTCATATATGATGGTGTGAGGAATTCTAAAATGATATATGATGTGATTGAGGGTGAATTTAGAGATAGTTACACTAATGGAATTAACAAGGGGAATTTCTTCTACCCAATTGGTAAAGTACTCAATAGTGGTAATAATTAATACATGGATCCTATGATCAATAATTTTTTTGATGAGATCCAATCCCCACATAGAGAATGACCGAGGAGATTTAAGGGTTTGAAGCTTAGCGAGAGGAGAATGAATAAGGTCATCATGAATTTTTTAGGAATTAAACTTGTTTACAAATGTGATGGCATATTTTTTGAGGGTAGGCCAATAAAATCCCATATGTATGAATTTTTGGGATGTCGCATCTCTTATACAATGGGCATCATAAATTTCCCCATGCACTTATTCAAAATATAAGGTAATTATTTTTTGGTGACATAGAAGAGTAGGGTACATTTGTAACTTATGATAGTAAATGATTTTTTGTCTAAGAATGAATTTATAATCTTGTTTTTTCATAAGAATCAGCCTTAGAAGGATAAGTATGATGTTTGATAAATTGGATGATGTCTTTATACCATGATATCTATTGAGTAGTGACAAATTCTGTGTACAATAAGAGAGTCATCCTTAGGAACTAGGGTAGATGGATATTTCCTCATTTAGATGAGCAATTACGAGTCATGTAGTTCTTAATGAGAATGAAAGATAGAGGCTAAGGATGCAAGAGAGTCAACTATAAAAAATTTCTCTCATGTAATCACTTCAATGGTGAAATATGAAAACTCTTTCATAATATTATAAGGAAGTTGATGATTTCCAATCAGGTTTTAACATTTTCATTGATAAGTGACATTAATTTTGTGACATAAGTTATGAACCACCTAAACCATGTAATTAGGGAATATTTAGGTCAATGGTTACTTATATCCCAATTATGAGAGCTTCATATTCAGCGATGTTGTTAGTAACATCAACATTTAATCAAAAAAAATAGAGGAATTTTTTTTTCATAAGGATCAACCAGGACACATCTTTCCATAGCTCTTTAAAGGCACTTGGATCTGTCAAAATGGAGTGTCCAAGTATCCTCATGCAATTCAATGGTAAATTTGGGTAGTTATTCTAAAGTATATTTTGTAGATGAATTAAATTTAGAGGTTATCATTTAAAGTTATTTGAAGGCCTAAGCCTTGAGATTAGCCATGAAATTATGGAAATGGTCTTTAAGAGAGATAACTTGATCAATATATTTGATCAAGAGGACATCCTCATTGGAAAGAGTATCCTAAAGTGTTGTTGAGTTGGTAGGGGTGTGGCAACAAGTTGATTGGTGATCACTTGGAATTTCACTAATTTTTTAGTGATGATCCTAAGTTAAAATTTCATTATAAACACCATCCACTTTCCAATTTCATCTCTAGGCAAGAATTCTTCGGAGAAGAAATGATGAAAGGGAATAAAATGGGCTTGGATGTAGGTAGTTTGATAAAATCATATAGTGATAAATATTTTCTGTGATGAGGTAGCAATACTTCACTTTCATGTATTGGGTCTCATAATCTATAAAAGAATGGCGAATTTAGTAAATGACATATTATTTGCTAGACTAATTTTGTTATGCAAGCATTACCCAAACTAAAATGGGGGTAGATAATGTATATAAGATGAGTAGATAATAATTTGAGGGTGATCGTAAAGGAGGATGAAGTAAAATTTTATACATGTTTTCAAAAGCTTGTTGACATACATGGGTTCATTCAAGTGTAACACCTTTCTATTGTATTTTATCGAGTATGTATGGTAAACTAATTCATGATTAAATCTATGTATCACCTTAAGTTTTCCAAGTTAAGTGTATGGATCAAGGTATAGGCTTGCTAAGAATAACATTCATCTTATAAGGATCCAAATTAATCCCTCTTAGTGAGAAAAAAAATCCTAAAAATATTATGGAGGTGATGTTGAAAACATAATTATGAGGATTAAGTGTAACTTTGTATTTAATAAGATGATCAAGTATGATAACTAGGGCATGAATATGGTTTTCACATAGTTTGTATATGGTTATAAGGTCATCAACATAGGTTCTGACTATTTTTTGGATGAGATCATGGAAAATGTTGGTCATTTCATGTTGATAAGTTTATCCAGTGTTTTTAAGGTCAAACAACATCTTAACATAAAAAAAAGTTCCTCACTCAATAGTAAAGGTGGTTTTCTATTGATATTCGATTGAAATGTGAATTTGATTATACTGCAAAAAATATTGATGATGTAAATTATTTCATAGTTATATTTGGAATAAAAAATAACATCGACTAAAGGTAAAGGAAATTTAGCTTTAAGGAATGCTAAGTTGAGAATATGAAAGATAATAAAAATGTGAATAACCATAATGACTTTCTTATGAATAGGTATTATGTTAGAGCCCTATTTGGAGTAGTCTATAGGTTGGATAAACTTAACATATATGATATTGATGAATTCCTTAAGACATAAGGTAAAAACCTTATGAGGTAACTTTCATTATTTTTGCATATGGATTTCACATCTAGATAAATTACTATGTTATGGATAGCTATTCTAGGGCCTATGCCTGGTATGTCTTTAAATGACCAAGAAAATACTTGATGATATTTTTATAAAAATAAGTTTTAATTATCCTTTTCTTTAGGGTGAAGTTACTTGGAGACAAGGATGGACTTGGGATTTAAAGTTGTATCAAAGTTAACTACTTGGGTTTCTTCGATAAGAATGGTGTTTATATCTTGAAACTGATATACAGTAAAAGGAATCTTAGAAATAAGGTCAGACTTTGGTTTCACACTAACAATGAAATTACTAAAGTGAGGATCCATTTTCTCAAAATTTCCAAGCTTGTGATTTTGGCAAGGTAGTTGAGGTTCTCTTGCATGAATTAATTCTAAAATGCCTTCATCACTAGGAAGTGTAGGTAATAGGTCATAGTATTTGACGTCTACCTCAATATTAATAGTCTTATTACCTTTGTTGTCAAATTATGCATGGATTTGTCTTATAGTTTTCTTTTTAACACCTAAGGTAGTCTAAGGATCTTAAGGAGAAATGGTTGATTTTTATTGTATAGTATCAACTTGGACGATACAGTCTAGTACAATAGAACAAGGTTGAATTGTATTGGTATGGTCAATATAATTACCTGAAGTATTATTTATTTTGAATATATCAGGCTATTCAATACATTTTAAATAAATAGGGGATACTAATAGATATGTATTTATATTCTATAATGATTGGCCAATGCAATTGTGAATTGAAGGTTGAACTTTATTGGGCTACCTGGTATAATTATAAAAGTGGGGAATAGGCTAAACTATATCTGGCTAGCCAAAGTAGTTAATAGTTTTAAAAAACTTTTGCATTGTATAAATTTGGTCAATACTATCAAGATTTCTTACAAAATCATAGAGCTACTAGATAACCCATGGAGTATTTTCCAATGGTGGGTTGATAGGAGGAACAAATCCTTGAAGTTCTAGGTCATTCTCATAATCACTAGAATTCAAAGATATATTAACTAAATGAACATCTCAATTAAATTCAATTTTATCAAGGGTTTTCTTTTAATAAATTACATCCAAGTTCTATGATTGGTGTTTGGGAAATACTTAATCATTATCATAAGATAGATAAATGTTACAAGCAAGAGTAATTAGCTATGGATTTTCATTGGAAGTATCCTTATTAGATACACCAATGTTACTAGATTTTTAGGGGATGATGATAGAGGATCCTAAAATATTTTATCCACCCCAAAACCAATACATATGAAGTCATCTTGTGTATAAGAATCTTCATGGGCATTACACAGGGGTGGGATTTCAATATCATCATTGATAAAGGGAATTTTATTATCTCATGGTAGGAAAGATAGAAGAATCCATTCCATTATATAAGGAGATAATATGATGGTTTTGAAAATATTTTGTAATTCATTGGGTTCATCACCATTGATATCATCAAGGATGAATTATAGATCAGGATACATGTTGACAAACTCAGAAAGTGGGGGATTGTTAATATGAGGAGTGCTCTGAATGCAATATTTGGTTTTTGTATTAGATAGTTTGAGACCCCATGGGTTTGGATCTACTTCATTCTTGTAAACTTTACCATAATAATTTAACTTAATGCATTGGCTACCAAAATATGTGATATATTTCATGTGATGATTCCAAGGATGACCTAAAAGGAGATTATAATATATTGGAAGATATAAAACCATTGTATTGGTGCATATAATTTTGGGCCAATAGCAAGGGGGATCCAAATGCAATCAAGAGGTTTTTTATTAGTGTTATCAAATCTACGACATGTGAGTCATGTTTATTTAAGGCCATCTTTATAATATATGAGTTGTTGGATTAGCCAAAGGGAAGTAAGGTTAATTTTTGAGCCTTCATCCATAATAAATTACATTATTAGAGTATTATTAATCACAAACTTAATAAATAGAGTGGGTCATTGGCTCAAAAGAGTATTTCTTCATTAATCATATCTTCTTCAGGTAATTATATGGAAAGTTTCTTATAAGAATAAGGTTGATAAATGGTTTCAATAACATGAACTTCTGTATGTGTGGGAACTTTCGAAAGTAGGGGGAAATATTCAATTACACTACATGGGTATTATTCTACATCTTGTAATTTTTGCATGAGAAATTTATAATGATAAGGTGATGTTATCTTGATTTCCATTAAAGGAATTTTGTAAGGCATGAAATTATGTTCATCTAGGAAATTACATTGTGATCTTATATTATAACCATAACAATATTTGGCCTGAGTATTGATAGTGGTCTTCGAAGGTATGATAGTAGAAGGATTGGATGCATTATATTAAGGTTTTGATGGTGGGGTAGGGTCAACAAAAGGTGGTGAGTTAGAAGAAGATGCATGTGTGGTACTAGTGTCCTTAAGAGTTATTTTTTAGTGAAGGCTTCTTAGGTTTAGTGATGCAATATTTATGGGTTATCTTAAGTTATTTTTTATTTGTATATATAGGATGATAAATAAGTTATTAGATACTTAGACATATTTCTTATCATGTTATTTGGTGACGAGATCATGATTAAAGTGTTCTCCCAAGATGACATTTACTATAAGTTTCTTGAGTGTGTGACATTTCTCATGAGAATGACCAATATCAACATGGAACCAACAAAACTTATTAGGATCATACCATGTTGGGGGGTTGGGGGGGGGGTGTGGGGAGTGGAGAATAAATGTATGGTTTGGATGGAGATAACAACTTATTAAGTTATTGAATACTAAAGGGAGGGAAGGAGGGGAGTTGATTATCTAAATGAAGTGCTCCCACTTTGAATTATTGAGGGTTATTTTGAAAGGAATTTGTGTTAATTCCATTGGTTGAGATTTGAAAATATTCCTTTTTGGTGTTTTGAGATGGTTAGAATGAGCCATAAAGAAATCTTGTCTTTTTTCTTGGTGGAAGGTCTCTTCTAAAGTTTGAAAAGAGGAGATCATAAATTTTTATTGAGGAGGGGACTTAAGAATGGTAAAAAAGAGTTTGAAAATATTATCATCATTCATGTTATGGTTTGTTTTATGCACTAATTATTTTCATCACTTGATGAAGTCTTGGGCAGATTTGTTATGAAGTTACTTAGCAATAATGAATTTAATAAGGCTATTTTCATGAATTTCATTATGTTTGAATTACTTAACTAAATCTTGTAATTTTTAAATGAAATATCAAAGAAGCTGGATATATAATTCTAGGGCATCTCCAACAAAGGTTTTGGCTAGAAGTTTGGTATTAGCATAAGTATTAGTTTTAACCCATTCCTTATGTAGATTTAAAAAAGAATTAAGATGTAAGGAAGGATTAGTAGATCCATCATACGTGGTGGTTGGAGAAATACTTAAACTATCCATAGACACAATGAAAGGGGCTAAAGGTTTATTTTGAATATTTTGAAGCACATTATTGTCAACTGGTGGTTGAGGAATAATGTTTCCATTGACATTTGTAAGAGGAGGTAGATGCAATGTTGAAGTGGTTGATTCATTATAACTTGAGGAGGTTGATTAGCCATTTTCAAAATGTGGTTTTGTACATGGAGCATTTGATTACTATTATAATCTTGCATAAGATTCATTTGTTGAATCATTTATGCAAGGATTTGTGATGAATCTATAAGAGGATTGGAAGTAGTATTGGGATTTTCATTGGATTTTGGTGTAAGATGATTAGACATAGATGGATGATTAGGATTAGATTGGGAATTCTCAACATTAGTTTTGGGAGGAATATTCCTAATGTTAGTTGCCCCAACTATCATAGCAGATGAGGAAAGTTTGCTAAGACTTCCATTTTCCTTTGGAGTATAAAAAGTGTTATCATCAAGGTTATTAATAGGTTGGTCAAGACCTTATAGATCTAAAGTTTGGTTTATTTTAACCATGTTACATTGTGTGTGTGTGTGTGTGTGTGTGTACATACACACACACACATATATACATATATATGTGACAAGAATAGGATTTTGTTCATTATTTTTGCACACTTCATAAATAATCATGTTTGTGAAATTTAGATTAAATGGGAAGGTTTCAAGCCTTATAGTCTAGATGTCTTGCTAGACACTGGTGCAGATATTTCTCTAGCTATATTTCATGTTATTTTCTTTTGATATGTGCAATCTAATTTTCATAAGTTAACATTCAATATTAAGACTGTTATATCATAAATATCTTCATGGTTCAAGTATAGTTTGGAGAATCTATTTATATGTTTAAGGTTATTCAACATGAAATGCCCTTATACAACATAATGATAAGATCAGATAATTTGTCAAGCCTATATCGTATTACTATTCAACCTCATGAAATAATTCTAGCTAATAAGTATTCTTTGTATAAAAAATCTAAATATGAGTGCAGAATACCTCTTAAATAAAAGCCAAAGAAAGCTATAGATACAAAATGGATCCAATAAAAAATAAATCTTTGTAGTACTAGTATTGATCCCATCATTGAGAAAATTAAAAAAGATTGTTGTTCAAAAAATATTTTAACCTTTCAGTCCAAAAAAAAACATGAATGCAAAATAGAATTAAAAATGATTAAGGATAAAAATGGAAAAGATGTTGAGCCTAAGTTCAAATCTCACCACTCAGGTATGTCTCCTAGCTTACGTGAAGAATGTTTCAAAGAAATTGATCAATTAAATAAATAGATATTAATTAGAGATTCTATTAGTCCTTGGGCATGTGAAGTTTTCTATGTAAATAAAAGATCAGAACAAGTCATAGGAAAGAAAAGATTAGTGGTAAATTATGTATCTCTAAATAAGTATGTAATCCCAATCCAACATCCTATTCTTTCTAAAGATGAAATTCTTCAAAGAATCAATGGAAGCAAGGTATACAGTAAGTTTGATTTAAAATATAGATTTTGGCAAATACAAGTTGTAGAGTAGGACAGGTATAAAACAACTTTTATCACTCTATTTGGACATTATGAATGGAATGTTCTTCCTTTTGGTTTAAAAACTGATCCAAGTATATTTTAGGGAATGATGAACAAAATATTTGCATCTCATTCTGAATTCATAATTGTTTATATTGATGATATTTTGATATTCACTAAATCTCCAAAAGATCACATAAATCATCTTAAATTTTTTTATCAAACTATATATGAAAATGGCTTGGTACTTTTTGAAAAGAAGATGATGGTGTTTAAAGATGAAATTGAATCCCTAGGTGTTATCATAAAATCTAGGGAAATTACTATTCAAGAACATATCTTTAAAAATATTAAGAATTTCATTGATATTATTATAGACAAGAAAATGCTTCAAAGATTTCTTGGTTGTGTAAATTATGTAGCCGGTTACTACTATAATATTACTCAAGATAGATTGTTGCTCAATAAAAGATTATCCAAAAATCTTCCTACATGGAACAATGAAATGACTAAGGTAGTTTAAATAATTAAACAAAATTATCATAAACTTAATCCATTATCTTTACCTGATAATGGTTTGAATATTATAAAAGCAGATGCATCTAAAAACTTTTAGGGTGTAGTGTTAAAAGAAAAATTGGTAGATGGTATAGAAAAATCCTATAGGTTTGCTTCAAGAATTTTCAAACAAGCACAGAAGAATTATCATTCAAATCATAAAGAAATTTTAGTTACAATAAAATCTATTCAAGCTTTTATGTTTTTATTAGATCTAAGAAATTCTTGCTTAGATTTGATTTGAATAATTTTATGAGTATTTTAAATTTTTTTGATAATTTAAAAAAAGTGCTACTAGCATGTTAACCAGGTGGCTACATTTCTATCAGATTTTGATTTCACAGTAGAGCATATTGCTTGAAAAAGGAATTGCTTAGCAAATTTTGCATCTAGAGAAGCAAATTTAGAATATTCAATCAGCATGGTTGTGACAGAAATATGAGAAGAATTCCATGAACATATTCAACTCCTTCAGTGTCCAATCAGTTAAAAAATGAAGCCAATGGTTTGGTAAGAAAATCCAATGAAGCCTCTGTTGATCTTAATATTTCACATCTAGGATGGACATCTCAGTTTCAAGAACCTAATGGTAAAATATGGTCTTTCATAATTGTGCTCTATCATGAAAATAACAATCCTAGACTATGTAGACCCAATAATCCATTCCAAAATTTCTTACTAAGGCAAGGATTTGATTTTCTTATCTAGTGGTCTTCTTTCTAGACACAATATAATCTGGCAAGGGAAATTTTTTCGTTATCTGATAAAATTCTAGATTATTTAAAAGAATTTCTAGACTATGTTCTTCCTCTCAAGGAATCTAAAGAATCTGATGTGCATATTTCTCCAAATCAACTAAGAAATATTTTTATTGCTCTAAAGATTCCTTTCAGGATAAAATTTGAATATAATATAATTATGACTATGTTCTTCCTCTTTAGGTCATCGAGTTTGTGTTCCATCAGCTATGTACCTTGGTGATGATGATCATACCAAAGAAAATATGATATTCTCTCCATTTCTAGATCATCATTATGACTCTGAAGATAATCATTATTCCCCACAAGGAGAATATGAATTTTTTGATGATGACTAATGTAATCGAATGACTACTTACAAGGTCTATCCATAGGCATGAACATGGGCATGATATCTCTCTATATCTTTTGTGGGCCTCAACACTATCTAAAGGCAGTAGTCGGTCAGCCGTGTTGATAGATGCTTTGTACTATTTGACGGTGCGTAGTGGACCTTTTTTCCACTACTTTATTACTTTTATATATAATCATTGATCTCTCATCTTGAAGACAACCGTTGATCTCTTTTCTATCCATCTATAAATAGAGGAGGTTCTTCGTATTTCATTCAAGTTATATATATATATATATATATATATATATATATATATATATATATAATAATTATATATATATATATATATATAATAATTATATGATATATACCATATCATTTATGTAACAAGACATCTATATTTATAGGTAATAATATATATTACATTCTAATGATATATATATATATATATATATATATAGTATGGTGGACTCTATATTTATATGTATGCAAGAAATCTAGACTATAAGGCTTGAAACCTTCTCATTTAACCTGAATTTCACAAACATGATTATTTGTGAAGTGTGCAAAAATAGTATATTTTAGGAGATAATGAACAAAATATTTGCATCTCATTCTATATTCATAATTGTTTATATTGATGATATTTTTGTATTCTCTAAATCTCCAAAATATCACATAAATCATTTTGAAATTTTTTATCAAACTGTATATGAAAATAGCTTGGTACTTTCTGAAAAGAAGATGACGGTGTTCAAAGATGAAATTGAATTCCTAGGTGTTATCATAAAATCTAGGGAATTGATATTCAAGAACATATCTTAAAAAATATTAATAATTTCCCTAATATTCTTATAGACAAGAAAATGCTTCAAAGATCTCTTGGTTGTGTAAATTATATAGTCGGTTACTACTATAATATTGCTCAAGACAGATTGTTGCTCAATAAAAGATTGTCTAAAAATCCTCCTGCATGAAATAATGAAATTACTAAAGAAGTTCAGAGAATCAAACAAAATTGTTGAAAACTTCCTCCATTATCTTTACCTAGCAATGGTTTGAAGATTATAGAAGCTGATGCATCTTAAAAAATTTAGGGTGCATTGTTAAAAGAAAAATTGATAGATGGTACAAAAAAACCCTATAGGTTTGCTTCAAGAAATTTCAAACAAACATAGAAGAATTATCATTCAACTCATAAAGAAATTTTAGCTACAATAAAATTTATTCAAGATTTTATGTTCTTTATTAGATTTGAGAAATTCTTACTTAGATTTGATTTGAATAATTTTATGAGTATTTTAATTTTTTCTATAATCTGAAAAAAGTGTTGCTAGCAAGTTAATAAGGTGGGCTACATTTCCATCAAATTTTGATTTCACAGTAGAGCATATTGATGGAAAAATAATTGCTTAAAAAAATTTGCATCCAAAGAAGTAAATTTAGAATATCCAATCAGCATGATTGTGGCAGAAATATGGGAAGAATTCCATGAACATATTTCATAAGAATATGATGTTGGACTGGGATTACATACTTATTCAGAGGTATATAATTTACCACTAATCTTTTCTTTCCTTAGACTTGTTCTGATATTTTATTTACATAGAAAGCTTCACATGTCCAAGGACTACTAGAATCTCTAATTAATCTTTGTTTCTTTAATTGATCAATTACTTTGAAACATTCTTCACGTAAGCTAGGAGACATCCCTGAGTGGTGAGCTTTGAACTTAGGCTCTACATCTTTTTTATTTTTATATTTAATCATTTTTAATTATATTCTTCATTCATGAACTTTCTGGACTAAAAGGCTAAAATATTTTTTGAACAACAATCTTTTATTATTTTCTCATTGATGGGATCAATACTAGCACTGCAAAGATTTATTTTTTGTTGGATCCATCTTGTATTTACAGTGTTCTTTAAATTTTATTTAAGAGGTATTTTGCACTCATATTTATATTTTTTTACAAAGAATACATATTAGCTAGAATGATTTCAAGAGGTTGAATAGTAACAAGATATAGGCTACAAACTTGACAAATTATCTGATCCTATCATCATGTCGCATGAGGGCATTTCATGCTAAACAACCTTAAACATATAAACAAATGTCCCAAACTATACTGGAACCAATGCAAATAATTTTGATATAATGGTCTTAGTTTTGAATGTTAACTTATAGAAATTAGATTACCACATGTCAAAAATAATAACATGAAATATGGAAAGAGAAATATTTGTGCCAATATCTAGCAAGACATCTAGACTGTAAGGCTTGAAACCTTCCCATTTAATCTAAATTTTACAAACATGATTATTTTTGAAGTGTGTAAAAATCTGATGGATTTGATTATTTTGTAATTCATGATTGTTTTCCCCTTTCTCAAAATGATACTCTATCTCATTTGTGACTTGGACTAGTTCTTATTCAAATAATTGTTCCTCTCATCAGCAAGAGCTTCTTCTTTTAAGAGAGTTTCTAATTCTCTCTGAGCTTTGTCCAGGAAAATTTGGAGTTGATGAATTCTTTTCTTACACTAGAAAGATCTAGCATAAGTATTAGGTTGATAAGCTACCTCAATGTTAGAATTAAAATGTTCATCAGGAAACATATGAGAATATTTCTTTGCAAAAACTTCTTTTGGCCTTTTCTCATTGGCCAATTGCATTTGATATTTTTGTTTTAATGCAAAAATTTATACAGGTGTTTGATCATACTTGTCTTTTAGATATAAAAGTTGCTGAGATAAAGTAAGTGCATCAAGAAATGGACTTAAAATCATTTGAATCTGAAACCCTACCTCTGAATCATAATCTAAAGATTATGGTTCAAAGTCACTACTAACAAAATTTATGTTAATCTGATTGTCTGATTCATCTGTATCCCAAATAATATCTGATTCATTAAAGCTTCTTCCTCAAACACTAAAATATATTCATCTTTATTTAAATCATGGCTTTCTAAGAAATTTAATTTCTTAGATTCCTTCTTCTTAGTAGGACACTTATTAGCATAATGATCTCCTTGGCACAAGAAACATTTAACAGGCTTCTTTTGATACCCATGTTTTCTTTTTCTAAAAATTCTCTTAGGACTGAATTTTTTTCTAGATTTATATCTAGGTTTTCATTATCTTTCTTTTTGGAAATTTTTTTGAGGAGAGAACTTGCAGGAATAGTTATTTTTCTTCCTTTTATACTATTTGTATTTATGTGCATCTATGCACCCAAAACCAAAATTATTATTTAGTGTGTTGTAGATTTTAGCTCTAATTTGTTTGTGGAACTTGAGGGTTTCTTTTTGGGCTTTTCTTTCAACACACAACTGATTATTTATAGCTTTGATATTCTGATTTATTCTACCAAAAGATATGGTAGATAACTCAACTTTCATTATAGCTTTATACTTGTTTGTAAAATACTCTAGAAAAGATTCGATATATCTTAACTTGTATGCAGGATTAAATATTTTACCAGTGTTGTAAAACAAGTTTTTCATGAAGCACATATATTCATCTATCTTTGTCATGTCACATAATTGTGCTTTCATGAATTTAGATTCATTGGCTTTCTTCTCATCATCAAGTGTGCCTACACATTCTGATAACAATACATTACATAATGCAAAAATTGGTTGATCATGAGAATAAATGGTAGTGTGAAATGATTCACCACATGCATCCCACCATTTTTTGATATTGTCTATGAATCCATTTCATATCTATTTAGAAACTATAAAGAGATCCTTTTTCATATCATAAATTTATACATTTGCCCAAGCTAACATAGCATGTATCATTTTTTTTCTTTTCTCTGGAGGATCACAATTAAACTTCCAAAAGAATGGTTGTAGATTCATAGTTCTTATCTGAGAATCTAGAGGAGGCCTAGAAGAAGAACCAATTTCAGGATTGAAGTATGCTTCTATTTCATAAGGTTCTATTTTAACCATACTTATCTAGAAAATTTTATCCATGAAGAACAATAGAATCTTGGCCTTTTTAAAAGATTCTCTTTGAATTTTAAGCACATCTTGTTAGTTTTTAGTGCTTTTGATATAATCTTCATCATGAAGAACAATAGACTCTTTGGATGGTTCAATATGTCTAGGATGTTGTTCATATTTTCTCAAAACCTCTAAGATTTCTAGAATGGAGGACACTTTAGGAGCTTGTTCTACCATTTCTCTAACAATACTATCTAAAATGGAACTTATCTGACTTATACTTTGTTGAATCTGAGTTTGTTTTTCTTCAATGACTTCTATCTGAGACAATATTTTATCCATATTTGAATTTTTTTAAATAACTTTATTTTTAGAGGATAAATTATCAAATACTATTTGCTACTGATTTCTTAGACTAGTAACATAATCATCAAGCTTTTGTATGATTTGAGTATGATGAGTTGCAATGGATTCATGTAGGTTACTAATGGCTTGAATAATATTTCCTTTCTGATATAAGTATATATTTTTAAGCATATTTGAAACTTGAGACTAAATCTCTTATATTTTAGAGACCTTATTGTTTAAACATTTAGTTGCCAAGTTATTCTAGTTCATCAACTTTGTTAATGTGGATTGATCAAGGATTTTGTCTGTAGACCTTAAATAATACATTTGAGATCTAAACTTGCCATCAGGAGAATACTAATTGAAATCTACAAGTTTTGGAAAACTTTTTTCTGTATAATATTTGTATCCTAATAGAGTTTTCTAGATATGGCATGTTTCATCAGATGATGTTCTCTCCATATTAATTTTCTTAGCCTCAGCTATAAATTTTTTATTTTTCTCTAGCAATTTCTCTAGATCCAAATTTCTTCTAGTCATATGGATACTCGATTAATTTATATTGTTGATTATCTTTTGACAGTCAGTGCAATAGAAAGAGTCCACATGAGGATCACGAATCTTTCTCAAATGTAGACAAGGATTACTACAATAGGATTGAGATGATTGTAGCTACAGAGCTTGCATATGATCTTTTAACCCATTATGAGAATCAAATCTGATTATAGATTTATCAGGTAAGTCTTTGACAAAGGTAGCTAGAGATAAGATCTTCTAAGCTTCTGAACAAAATTTATGCCAATAATCCATTTTCTTGAAAATTCCAAATTAGTCTAAGATATAGATTCGATTGGAATGATTTGACTATTTTTAGTAGCTCAACACACCATGCTTTTGCCTTGTGCAAGACTATGTTTAACAATAGAATGTAAGTTATTTTTTAAGCGATACATGACCTAATATTTAAAAGTAAGAGGACAAGATCTAGGGATCATTTTCAAACCTTGGGTTTGAATAAAAAGCTTTAGTACTTTATTGAGATTGTCTTCATCATGAATGGTAATAGAGTAGTTAAGATATATGGTTGTATATACAGGGCCATCATGTAAACTAGTTTAGATAGCGCTTTGCAAGCAAGAACTAAAACCAGTATGTTGATTATCAAGGATACAACCTAAGAGACTAACATTAAGACCTCTATGAAATAAAATAAAAATATCAATAGTAACAACACCTATATGAAGAAACTTATATTTAGTTTGAGCTTTTAATTGGTGAATATTTTTATTATCTACAATTTGAAGATGATACTTATAATCATCATTTTGCTTAATTTTGATGATGTTTTAAAAAACTTTAATATTAGTTTTAGCAAGTAGATGAAAAGGAGAAAGCTTATCGTATACTTTTGTCGCTTTTAGGGTAGGAAATTTCTATTTAAGGCTAGAATTTTCTTCAATAATTTCTACAGTTGCTTCATTTTTAGTGTAAGATGAATCAACAAATAGATCAAAAAGAGAGACCATATAAGTTGTACATATGTTGTCTACAGTTATCTAGTTTGATGTGTCCATAGTCTTCGTATTGTCGGTACTATATAGATGATCAATGATGCCTTCCTCATGGATTTTACAAGATCATTCTCTTCCCTATCATTGAAAAAACAAATGGATATAGAATGCCAAAATAAAAATAGGATAGAATACAGGTAACAAAAGATATTATATTATATTGATATATCAAGATGTTTATAGAAGCAACAATAGAACATGTCTCTGATACCAAAAGGGTACACACATAGGCACATGAGTATAGGATAGATATTTAGCACATAGAAGATACAAAAAATATTTGAGACAAACTTAAACAGACTTGATGGACTTCTTAAAAAAAAGCTTTTGATTTGCAGGATCCTGAAAGGGCAAGCAAAGAGCATACGCTTCTTTAAACACAAACTAGACTCAGACTCTAATCTCTAGCAAAATTTGAATAAAATACAAAGAGCCTCCTCTATTTATAGATGGATAGAGAAGAGATCAATGGTTATCTTCAAGATGTGAGATTAATGATCATAAATAAAAGTAATAAAGTAGTGGAAAAAGGGTCCACTACACATCGCCAAATAGTATAAAACATCTGTCAACATGGCTGACAAAATACTGCCTTTAGATAGTGGTGAGGTTCACAAAATATATACATGGATATTATAATCACGTTCACTTCTATGGATAGACCCCGTAAGTAGTCATTCAATTACATTAGTCATCATCAACAAATTCATATTCTCCTTATGGGGAATAATGATTATCTTCATAGTCATAATGATGATCTAGAAATAGAGATAATATCATATTTTCTTCGGTATGATCATCATCATCAAGGTAAATATCTAATGGAACATGAACTAGGTGACCTAGAGGTGTAGGAGGAAATACAACTTAATGGGTAATGGTAAACCTTTTCCATAAAGTTGTTGATGGTTGGGTTGGAAACAAACTGTTGTACAAATTTATCTGATGATTTTGAACTAAAAACAATTTAAATTTTATCCTGAAAGGAATCTTTAGAGAAATAAAAATATTTTTTAGTTGATCTGGAGTAATATGCATATCAGGTTCTTTAGATGCCTTGAGAGGAAGAACATAGTCTAGAAATTCTTTTAAATAATATGGAATTTCATCAAATAACCAAAAAATTTCCTTTGTCATATTATATTGTGGCCAAAAAGAAGACCACTAGATAATAAACTCAAATTCTTGCCTTAGTATGAAATTTTTAAATAGATTATTAGGTCCACATAGTCTAAGATTGTTATTTTCATGATAGAGCACAATTACGAAAGACCATCTTTTACCATTAGGTTTTTGAAACTGAGATGTCCATCCTAGATGTGAATTATTAAGATCAATAGAGCCTTCATAAGATTTTCATTAGAGCATTGGAGTTATTTTTCAATTGATTGGCCACTGAAGGAGTTGATCGCTAAATATGTTCATGGAACTCTTCCCTTATTTCTATCACAACCATGCTGACTGAATATTCTGAATTTACTTATCTAGATGCAAAATCTACTAAGCAATTGCTTTATCTAGCAATATGCTCTACTATGAAATCAAAATTTGATAGAAATGTAGCCCACCTGGTTAACCTACTACCAAAACCTTTTTCAGATTATTAGAAGAATTTAAAATACTCATAAAATTATTCAAATTAGATCTAAGTAAGAAGTTCTTAGATCTAATAAAGAACATAAAATCTTGAATACATTTTATTGTAGCTAAAATTTCTTTATGAGTTGAATGATAATTTTTTTATGCTTGTTTGAAACTTCTTGAAGTAAACCTACAAGGTTTTTTTATACCATCTACCAATTTTTATTTTAACACTGCACCCCAAAAGTTTTCAAATGCATCAGCTTCTATAATTTTCAAACTATTGCCAGGTAAAGATAATGGAGGAAGTTTCTGACAATTTTGTTTAATTCTCTAAACTACCTTAGTCATTTCATTATTCCATGCAGGAGGATTTTTGAACAATCTTTTATTGAGCATCAATCTATCTTGAGAAATATTATAGTAGTGACCGGCTACATAATTTATAAAACCAAGAAGTCTTAGAAGCATTTTCTTATCATAAGAATATCAAGTAAATTCTTAATATTTTTTAAGATATGTTCTTAAATAGTAATTTCTCTAGATTTTATGATAACACCTAAGAATTTGATTTCATCTTTGAACACCATCATCTTCTTTTCAAAAAGTACCAAGCTATTTTCATATACAATTTGATAAAAATTTTCAAGACGATTTATATGATTTTTTAAAGATTTAGAGAATACCAAAATATCATCAATATAAACAATTATGAATTCAGAATGAGATGCAAAGATTTTTTTCATCATCTCCTGAAATATACTTGGAGTAGTTTTTAAATTAAAAGGAAGAACGTTCCATCCATAATGTCTAAATGGAGTGATAAAATCTATTTTATACCTATCTTGCTATGTAACCTGTATCTGCCAAAATCCATATTTTAAATCAAACTTACTATATACCTTTCTCCCATTGATTCTTTGAAGAATTTTATCTTTATAAGGAATAGGATGTTGGACTAGGATTACATACTTATTCAAAGGTACATAATTTACCACTAATATTTTCTTTCCTCTGACTTATTCTGATCTTTTATTTACATAAAAAGCTTCAAATGCCCAAGGACTAGTAGAATCTCTAATTAATCCTTATTTCTTTAATTGATCAATTTATCTAAAACATTCTTCATATAAGCTAGGAGACATACCTGAGTGGTGAGCTTTGAACTTAGGCTTGATATCTTTTTCATTTTTATCCTTAATCATTTTTAATTCTATTCTACATTCATGAACTTTTATGGACTGAAAGGCTAAAGGATTTTTTAAACAACAATCTTTTTTTATTTTCTCAATAATGGGATCAATACTAGCACTGCAAAAATTTATTTTTTGCTAGATCCATCTTGTATCTATAACTTTCTTTAGCTTTTCTTTAAGAGGTATTCCGCACTCATATTTAGATTTTTTGTAAAAAGAATACTTATTAGAATGATTTCATGAGGTTTAATAGTAACATGATACATGATTGATAAATTATCTAATCCTATCATCATGTCGTATGAAGGTATTTCATGCTGAACAACCTTAAACATATAAATAGATTTTCCAAACTGTATTACAACCAATGCAAATAATTTTGATATAAGAGTCTAAGTGTTGAATGCTAACTTATGTAAATTAGATTGCCACATGTCAGAAGGAATAACATGAAATCTGGTGAAAGAAATATTTGCACCAGTGTCTAGC
Source organism: Torreya grandis (assembly GCA_037957365.1). Lineage (NCBI taxonomy): Eukaryota > Viridiplantae > Streptophyta > Pinopsida > Cupressales > Taxaceae > Torreya > Torreya grandis. The sequence goes on from JARHVA010002205.1 coordinate 2,056,166, forward strand.
AAGACATCTATACTATAAGGCTTGAAAACTTCCTATTTAATTTAAATTTCATAAACATGATTATTTGTGAAGTGTGTAAAAATCTGATAGATTTGATTATTCTATAATTAATGATTATTTTCTCCCTCATCAAAATGAGACTCTATCTCATTTGTGACTTGGATTGGTTCTTATTCAAATAATTGTTCGTCTTCATCAGCAAGAGCTTCTTTATTTTAAGAGAGTTTCTAATTCTTTTTTAGTTTTGTCTAAGAAAATCTAATGTTGATGAATTCTTTTTTTACACCAGAAAGATCTAGCATGAATATTAGGCTGATAAGCTGCGTCAATCTTAAAATTAAAATGTACATGAGGAAACATATGAGAAGATTTATTTGTAAGAACTTCTTTTTGCCTTTTCTCATTGGCCAATTGCATTTGATATATATTTTTTTAATACAAAAATTTATTGTTGAATAGATATTCTTGTAGAAATCAGATATACATGTGTTTGATCATACTTATCATTCAAATATGAAAATTGTTGGGATAAAGTAAGTGCATCAGGAAATGGACTTGAAATCATATGAATCTAAAACCCTACCTCTGAATCATAATCTAAAGATTCTGGTTCAGAGTCACTAGTGATAAAATTCTTGTTGATTTGATTGTTTGATTTATTTGTATCCCAAATAATATCTTATTTATATAAAGCTTCTTCATAAAAATCAAAATATATTCATCTTCATTTAAATCATAGATTTCTAAAAAATTTACATTCTTAGATTCATTTTTCTTATTAGGACACTTATTAACATAATGATCTCCTTGGCACAAGAAACATTTAGCAGGGTTCTTTCGATATCCGTGTTTTCTTTTTCTAAAAATTCTCTCGGGAATGAATTTTTTTTCTAGATTTATATCTAGGTTTCCATTGCCTCTCTTCTTGGAAATTTTTTTGAGGAGAGCACTTACAAGAATAGTCATTTTTCTTTCTTCTATACTTTTTGTATTTATGTGCATCTATGCACCCAAAACCAAAATTATCATCTAGTGTGTTACAAAATTTAGCTTCAATTTGTTTGTGGAACTTGAGGGTTTCTTTTTTAGTTTTTCTTTTAGCACACAAATGATTTTTTATAGCTTTGATATTCTAATTTATTCTACCAAAAGACATGGTAGATAACTCATCTTTCATGATAGCTTTATACTTGTTTGCAAAATAAACTGGAAAAGATTCAATATATCTTAAATTGTATGAAGGATTAAATATTTTACCAGTGTTATAAAACACATTTTCCATGTAGCACATATATTCATCTATCCTTGTCATGTCACATAATTGTGCTTTCATGAATTTAGATTTACTGGTTTTCTTCTAATTATCAAGTGTGCCTACAAATTTTGATAACAATGCATTACATAATGCAAAAATTGGCTGATCATGAGAATAAATGGTAGTGTGAAATGATTCAACAAATGCATCCTACCATTATTTCGTGTTGCTTATGAATCCATTTTATATTTGTTGAGAAATTGTAAAGGGATCCTTTTCATATGATAAATTTGTACATTTTCCCAAGCTAACATAGCATGTATCATTTCTTTTCTTTTTTCTGGAGGTTCATAATTAAACTTCTAAAAGAATGGTTGTAGATTCATAGTTCTTATTTGAGAATCTAGGTGAGGCCTAGAAGAAGAACCAATTTTAAAATTGAAGTATGCTTCTACTTCACGAGGTTTTATTTTAGCCATACCTATCTGGAAAATTTTATCTAAATATTTTTTTGTGTCTGACAAACTCTTGGCCTTTTTAAAGGATTCTCTTTGAATTTTAAGCACATCTTGCTAGGTTTCAGTGTTTTTGGTATAATATTCATCATGAAGAACACTAGACTCTTTGGATGGTTCAATATATCTAGGATGTTGTTCATATATTCTCAAGACCTCTAAGATTTCTAGAATGGAGGAGACTTTAGGAGCTTGTTCTACCATTTGTCTAACAATACTATCTAAAATGAAACTTATCTGACTTATACTTTGATGAATCTGAGTTTATTTTTATTCAATGACTTTTATTTGAGATAATATTTTATCCATATATGGATTTTGCTAAATAACTTTATTTTTAGAGGATAAATTATCAAATATTATTTGTTGTTGATTTCTTAGGATAGTAACATAATCATCAAGCTTTTGTATGATTTGAATATGATGAGTTGTAGTGGATTCATACAGGTTACCAATGGATTGAATAATATTTATTTTCTAATATAAGTCTATACTTCTAAGTAGCTTTGAACTTGAGACAAATTCTCTTGTATTTCAGAGACCTTATTGTTTAAACATTTAGTTGTCAAGTTATTTCAGATCATCAACTTTGTTACTATGGACTGATCAAGGCTTTTGTCTATAGACCTTAAATAATACATTTGGGCTCTAAACTTGCCATCAGGAGATTATTGATTGAAATTTGCAAGTTTTGGAAAACCTTTCTCTATATAAGATTCATCTTCTAATAGAGTTTTCCAAATATGGCTTATTTCTTCAAATGATGTTCCCTCCATATTAATTTTATTAGCCTCAAGTATAAGTTTTTTATTTTTCTCTAGTAGTTTCTCTAGATCTAAGTCTCTTCTAGTCATATGGATATTAGATTGATTTGGATGGTTGATTATCTTTTGACAGTTAGTGAAATAGAAAGAGTCCACATGAGGATCATGAATCTTTCTCAAATGTAGACAAAGATTACTACAAGAGGATTGAGATGATGTAATTGTAGAGCTTGCATATGATCTATTAATCCATTATGAGAATCAAATCTGATTATAGATTTATCAGGGAAGTCTTTGATAGAGGTAACTAGAGATAAAGATCTTCTAGGCTTTTGAACAAAATCTATGTGAACAATCTGTTTTCTTGAAAATTTCAAATTGGGCCAAGATATAGATTTGGCTTGAATGATTTGACTATTTTTAGTAACTCGGCACACCACATTTTTCCTTTGTGTGGAACTATGTTTAACAACAGACTGTAAGGTATTTGTTAAGCGATACATGACCTCATATTTAATAGCAAGAGGACAAGATCTAGGGATCATTTTTAAATCATGGGTTTGAATAAAAAGCTTTAGTACTTTATTGAGATTGTCTTCATCATGAATGATAATAGAGTAGTTAAGATATGCAGTTGTATATACAAGGCCATCATGTAAAGTAGTCTGGATAGCACTTTGCAATCAGGAACTAAAACCAGTATGTTGATTATGAAGGATACAACCTAAGAGACTAACATTAAGACCTCTATGAAATAAAACAAAAATACCAATAGTAACAAAACCTATATGAAAAAACTTATATTTAGTCTAAGATTTTAATTGGTGAATAGTTTTATTATTTAAAATTTGAAGATGATACTTATAATCAACATTTTGCTTAACTTTGATGATGTTTTTAGAAACTTTAATATTAGTTTTAACAAGTAGATGAAAAGGAGAAAACTTATCGTATACTTTTGTGGCTTTTAGAGTAGACAATTTCCATTCAGGGTTATGTTTTTCTTCATTAATTTTTATATTTGCTTCATTTGCAGTGTAAGATGAATAGGTAGATATATCAAAAAGAAATACCATATCAGTTATACATGTGTTTTTTGTAGTTATTTGGTTTGATGCATCTATAGTCTTCATATTATCAGTATTATACAGATCCTCAATGACATCTTCCTCACAGCTTTTATGGGATCATTTACTTCCCTATCGTTAGAAGAACAAATGGATACAAAATGCTAGAATAAAAATAGGATAGAATATAGGTAACAAAATATAATATATTATATTGATATATCAAGATGTTTATAGAAGCAACTATAGAACTTGGATTTGATACCAAAAAAGTACATGCATAAGCACATGAGTATAGGATTGATATTTACCACACAAAGGATATAGAAGATATTTGAGATAGACTTGATGGAATTCCTAAAAGAAAACTTTTGATTTGCAGGATCTTGAAAGGGCAGGCAAATAGCATACACTTCCTTAGACACAAACTAGACTAAGACTCTGATCTCTAGCAAAACTTGAATGAAATATGAAGAACCTCCTCCATTTATAGATGGATAGAGAATAAATCAACGAATATCTTCAAGATGTGAGATCAATGATCATAAATAAAATTAATAAAGTAGTGGAAAAAGGGTCCACTACATACCACCAAAAAGTATAAAGCATCTGTCAACATGGCTGACAGAATACCACCTTTAGATAGTGGTAAGGTCCACAAAAGATATAGAGGGATATCATGCCCACATTCATTCCTATAGATAGACCTCGTAAGTAGTCATTCAATTACATTAATCATCATCAACAAATTCATATTATCCTTATGGAGAATAATGATTATCTTTAGATTCATAATGATAATCTAAAAATGAAGAGAATATCATATTTTTTTTGGTATGATCATTATCATCAAGGTACATAGCTGATGGAACACAAACTAGATGACCTAGAGGTGTAGGAAGAAATACAGCTTCATGGATAATAGTAAACATTTTCCATAGAGTTGCTAATGGTTGGGCTAGAAACAAACTACTGTGTAAATTTACCTGATGATTCTAAACTAAAAATAATTCAAAATTTATCTTAAAAGAAAATTTAGAGCAATAAAAATATTATTTAGTTGATCTGGGGAAATATGCACATCAGGTTCTTCAAATGTGTTGAGAGGAAGAACGTAGTCTAGCAATTCTATTAAATAATCTAGAATTTCATCAAATAACCAAAAAAATTCCCTTACTAGATTATATTGTGGCTAGAAAGAAAACCACTGGATAAGAAACTCAAATCCTTGCCTTAGTATGAAATTTTTAAATAGATTATTGGGTCCACACAGTCTAGGATTATTATTTTTGTGATAGAGCACAATTATGAAAGACCATCTTTTACCATTAGGTTCTTGAAATTGAGATGTCCATCCAGATGTGAATTATTAAGATCAACATAGGCTTCATAGGATTTTCTTACTAGAGCATTGGATTCATTGGAGATTTAGAGAATACCATTTTCATATACAGTTTGATAAAAAATTCAAGATGATTTATGTAATATTTTGGAGATTTAGAGAATACCAAAATATCATCAATATAAACAATTATGAATCCAGAATGAGATGCAAAGATTTTGTTCATCTTCTAAAATATATTTGGAGAAGTTTTTAAACCAAAAGGAAGAACCTTCTATTCATAATGTCCAAATGAAGTGATAAAAGCTATTTTATACTTATCCTGCTTTGCAATCTGTATCTACCAAAATCTAGATTTTAAATTAAACTTATTATATACCTTGCTTCCATTGATTCTTTGAAAAAATTTATCTTTAGAAGGAATAGGATGTTGGACTAGGATTACATACTTATTCAGAGGTACATAATTTATCACTAATCTTTTCTTTCCTCTAGCTTATTATGATCTTTTATTTACATAGAAAGCTTCACATGCCCAAAGACTAGTAGAATCTCTAATTAATCCTTATTTCTTTAATTGATCAATTTCTCTAAAAAATTCTTCACATAAGCTAGGAGACATACCTAAGTGGTGAGATTTAAACTTAGGCTCAACATCTTTTATATTTATTTCCTTAATCATTTTTAATTTTATTCTACATTCATGAACTTTTTTGGACTAAAAGGCTATAGGATTTTCTGAACAACAATCTTTTTTTATTTTCTCAATGATGGGATCAATACTATCACTACAAAGATTTATTTTTTGCTAGATCCATCTTATATCTATAGCTTTCTATGGCTTTTCCGTAACAAGTATTTTGCACTCATATTTGGATTTTTGTACAAAGAATACTTATTAGCTAGAATGATTTCATGAGGTTGAATAGTAACAGGATACAGGCTTGACAAATTATTTGATCCTATCATCATGTCATATGAGGGCATTTCATGATGAACAACCTTAAACATATAAATAGATTCTCTAAATTGTACTAGAACCAATGTAGATAATTTTGATATAACAGTCTTAGTGTTGAATGTTAATTTATGGAAATCAAATTGCCACATGTCAGAAGGAATAGCATGAAATCAATCAAGAGAAATATCTGCACCAGTGTCTAGCAAGACATCTAGACTATAAAGCTTGAAACATTCCCATTTAATCTAAATTTTACAAATAGGATTATTTGTGAAATGTGTATAAATTTGATGGATTTGATTATTTTGTAATTCATGACTATTTTCCCCCTCTTCAAAATGAGACTCTATCTCAATTGTGACTTGGATCAGTTCTTGTTCAAATAATTGTTCCTCTTCATCAACAAGAGCTTCTTCTTTTAAGAGAGTTTCTAATTCTCTCTAAGCTTTGTTCAAGAAAATTTGGAACTGATGAATTCTTTTTTTATGCCAAAAATATGTAGCATAAGTATCAGGTTGATAAGCTACGTCAATCTTAGAATTAAAATGCTCATGAGAAAACATATGAGAAGATTTATTTGCAAGAATTTATTTTTGCATTTTCTCATTAGCCAATTACATTTGATATTTTTTTTTTAATGCATAATTTTTTTGTTAAATAGACATTCTTGTAGAAATTAGATATATAGGTGTTTGATCATACTTGTCTTTCAGATATGAAAGTTGTTGGGATAAAATAAGTGCATCATAAAATGGACTTGAAATCATATGAATCTGAAACCCTACCTCTGAATCATAATCTGAAGATTTTGATTTAGTCACTACTAACAAAATTATGAATCTGAAACCCTATAGTTATAATATCCTAATTATATTATAATAATATATATCAAATATATATAATATTATCTATATATTTATTAAATAATATACTATTGGTATATTTGATATAATAATAAGGAATATTATTATAAGTATATTATTAAGTTATACCTTTCCAATATATATAGGTAATAAGTCATATATATATACCTAATCATTAATATTATTTATACTATATAATAAATATGTGTATTAATATTAGATTTGGATATATATAATGAATATTAGTTATAATATATGTATCCATATATTATTAATATATTGTATATAAATATTAAATTATATAGTATATGATTATGTATTATTATATTAGATATATGAATTGATATATCAATAATTATCTATATTATATTAATATATAAATAATATAATAATGATATATACAAGTATCATATTATCAAATAAATTATAATTATCGTAAGTATATTATAGATATGTCTATAATACTTATGATCTAGCTAATATATGTTTAGTCATATACGATCATATCATCATTATCTTATTTATATATCTTATATAAATCTAGTTATTTATCGATATATATCCTATACTAAGGGATATATATATATATATATATATATATATATATATATATATATATATATATATATATATATATGAATGATACAAAAGATATTTGAGACAAACTTAAACAAACTTGGTGGACTTCTTAAAATAAAGCTTTTGATCTGCAGGATCTCAAAAGGGAAAGCAAAGAGCATACACTTCCTTAAACACAAAATAGACTCGAACTCTAATCTCTAGCAAAACTTGAATGAAATACAAAGAGCCTCCTCTATTTATAGATGGATAGAGAAGAGATCAATGGTTGTCTTCAAGATGCAAGATCAACGATCAAAAATAAAAGTAATAAAGTAGTGGAAAAAGGGTCCACTACGCACCTCCAAATAGTACAAAGCATCTGTCAACATGGATGACAGAATACCACCTTTAGATAGTGGTGAGGTCCACAAAAGATTCATTATAACTAAATTCTTTTTATATTATTTATAGGATATGTATATACAGGGTTATAGATAAAGAATATTATCAAGAGAATCAAATCTGATAGGTTTCTCCTATATAGATGATCTTATAAGTCTTTTGTCTAATCTAATAAATATGATCAATAGAGTCCATATCTAGCATACAGAGGATATAAATCCTTTGTATGCTCCATCTATGCTATCAAACAATCTATTTATATATTGATCATATTTATAGTCTCTTAGGTTGAATATAAATCGATATAGATCTATATTTTGATATAACAAATTTGATTGTGGTATCAGAGGATATAGATACTCTGATACCAAAAGGGTACACGCATAGGCACACAAGTATAGGATTGTTATTTAGCACACAGAGGATACAGATGATATTTGAGACAGTCTTAAATAGACTTGATGGACTTCTTAAAAGAAAGCTTTTGATTTGCAGGGTCCCAAAAAGGCAAGCAACGAGCATACAATTCCTTAGACACAAACTAGACTCAAAAACTCTAATCTCTAACAAAACTTAAATGAAATATGAAGAGATTCCTCTATTTATAGATGGATAGAGAAGAGATCAATGATTGTATTCTATATGCAAGATCAACGATCATTAATAAAATTAATAAAGTAGTGGAAAAAGGGTCCAATACACACCACCAAATAGTACAAAGCATATGTCAACACAGCTGATAGAATACTACCTTTAGATAGTGGTGAGATCCACAAAAGATATAGAGGGATATCGTGCCCACGTTCACACCTACAGATAGACCCTATAAGTAGTCATTCAATTACATTAATCATCATCAATAAATTCATATTCTCCTTGTGGGGAATAATGATTATCTTCAGAATCATAATGATGATTTGGAAATAGAGAGAATATCATATTTTCTTTGGTAAGATCATCATCATCAAAGTACATAGTTGATGGAACATGAACTAAATGACCTGGAGGTATAAGAGGAAATACAATTTCATGGGTAATGATAAACCTTTTATATAGAGTTGTTAACGGTTAGGCTAGAAATAAATTGTTGTGCAAATTTATCTAATGATTCTAAACTAAAAACAATTCAAATTTTATCTTGAAATGAATATTTAGAGTAATAAAAATATTCTTTAGTTGATCTGGAGCAATATTCACATCAAGTTCTTCAGATGCCTTGAGAGGAAGAACATAGTCTAGAAATTTCTTTAAATAATCTGGAATTTCGTCAAATAACCAAAAAAAAATTCTACCCAGATTATATTGTGGCAAAAAAGAAGACCACTAGATAAAAAACTCAAATCCTTGTCTTAGTATAAAATTTTTAAATAGATTATTGGGTCCACACAATCTAGGATGGTTATTTTCATGATAGAGCACAATTACAGACCATCTTTTACCATTAGTTTCTTGAAACTGAGATGTCCATCATAAATGTGAATTATTAAGATCAATAGAGGCTTCATAGGATTTTTTTATCAAACCATTGGCTTCATTTTTCAACTGATTTGCCACTGAAGGAGTTGATCACCAGATATGTTCATGAAATTTTTCCCATATTTCTATCACAAACCATGTCAACTGAATATTCTGAATTTGCTTCTCTGGATACAAAATCTACTAAGCATTTCCTTTTTCTAGAAATATGCTCTACTATGAAATCAAAATTTGATAAAAATGTAGCCCACCTGATTAACCTGCTAGCAGCACCTTTTTTTAGATTATCAAAAGAATTTAAAATACTCATAAAATGATTCAAATCTAATCTAAACAAGAATTTCTTAGATCTAATAAAGAACATAAAAGTTTTAATAGCTTTTATTGTAGCTAAAATTTCTTTATGAGTTGAATGATAATTCTTTTGTGCTTGTTTGAAATTTCTTGAAGCAAACCTACAAGGTTTTTCTGTACCATCTACCAATTATTCTTTTAACATTGCACCCTAAAAGTTTTCAAATTTATTAACATCTATAATCTTCAAACCATTGCCAGGTAAAGATAATGGAGAAAGTTTCTAACAATTTTGTTTAATTCTCTAAACTACCTTAGTCATTTCATTGTTCTATGCAGGAAACTTTTTGGACAATCTTTTATTGAGCAGCAATCTATCTTGAGCAATATTACAGTAGTAACCAGTTACATAATTTATACAACCAAGAAATCTTTGAAGCATTTTTTCGTCTATAAGAATATTAGGAAAATTCTTAATATTTTGTAAGATATGTTCTTGAATAGCAATTTCCTCAGATTTTATGATAACACCTAAGAATTCAATTTCATCTTTGAACATCGTCATATTATTTTAAGAAAGTACCAAGCCATTTTCATATACGATTTGATAAAAAAAATCAAGATGATTTATGTGATCTTTTGGAGATTTAGAGAATACCAAAATATCATCAATATAAACAATTATGAATTCAGAATGAGATGCAAATATTTTGTTCATCATCTCCTAAAATATACTTGGAGCAGTTTTTAAACCAAAAGGAATAACGTTCCATTCATAATGTCCAAATGGAGTGATAAAATTCATTTTATACCTGTCCTGTGCTGAAAACTTGTATCTACCAAAATCTAGTTTTTAAATTAGTAAGTTTGATTTAAAATCTAGATTTTGGTAGATACAAGTTACAGAGTAGGATAGGCATAAAATATCTTTTATCACTCTATTTAGACATTATAAATGGAACATTCTTCATTTTAGTTTAAAAACTACTCCAAGTATATTTCAAGAGATGATGAACAAAATATTTACATCTCATTCTGAATTCATAATTATTTATGTTGATGATATTTTGGTATTCTCTAAATCTCCAAAAGATCACATAAATCATCTTGAAATTTTTTATCAAACTGTATCTAAAAATAGCTTGGTACTTTCTAAAAAGAAGATGATGGTGTTCAAAGATGAAATTGAATTCCTAGGTGTTATAATAAAATCTAGGAAAATTGCTATTCAAGAACATATCTTAAAAAAATTTAAGAATTTCCTTGATATTCTTATAGATAAGAAAATGCTTCAAAATTTTTTTGGTTGTGTAAATTATTTATCCGATTACTACTATAATATTACTCAAGATAGATTGTTGTTCAATAAAAGATTATCCAAAAATCCTCCTACATGGAACAATGAAATGACTAAGGCAGTTTAGATAATTAAACAAAATTGTCAGAAACTTTTTCCATTATCTTTACCTGGCAATGGTTTGAAGATTATAGACGTTGATGTCTATAAAAACTTTTGGGGTGCAGTGTAAAAATAAAATTTGGTAGATGGTACAAAAAAATCATGTAAGTTTGCTTCAGAAAGTTTCAAACAATTCAACTCATAAAGAAATTTTAACTGCAATATAATTTATTCAAGCTTTTATGTTCTTTATTAGATCTGAGAAATTCTTGCTTAGATCTGATTTGAATAATTTTGAGTATTTTAAATTCTTTTGATAATCTCAAAAAATATGTTGCTAGCAGGTTAACCAAGTGGGCTACATTTCTATCAAATTTTGATTTCACGATAGAGCATATTGATGGAAAAAGGAATTGCTTAGCAAATTTTGCATCCAAAGAAGCAAATTTAAAATATTCAGTCAGCATGGTTGTGACAAAAATACGGTAAGAATTTCATAAATATATTTGGCGATCAACTCCTTCAATGGCCAATCAGTTAAAAAATGAAGCCAATGCTCTAGTAAGAAAATCTTATGAAGCCTCTATTGATCTTAATAATTCACATCTAGGATGGACATCTTAGTTCCAAGAACTTAATGATAAAAAAATGGTCTTTCGTAATTGTGCTCTATCATGAAAATAACAATCCTAGATTATGTGGACCCAATTATCTATTTAAAAATTTCATAATAGGGCAAGGCTTTGAGTTTCTTATGTAGTGGTCTTCTTTCTGGCCACAATATAATCTGGCAAGGAAAAAAATTGGTTTTGATAAAATTTTAGATTATTTAAAAGAATTTCTAGACTATGTTCTTCCTCTCAAGGCATCTAAAGAACCTGATGTGCATATTGCTCCAGATCAACTAAAGAATATTTTTATTGCTCTAAAGATTCTTTGAAGATAAAATTTTAATAGTTTTCAGTTCAGAATCATCAGATAAATTTGCACAGTAGTTTGTTTCCAGCCCAACTGTTAGCAGCTCTATGAAAAAGGTTTACCATTACCCATGACGTTGTATTTCCTCTTACACCTCCTAGTCATCTAGTTCATGTTTCATCAACTATTACCTTGATGATGATGATCATACCGAAGAAAAATGATATTTTATCTATTTCCATATCATCATTATGACTCTGAAGATAATCATTATTCCCCACAAGGAGAATACAAATTTGTTAATGATGACTAATGTAATTAAATGACTACTTACGGGGTGTGTCCATAGGCATGAACGTGGGCATGATATCCCTCTATCTTTTGTGGACCTCACCACTATCTAAAGGCGGTATTTTGTCAATTGTGTTGACAGATGCTTTGTACTATTTAGTGGTGCATAGTGGACCTTTTTTCCACTACTTTATTACTTTTATTTATGATCATTGATCTCGTATCTTGAAGACAACCGTTGATTTCTTCTTTATCCATCTATAAATAGAGGAGCTTCTTCGTATTTCATTCAAGTTTTGCTAGAGATCAGTGTCTGAGTCTAGTTTGTGTCTAAAGAAGTGTATGTTTTTTGCTTTCCCTTTCGAGATCTTACTAATCAAAAGCTTTCTTTTAGGAAGTCTATCAAGTCTGTTTAAGTTTGTCTCAAATATCTTCTATATCCTCTGTGTGCTAAGTATCGATCCTATACTCACGTGCCTATGCATGTACCCTTTTGATATCAGAGCCATGTTCTATTGTTGCTTATATAAACATCTTGATATATCAATATAATATAATATCTTTTGTTACATGTATTATGTCATATTTTTATTCTAGCATTCTGTATCCATTTGTTCTTTTGATGATAGGGAAGGGAATGATCTCGTAAAAGTCATGAGGAAGGCATCGTTGAGGAACTATATAATACCAACAATACGAAGACTATGGACGCATCAAACCAAATAACTGCAGACATCACAAGTACAACTGATATGGTCTCTCTTCTAAGAATCAGATATAAATAGATATATATGAAGAAAATATATTATATATATATATATTCATTATATATATAATAATATATGAAAATCTGATTTTATATAAAATCATATTTAATCATCTTATATATATCCCACATTTTGAAGACAACTTGTATATAATATCTTAGTACTATATACTCACATGTGTGTGTGTGTGAGTGAGTGAAAGTTAATATATATGTGTGTAATATTATATATATATATATATATATATATATATATATATATATATATATATATATATATATATATATATATATATATGGTATCAGAGCATTTGAATATCTTCATTACTATAATTATTATTATATTATTATAGTTATTTATAGTTATATTTTAATTTATTATATTATTATAAATACTATATTATTATAATTATTTAATATTTTATGATTACATATGATATATCATAATTATACATTAATATATTTGGTATATCAATATAATATTATATATTAATGATATTGGTATGATTATATATATTCTATAATATATATATATATATGTAATACAATATAATATATATTATATGATATATAAACTCATAATATAAATATTATATCTATGTATATAAAATAATATATTATGCTATCATATATCTTAATTATAATTATAGTATATGATATATAAAGTAGATGTTATATATTATACTAGATCTATATATACTAGTTTGTATATATATCTTATATATTAGTAACCATATGACTAGAAACTGCTAGAGAAAAAAAAAAAAAAACTTAACTATATCATATGATAATATCTAGATAGACACAAACTAGACTCAGACTCTCTCTATATATATATATATAATTTTTATTCAACAAATTTTTTTAGATAACTTATATTAATATATATAAAAAGATTATTCATGTAGATATATCTAATATATATTTATATGGATATGAGATATATATTATATTCTATATAGATAATGTATAATATATATTATAATGAAAATATAATTCAAATTTATAATATATGATAATGTTGTCTGATAGAAATTATTACACTTATATATAAAGTACTATATTATACTAGACTTTTCTAATATATAATATATAAAGTACTATAATAACTCGATATATGCAAGTTTACAAGTTTACAGATATAATTATAATGTTGTGTAATATAAATTATTACACTTATAGTTATTAGAGATAATGCAAATTTATAAGTCTAATTATACTTCAAATAATATGTATAAGATATATATATTAATAAGTCTAGTATTATTAATATAATATATATAGATTTTATATATATATATAATTTTTATATATAAAAATATTATTATTATATATATTAATATATATAAATATACATATATGTATAATCATTTATATGATATAAGATACGATACATATAAACCCATAAAAGCAAAAATATAAATTTATAATATATATAAAAGATCATATATCTATAATATATATTATATATAAAGTATATTATATATGTACTAAATATCTAGTATGGTACATAATAAATATGATTTGCTTCAAATATATCTTTATGATAATATGCATTATATTATAAAAGATTATTCTTATAGATAGCTTCTTCTATCTTATATAACTATGATATATGATCCTATTACTATAATATCTAGATTATAATTTATAATTATTTATATTAATTATATAATAAATAATTTATATTTATATATATTAATAAATATATTAATATATAAATATAAATTATTTATTATTAATATATATATATATATAATATTATATATATATATATATATATATATATATATATATATATATATATCCTTCAAATTCAATGATTACTTATATGTATGTATAAGCTAAATATAATTAAGCTCATATCATATATGTTGATTATAATTTGAACACTATATATATACGTGTGTGTATGTATATATATGTTATTTGTGTGTGTGTGTTATGTGTGTGTATAAAATGAGATTGAGAGAAAATACACCATGAAAAATTGTCATAAATGGTAGATAAGGTGGGAATCAAAAGAGAAACACATATAGAATATTAATGGATTGAGACTCATAATAAATATTCTAAGAGGGGGAGTCATGATGAATAGAGATGAAAATATAATGTGGAAAAAGGTTAGTCAAAAGAAATAGATGGTATCAAGCATACAATTAGCTATTAAGTATGGAAAATATAGTGTATCAAGGCGACTAATACAATTTGGTTACAAATAAACTATATCATGTTGGTTGATAGAATTTCATAAAAAGATGATGTTATTTGTGTCTAGATAAAAGATTGCATCAAGATGGTGAATACAATATCAATTAAATTGGGTTAAATTGGTTAATGCAATATGATCACAAGATAAATTGTATTAGGTTGTAGTTGGAATAACTAGGATCATCGATGAATTTATCACACACAACCCAGAATGGTATCAGGTTAGTCGATATACTCTAGAAAGAAAATAAGTTGATAATTTAACTAAGTGGTAACAAATGAACACAATAGGGAGGTATTACTAAGTTATGTGTGTTTGATTTTTAGGATCTCAGATATACTAATATCAAGTGTAAATATCTAACAAAGCCTTACGATCAATAAATAGGAGGATTTCATCATCCCATAACTACATTATCCCATGTCTGAGGCATATTGAGAGTAACTTCAAAGAGCTAACCACTTGCCAGTGTGCTAAAAAATAAAATGATTGAAAGGATTCCTAGTGGATAAAAACAAAAATCCTAGACATTTGTGATATACTATGAGGTACATGGAAACTAATGTCCATATATAGTGTTATTTAATGACTTGAGTATTGGGGGAGTACGCCTCATACCACAGTTCATATAAAATTGATGATTGTTTGGGCCAAAATGATAACCCCTATGTATTTTACAACTACTAGAACATAGTTATAGGTAGATGAAACAATTATAAATAAATATGATTTATATTTAAAGTGAAAGGTAAAACATGAGATTAAACAAACAAACACTCAAAATGGTATCGATTCCCTGAAATATTGATCAAATATAATTGTATTAAGTTAACTGATATAATTAGAAGCACACATAAAATTATATCAAATTGGTCAATACAATTTAAAAAATACATATGTTGGTATAGTTGATAAAAATAATAAAATATATCGATCTAACCGATACAATTACGAATACTAATAAGTTATATCAAGGTGGTCGATACAATCAAATTTAAAGATATACATTGGTTTAGATGATGTCACTAAGTATCTAAAATGATAAACAAGAAATCATTCTGAACAAAGGTAGGATAAGAAAACAAAGGTAGGATAAGATTCAGCTCAGGGTCACTAGAATGTATGCATGGACTAAGATGAACTACAACTATTTTCTCTCTCAATGGAATATGATCAAATAAGGTAAATCAAATAGAACCTATGTATACTTGGATGATTAATTAAAGACCTAAGATATTCATAGATCTATTATAGATTAATTTAAAACTCAAATGTCAAGAAGAAAGAGTTACAAAGCCTAAGCCTATGACATAAAGACATATCTCTCACTAGACCTCAACAAAGGCAAGTGATTTTAATTATGATTTTGAAGATACAAGTAAATGATTGTAAAGGGGTACAAGTAAAGTAAATGATTATAAAATGGTACAATTAAATTAAATTATGAGTAACTTATTGTAAAAAAGGTAATGTGAAATAGTCAATTAAATGGGAGTCTATGCAACCTAAGATGATAAAAGAAAATCTTAAACAACCTTATAATAAAGAAAATAAAGAAAGAGTATACGGATAGAGATCAATCTCCCCCTTGAGCTCAAGTGAAGATTTAAAATAAATTTTATAACTTGAAGACCTCAAATGGTTGGATGAAGTTATATATGCACTTAATTAATAACTCTCAATGGCCTCTCCTATTAAGATTTAATGACACCACAAAACAATGACTCCGAGATGAGGTTATAAACCTTATAACTCTTTCAAATGCTACTTAGGGGAGAAATGCAAGTGAAACCATTATATGAATGTTATATCTCTTATTACAAATGAAATATTACCCCTATATGTGGATCCAATACCTAAAATTAACTCTAAACTCTAGGCATATGATATCATCCAAGCTAACGATATCATCCAAGTCGATATAGTTAGAAGGTTTTAGTTGATAGAGTATAATATTGGCCAAGTCGATACAATACATATTTCATAAAACACAATCAAAACATATCATTTTAGCTAATATAATTCTCTCCATCTTTTAAAGGGATTAACTCTAATTCTCCAAACAAGTTTAGCTACTAGGGCTCCATTTATACTTACCCCTACCTAATAAATTGGTTTACAAACTTTAGCCTAAGCAAGAAAGAGGAAATTTTACCTTTTCCCCTGTGCCTTGCCACAATAAATTCCTTAGTGTTCTATTTATCTCAAGCAAAACCCCAAAGGGGCCTTTCAAAGAGAACTAGTATATAGTTGTGGACAATAAGATCATCTTTATAAGGGTTATCCTCCCTACGTACATTAGATATTTTACTACTCAGTGTCTAGATAATTATCAAGGAGAAATGCCTTTTGAAACCCCAAAATTCTACACAAGAAAAATTGGATGCTAAGAGAGACATTGGTGAAAAACATCTTGGATTTACTTGTATTTATTGATTGTCTTTGATGCTTTTTCATAGCTAGCCAATAAATCCCTTATTTCTCTAATTTCTTCAAGCATTGGCAAAGTATACAGCATGGTATCATCCACAAATTGTGGTTGAGAGTGGGTAAGGCCATTAGTTGTAGCTTGAATCCCTTTTATTTTGTTTGATTCTTTTAGGAATGTAATGTGTCTCCCTAGACTGCCATGAGGATAAAGAGATAGGAGAGAGTGGGTCTCCTTCCTTGAGGCCATTTGAAAAGGCAAAGTACCCTTCTAGAGATCCATTGACCATAACTAAAAACTTGGAGGAAGCATAACAACTATGTACCCATCTCCATTATTTGACTAAACCCAAACTTTCAAAATGTTTCGTCAAGAAAAAACCAATTCACTTTGTCATAAGCCTTTTGGATATATCCAATTTTATCAATGTTTCTTGCCTCTTGTTTGTATAAAAAGAGTGAATCATTTTGTCAACAATGACTATCCTATCCTTTGACAAAACCTCCTTGTTCCTCCACAATTGGCATTTTTTTCAAAATGAGACCCAAGAACGTAGAATTAAAAGTTTTTAACATTTCGATTCTTGAACTAGTTCTCTAAGCTCCTCTCCCAAAAGATAACGTGCTAGTAGAAAAAGGTCTGAAACTTATTCAAGCCTAGAGATCAATCTACCATCTCAAAGAGTGCTCTCTTGACAACTTCTAACAATATGTCTATCAAATTTTTATTGTCAAATTGGATAACTAAATGTGGAATTTGTCTTTAAAAAACTCGATGATCTGTTTGTCTCTCCTTACCCTATTGCAACATATCCTCCCAAAATCTCACCATGTATTCATTACTATCCTTGGGCTTCTCCAAGGTGGTCCTTTATCAAATTTCTAAAAGAGGAAAACCATGTGTTCATTAATCAACATAATCAGCTCTAAAAGAGAAAAATCATTTATTCATTAATCAACATAATCAGCTCTAAAAGATGAAAATCGTGTATTCATTAATCAACATAATCAGAAAAATCTTTACACAACCAAACCTCTTAATCAATACACCTCTGATTTTTAATATATTAAATTAGATTCAAAACTCAATTCACAAACTTAAAAATAACTTATACACCTCTAATTTCTAATATATTAAATTAGATTAAAAACTCAATTCACAAAGAAATGAAACTTTTTTAATAAAATCTTTTACAATAAATTTATAAAAGATCAAAATGCTCATTCATTAAGTCTTAACTATATACTATAAAACTTAATTTTATTTATTTTTTATATTTTAACCTCATTTTAATCTCATTTCCAAAAAAGATAAATTTATCAAAAATTCATATCTTAAATTCATTTCAAATATTATTTAATTAATCTTTTAACTTATTCATTTCAAACATTATTTAATTAGTCTTTTAACTAATTATAAAAAATTGATATCTTAAAAACTCATTTAAAAAATAGATAAGTTTAAAACAATCAATTATCAAATCTTAATGACATATCTAAGTTACAAACAGAGATCAGTCCAGCCAAAGGAGACAACCCTATAAAATCCATAAACTTCCCATTTTATATCAAAACCTTTGAACAGGAAATCCAAAACAAGGCCACAAGAAAGAGATGAGAACCAACCACTAAAGGCAAGTTTCACAAATCTAGCACAGGAGAGCCACCATCACATCAACGCTGAATAATCCCAAATCACCAACATAGTCTTACTGGCCAAACCCTAATTTTAGATTGGCTAAACCCTAATTTTAGGCAACCGAAATTCACCTGTGGCCAGTGAGATTATCTTGGTCATATTAAGATTTTTTCTGTCCACTTTCAATCCAATTGGCATGCTTCCAAAGAGTGAGAACATCGTTCTCAAAAAATGTGATACGAAAACACCTGCAGGAACCGTTATTCATGGCAGAAAGGGCATTAACAGTTCAATATATTTACAATGAAATCCTGACCCTTTCAAACTTTACTGCGTACTGAAAACCTTTAAATAAATTAAAAAAAGCTAACACGCGGCTGGCATTCCAAAGGCCTCTGGGCGTATTGAACTTCCTACGCATGACACAGTTTAAAAAACTGTTAAAACTAGGTTTTATAAAAAGGCAAAAAAGAAAAAAACATCCAATCATTAAAATATCAGAACGCAAAGATACCCGTAAGTTATGGGAAAACCAAGGCTGCCACTACATGCTAAATATTTTCCCCTGATTCGTGATATATACCTCAAGGGTTATTTAGGATCAGTAGAAAAGCATTTCGGCCTCCCTAAACTTTAAAATTTTATATCATCCAGAGAAGAATTAAACAAAAAAAAGTAAATCAGAGGAGGTGAAATGTATGTGGAGTTTCCCGAGCCAAGGGCACAGAGTGAAGCCAATGGTCTGAATAGCCACATGATAATTATAGCGCCCAGGCCATTGCATCACCGGACACGGATTGTAGCCCATGATATTGGTAAAGGGCGCAAGTTCATTTTAATCAACAGCTAATGCTCAGACAGCCAAGGGTTGTTCTTCAACTCCTTTTGGATCAGAAACTCTAGTCCATTAAATTCTTTCCTCACAGCATTAGATCCATACCATACAACTTAATTTTTAAATTATAAATAAATTAAACTTTGAAAACACTTAACAATCAAACCTTGTTAAAACGAGCGCCAGGAATGGATGCTGTTATCAAGAAATTAGGAGCAGATGGGCATAATAAGAAGGAAGAAAGCCAGTTAGGGTTTCCTCGGTAAAATTAGGGTTTCGCAAATTAGGGTTTCCTCGGTAAAATTAGGGTTTCGCACGTCGGGTTTACAAATAAGTCCATCCATTTAAAAACATCCATCCATCTGAAAAAGGAGAAAATAAAAGGAAACCAAATCCAAACAACACACTAAGAATTATTTAATTAATTTTAAGGGATATTGTTGAGAAATTATAAAAGTTTTTTTTTTAATTAATAGTTTTATGATTCTTTAAATTTTATGTAATATAAATTGTTGAGAACAAATAGTAGGGATCATACAAATTTTTAGTACTTTAATATTTTCTACAAAAAAAATTATAATCAATTATTAGAAAAAATATAAAAAATTAATTGAGAAAAAAGAGAGACATAAAAATAATAGAAAGAAGTATTCACAAGTAAGAGAATATGTTGGAATACATATAAGATTGTGGTTTATGGAGACATCAAAGTAAATTCTCTTTATAAGTGTTGTAGAGTAAAAATATAATTTTTTTGAAATAATATCGTCTCATGCGATTCTTTATTCTCTACAAAGTAAAAATGGGATTTTTTGCAATAACATAGTCTCATAAAATTCAAATTTTCAATTACAATAATACTAAAATACATTGCATCAAATAAATCTTTAATCATTAAAACATTCACTCAAGATTTTAAATTAATAAATATTTTTATATATTCCATAAACTCTAAAATGTTAATTTCCAACATTGCCCACTATAATATCTCATCTCTATGTGAATCTAGAAAATATACAATTGAGTATATACATATAAGCATATACATAAACTAAATGCATTTGATATAAATAAATAAATGTATATACAATTATACATATAATGATTATATGGTTTCAGTGAAATTTGAATATAAAAATTTACCAACCATAATAATAAATATCCAAACAAAGCTTAATATATATACAAAGCAAGCTAAAGTCATGAATCAATAAGCTATTTGTTAGATAAAAATTTATAAATGATTATGGATAATCTGAGATCATTGAATTTTAAAATAAAAAAAAGAAAGGATATTTAATTGGAGAATTTGGCCAAATGAAAATGGTTCAAAAGATGTAATAGTCAACCATTTGTAATAGAACTTTATTTTACTTTTGGTAAAATGAGTACACAACAATTCATATTAAACCTCTAAAACATTAATGCTAACTATCTACCTAATCTACCAAAGACAATTTAAAATAAGTAGAACTCAACAAAATATAAATGTAACTCAACGAAATGTATTGTTATTAAAATTGAACTAAAAAAAACTCAACAAAATACTCTATTATTAAATTTGTAAAAAAGGTAACTTAAGGAATAGTGGTTTACTTTTGTGCAGAATCTTTGATTTCTTTCAAATTGCAAAGGCGGGTATCAGCAGAGAAAAGTTAAACACAAAAAGTTTATTCATTAATTTTACAAGGAGTTTCTTTTCGATTTTTTGTAGGTATACCTCGTTTCATTATGACATCTCGAGATAATTATGGGTGTGTATGGCTTTATAAAATTAAATACAAGAGAAGTTTACTAGTTGTATTCTTTATGAAATGAAATGAACGAATAAATGGGTGTTCATTTACATAACCCAAGCCTTAAAATATCCTCTTTCCTAGTGTGTTGAGTATTCATTTGTTGTCATTCATTAATCATTCATTTCTATTATTATAAGAATCCTTCATTCTGATCATATATGCCATGTTTTGTATTTCATTATAGTTCTACCATTTTCTATTTTGTAACAACAATTCTACTCGATTTAGATTTTATAAGATTGTTATCTACCAAAATAAGTTATAAAGTTTTACATATTCTTCAAACAAAATTTTGTTGCAATGTAATTCATCATATTTGGTTTAATACCAAATTCCATAAATGTTTCTAGTGAGAAATTGGTATAAAATGTTTCCAATGAGAAATTGGAACAACAAACAACAGGGTATCATTGGACTAATAATTATTCATTATCACTTGGTTGGGTCATGCCACTCCTTCCATTAATGCCACTCGAACTAGTGTTACAATCTAATCACATGATATATCTTCATTAGTTGATATATCATATTCATCCTTAGTGTTTTCCAATGTAGCATTGTCATCTTCCTCATATGTTAACAACATATTATGTAATGTGCATAAATTATAATAGTTTTTGGTAGCATTTGCAAATTGAGCTAAGAAATTTTAGAATGCAGAATTCACCATATTTTTTTCAACCTCCCACATGCACACTCAATAATGATATGTGTTGACAACAGTGAAGTTAAATTTCCTTTGACTATTTGTTATAGTTCCAGATAAGGGTGTGATTAACCATGGTAACAATGGATAACCACTATTACCAAGAATTTACTCTCTCGTGTTTGTAGAGCCAATAAAAACTAAACAACCATTTAATCTCTCTCCCACCTTCACATAATCTATAAAAAAAATTACATAATAGTTTGGTATCATTAATAGACCCAAATCATCCAATGAAAACATCCATGAATCACATATTACTATCTACAATGGTCTGTAATGACATCTTATAATTGTGATCCCGATTAAACAAATGTATTGAACACTCGTTAGCTGGAAGGTGAAACTGGATGTGAGTAACATCTATAACCCCACAACAATTGGGAACTCGATATGGCGAAATTTGTCCTTTACATTTTCCATTGTTCACTGTTCAGTTGGCTATTGTCTATGATTGTGAAAACAAATTGCCATAGCATAAACAAGCTTATGTGTAATTATAACCACTCTTGATTTTCCACAACCAAAAATTTCACTTATGTTAAGCATTGTCATTCCGAAGGATAAGCATAGAATTTTAATGGTTACCTACTTCTCAACTGGAAACACTCTACCCTTTATAATCGTTGAAAATGACAATGGTATGTCACCTTGGCTCAGATCCTTATACAAAACATTACATAAAAATGCAAATAATGCATATGGTAACTTGAAATTTTAATGAAAACGTCGATCATCACATTTCACTTTAAAAATATAGAGGTTATGCCAATGTAACAAATGTGGTTTGGGATACCACTCACCATGAATCCTCCCTTGCCACTAAAAATTAAATAAATTTGTTTCCATGATTAAATTCTCTTTCGCATCGATGATTTTAGGGACTTCCAAATTCGTATCTTCCTCCATGTCAACTAAAAACATTTGTATTCTACATGAACATACCTTATACTTATTTGATCTATATTACTTGAATCTTGAAGATAGTTCACAACTTATAATGCTAATTGGACAATAAGATATGCACTTGCAAGGATAAGTTTAATGACTACTATTGTAGTTGAATCTATTGTATGAGAGATGATTTTGTTAAAGACTAATATTTAGAATATAAAAATCTCCTCCCTATAAAATAAAGTACCAAAGAATAAAAACTTTCGAGAAAGAATTATAAAAGTGGCATAAGGATGCTTGAATAATCAATGAATTAACAAGTGTCAAATAAAGAAATAATAGTCTATAAATGCTACAATAGGATAATGCTAAATTTAATCTTGATGTTAGAAAACCCATTGGAGATGATTTAAAACAATATTTCATTATATTAGTAAATTTTGAAAAGGTCATAAACATTTAAAAGCTTAAAGGGAATCTCATTTAGTAATGATGGAAACTTCAAACAATCACAAGGTAAATACCAAATATTATATTACAAAGTCCATGTTATTATAATATTTCACAACTTGCTCCTTGGGCACCATGGTTAAGAAGAAAAGTATCATCCCTCCTTTGACAAGGTGTCCAAAATACTTCTTATGCATAGGCAATGATTTTATTATTAAAAAAAAAAACAACAAAACCGATAGTTACTCAATTTGATATTATATTATTCCAAAAAGTTGTCCATAAGAAATAATTTCAAGCTCAAGTTAATGTTATTATATTTCCAACATAATTTTGAGAAATTTTAATGCAAAAAAATAACAAACAGGTTACTTAAAGGTTCCAACGTAACGAAACCTAACATCTAGAAAAAATGTGTCATGTATTGATAATATTCAAGAAGGGCTATCCACAAGTCATTTGTTGACCTAGAAAATGGCTTCCTCATCTTCAATATGGCTTTTCTAATGGTATTTACAGTTGAAACTAGACTCAATTGTACATTTATATTTTGCTCTTTGATTTTTGAACATTCTTTCTTCATGCATATCTTCCTTTTCCACACATTGTTCGACCATAACACAATATTTTTCATGGCATTTCATATGTCTTTCCTCAACTTTGTGCATGACATAGACCACCAACTTATTATTCTCAACAACAATATCTTTTATACCTGATGTTTTAAATACCTTTTTTTTGTTTTTCCCCAGTTGATTGAATTCCACATGCCACTTTAGGTGTTTGAAATTTTTTGGATGATTCATTTTCATTAGGAGAAGTAAATTCCTCAAAAATTAGATAGTTTATGTCAGGAATGTTAATAGATATATTTATGGGATTGGTGGCTCGATCTTGACCAAACTTGACATCCATTGCCTCGAGAAATTCTTTCACAATTTTTACAAGGAGTTTCTTTTCAATTATTTCTTGGGATGTCATACTTTAGTAAATGTCATGCCCTAAGGGGATTTTTTTTTAGTCTTTGATCTTTTTGTAATCAGGCTGAATATGTTCTCACCTATCTTGGCATTGATTTTTTGTATAGATGACACCATGATTGGCACAATATTCTTGCACAACTCTCCATTTTTTAGATGACAATATGGTATTTTTCATTTTACTACCATTGCACTGTGTATCCCTCTCAATACTTTTTGCATCAAGATAAGAATTTATATAATGCTCCAACAAGCCCTACCTTTTTGTGATGGAAGGACGACTAATTTTTTTGGTAACTTTTATTTCTTTGGTAACCACATTTTCTTGGTGTAAATGGGAATCAATGTGCGACACAAGCTGATCTTCATGGTTTATCCCTTCAACAAGAATGCTTTCACCTATAGTGAAGTTAACTTATTCATTTTTCATTTGTGTACTTTGAACAAAGTCATAAAATATATCATCATTTAAGGAGAACACCATCATCATCAATATCATCTTGTAAAACCCAATAAGTAAATCTCAAGAAAGCAGGGTTTTTAGGACTTGGGCAGTACACAAAATTATCAATTGTTCTTAAGAGATTTTTTTTGCCTATAAAAAAATAGTGTATAAATACACAAGACTCTTTTTGTTTACTCTGATATAAATATAAGAACAAATAAATAGGGAGTTTTTGCATTTATTTGATAGAAAATAGATTATATAGTACTAAAATTAAGAGAGATTGAAAACATCAAAGTTAAAATTAAACAAACAAAAAATAATTTTAAAATGAAATATAAATTTATAGAATAAAAAATCACAGAGCTGAGACTAATTTTGGAGGAGATAGAATTAGATCATGGCAAGTTGGGCAATCTTGTAATTTTGATAGGCATGTCTTTGGCAAGGGCTCCATTACTACTAAAAGTTGAGGGAACTACCAACAAGGAAGGAATCTTTCAATAGTCATCCTATGTGTTTTTAGAAAGGGCGCCTTTGAGGGAAAGCGGAGCTAACCCATTTAAAGGTCTAATTGGAAGGCAAAAATCACATATTTGGCTAAACATTGGGCTCAACCATTAGAGACATAAAGGGTTTCAAAGAGATTTGAGACATAAATAGTATTACTAGAATATCTTTGAAGTTGAGATGAAGGCAAGGAGACAAGGTCCTTAACTATGTGAGTGCAACATCGAACATGAACTTTCCCATTTCAATCTCCTAACTTAACTAGTTGATACATGGTTCCTTCATGGTAATGGTTGTTAGTTTTTTAGTGATTGGATATTAATACATCGTTATTATTATAATTGGGTGAAATTTTTGGAGATAATTTTCTCATAAGATATTTTAACAAGGCACATTTATTTTGACTTTGTCACCATACACCAATTATCATTCAGTTATTATCATATGCCAATTTTATTTGTCAATTATTCAAAATTTTCTCAATTTGTTATAGTTTATATATTTCACACTTTATAAGTTTATAGTATGTGCCAGTCACAGTGCAGATTTAGACAAGTTAATGCATCTTGATGTTATAAAATGAATACACGATTTATAAATTATTTATCATCTTTGTCACAATATTTATAAATGAATACATGATTTATAATTTATATAATTCCATTGTACTTTTGCTCTGTAATTTTTTATTTCATAAATTTAGATTTATAAAATTAAAAATTATAGAAATCCTTCAATCTGATCATATATGCCCTATTTTGTATTTAGATGCAGAAATATGAAATAATGAGATGTGAGATTTAAGGAATCAAAAGATATTATTTTATTTCATTCTTATGTGTTTTATTTTTATTATTTACCTCTGTAAATCTATTATACTACAATATTAAATAATGTTAACGAACAAACAATATTGAAAATAAATATGTAATGTATTTCAAATCTTATAAAAACAAAATTACCTCAAACAAGAAACCAAGGGAGGCCACCTATGCAGTGTTGTGGTAGGATTTTGCTTAAATTCATAGAACCTAAACACTAATCAAAATTACCCCGTTCCATTCTTTGGCACACACAAAAAGTATTGTTGTAATCATGCCCAAAACTTTCCTCTGTAGAGCTTAGTGTAGCATGTGAAATAGAAAAACAAATATATATATATATATATATATATATATATATATATATATATATATATATATATATATATATATATATATATATATATATATATATATATATTTCACTCTAGAATAACGAAATTATTGAAGCTTTCCCTCCATAATTACCATGAAATTATTTTTTGGAGGGAAGAAACAAACATTCCACCTCATGCAGGTTGCCACGGGGCAGAAAAATAATGTTTGCAAGTATTAAAATGCAATAGGCCCCCACCTCTACCTGGGGCATAAAATGATATCCCTCAAAAGTTGTTGCTCTACCTTTTTAGCTGATCATTTCACTTCCTATAGTTCTCAAACCATTGCATATCCATGGGATTGCCTATGCCACAAAAACAGGAGCAGTTACTTCTTCCATAGGACCATGCTAAAAGAGAAAATATGTATGCATATATGTATTTATAAAAAAAAATATATATATATATATATATATATATATACATGTTTGTATATATATGTGTATATAATATATGTATTTATGTATAAATATATGCATATGTATGTATCGACATGTATACATGTATTTATATGTGTGCATGTATATATGTACATTCATGCATGTATATACATACATGCACGTATGCATGTGTGTGTGTATATATATATATATGTGTGTGTGTGTGTGTGTGTGTGTGTGTGTGTGTGTATTCATTTACATATACATGTGTGTGTGTGTGTGTGTGTGTGTGTGTGTGTGTGTGTGTATAAATGTATATATGTATATGTATGTATGTATATATGTTTATACAAACATTCATATATATGTACATGTATATATATTGATACACATACATGCATGTCTATACATACATATATATTTTTGTAGATACAAAAATTGGGTCTCTAATACTTGAAAATGACAAGCTTGACATTTGTTCACCACACATGACATGATCACTCAAACAAGGTCTTAATTTTCTATTCTCTCACACTCACATGTTATCTTATGAGTTAACATTTAGGTTATAATAATACACACCTATAGGAACCTCACTATCTTTTACAAAACTCCTAACTATCCTACATAGGCATCTCTAGACTCTTAGTTTAATCTGCCTGTACACATGTTGGTTTCACTAGATACGATCAGTATCACTAGTCGATATTGACCTAATCTAGTCAGTATTGACTCAATCCTATTAAAAGCTATTATCTAAATTCAAACCCATATTTAGGTTTGGCCATTATCCTAGCGTGTTAATGACATGATAAATCATTCAATTGGATCCATATATAAACAAATCAAGTTCTCATTCAAGAGGGACTTGGCACTTATTTGATTTACATTTATACACTTTGCATACTAAACAAAAATTCCCTATTATTCCTAATATGAAAATATGTCACTAGGAGCAATCATAATCCAAGTTTTAATCACTCAAAATCTAATTCAAAATAAGCATTGTCAAGTATCAAAGCCATATCATTAGCTATATACAAATAGTAAGGAGCATAATTGCACAATCATGTTAGATGGGAGAACAATGTGTGGTTTGATTTCCATCCTTTGAGTATTGAATATGTAAGTAGTGATTAAACATTAGATGAGGGTGATTGGGGTCATATCATCCCATTACACTTTCCCCCATTTGGTAGGTTTTTATCCCTCTCAACCACACCTATGGTTTCAAGACAAAGGAGATTGATTTCAAGAGCTACATGCATTATCAAGGTTTGGGATTGCAAACACAAAGCAAGGAAATATAGTTGTAGGTGATCATACAATCATTATACCCTACTTCTATGCAGTTCAATATTAACCATCAGGTTAATATCAATTGAAAATACTGACTCAATCCTACACAATCAATACAACACAAAAAATAAATCTGTTCAGAAACCGAACAAACTACAAGCCTAATTTTCGCTTCCAAAATATAATCACAAACAGACAGACAATTAGAAAATATAAGTATCATGATCTCCTTAGTATTTTATATATCTAGCATATGCCATTTGTCAAATTAAAAAAATCAATCTCAATCCTTTACATTTAAATGTATGCTTGAATGTCATATATATTCATTTGAATTGCATTTCATTAGATTAATGCAAAAATGTATTGGTCAACCAGTCCAATCATTAAACAATCTAAAACCCTAGGTTTTCCTTTAGGGTTTTAGATTTCAAATCTATTCTTAGTCATGAATGTTCCCTTATTTATAAGTTTTATCCTTTAATTTATAATCATTGGTATTATAAGGTTTTGCATGCTTTATATGCCTAAATACCCTTAAACCATGACCATTTTTCTTGTTGGCCAATTTTTTGGCCCACATAAAAAACTTGAGAAAATTCTTCAGGGGGCCAACAGAGATGTTTAAAAGCAAGCCAAAGGACTAAGCCTTGTGCAAAGTTCTTTTATTTGGATTCCCTTTTTTGGGCTAAGTCATTGATCATCTTCTGGGCCTTGTAGGAGCAATTATTTCTTTCCCTCAGGTTCTTTTCTTTCAGCCAAGTCTTTTCCTTGTTCATTCTTTCAGCAAAGTCTTTTTTGGGTTTTTTCTATCTCCAAGTGATAAATTTATTTCAGACAGTTTGTCTGAAAAAAATTCTTTCGAACAAATTGTCCAAAAGATATTCTTTTAGACTTTTCTGAAAGAAAGGTTTCAAAGGGGACTTTCAAAAAATCTAAGAGGACCTTTTCAAGATTTGAGAAGACCATTTCAAATTTGCCGAAGGGTCTCTTGCCCTTTGGGAAGGACCTTTTCAAAAAAATTGAAGGACCATTTTTTGAAGGGCACTTTTCTCGACAAGAGGACCATTTCAAAATTCTTGAAGCGTATCTTTCCCTTTGGGAGGGCCACTTGACAATTTGCCGAAGGGAACTTTCAAAAAAGTTAAAGGGAATTCCTACAGACATTTTGCCCGTGGGAAATGCTGAAAGAAAAGGGCTGAAGAAATAAGGAAAAAAGCAAAGAGAAATTCTTTTGGGAAAATAATATCAAAGGATAAAGAACACAAAAAAAAAAACTGAATGAATTCCTTCAATAAAATTGTTCGAGGAAAGCCCGTAGAAAGGAGGCCCTACAAACAACTCTGAAGACTTAGAGTGAGAAGAGTCCAAAGTAACTGGCCTCCAAAAGTTCAAAGTAATTGGCTTTCAGAAGTTTGAAGACTTCAAGCTCAATAATTCTAAAGACTTCTATATGGAGAAGTCTGAAGTAGAACATTTGGATAAGTCCTATGAGTAAGTAGGCTCAGAGAACCCAAATTACACTACATAGTGTAAGTCAGGGTTCTCCAAAGACTTTACTTATATATTTTTATAAGTCAAGTAGTTAATAAAAATTGATTTTCACTGTGAAGTGCAAATCAGGATTTTAGAGCTCTTGACTTAGGAGAGTTCATAAGTAAAGTAGTCACGAAAGCCTAAAGTCATCAAGTTGAAGGAACCCAAAGACATCAGGCCTGATCAGATGAATAAAAGAGTACCACATGGCATAAGTTGGAATGGGGGTTGACCTTTCAAAGGAACAGATGGAGGATGATCCAAGAGCATTTTTTGTTGGCAGAGAATTGATGATTCATGAAAGTAAATCTCAAATAGACCCAAGTTAAATGGATACGAGAAAACCAATGTCTTTAGATTGGATTTCCATCTATAAGAAAGGTTTGGTCCAAGTGTAAGCAAGAACTGGTAGGTGAAAGTAATGGATGTGGTCTCTGACAAATAGTCATCCAACTTGATACAACATGGGTCGGCTTAAGTTTTCACACATGGAGACCTGCATCCTTTTTAGTAGGACACGTAAAAGGGGACGATCACCATGTTGTTTTTAATGCAAAGATCATTCCATCCATGTCAGAGTGATATCTTGCTACTCATGACATGGCTCCTTCAAATGCACCAAAGGGAGACTTCAATATATGGGTAGGGCTCAAGAAGATCTTGAATAATGCATTTTCATGGAAAGGAGGATGAATGAAACAATCAATGACTTCTTCTCTTTCCACGTAGACCTCTCTTTTTCTCTCTTCCCTTCTCTATATATATGAGCTTTCAAGCCATTTAAAAGGGTTCCCAATTTTTATAGTTTTTTCATCTTGTTGGGAGATGGATGCCTATAGAGACGTTTGTAAAAGCGTGCTCCTTTGACCAGGCTAAACCCTGTCGAAGTATTGTAAGAACTATCTCTTGAATGTAATGAGACTCCATTTCCTTACCTATTTGCTATCTTTAATTAGTGATTTAGTATGCTTGTTGTTTGGTGGGTTTGTGAATGTGTTTATTCATAGTCCATTAGCCTGTTGCTTGCCTCTTTGAAGTATTTTCAAGTTTTGTAGGTCTGGACTAGTGTTCTAACTGAACCTCTTCCAGTGTGTGTTAGCTTGACCCTAAGATCATGCAAGCCCAAGTCACCTCATGACTAATCTAGTGTGGGTTCAAGCGTAGATGAGTGTCTATTTATTTCTGGTGCATCACCTAGTTATCCCTCTTAGTAGCCCTTATCTCCTTTCTAACCCTTTTCTCCATGAAGTTTTATTTCAACATTAGTTTTAGGTCATCCACCAAGAAGAACTAGCCTCTCTAAAAATCCTAGAGGCTCAACCTCACCATAGGACACCCATATCCTAAGGTTGTTCCCATGCTTATACCCAAAAGTGGGAGAACCTGAAAAACTCTCCCACAGGGGTGTAATTTCATACTAACAATTTTTGGCACACTCATTGGGACTAAGGTCCAAAGCAGTGGAAGAATTTTTGACATTGTCCTTCTACTTATCAACCTTTAGAGGCATTTTGCAAACATCAATGGTGACTCTGAGTATTCATCAGCTGGTTTGAGTAGTCCAAGTGCCTAAGCAACATATTTGGTATGTATAATTAGCCATATTTTAACCAACATGTGTATTCCCTACCTCAACAGCACACTTATCAAGCTAATAATGTTTATGTGTTTACCCCAAGTGGCCCTCAAATGACCTATCAACCCTATCATGAGCCATCTATACCAATACTTAGGCAAACTTTAGTGAGCCTTAACAAGCATGCATTAGAGTTGTGCTCACAAAAGTGTTATGGCCAAAATTTCCCTACTCACTAGATTCATTATGTGAGGGATTCATTGCATCAAATAAAATCAGAATGGGCCCTTGTTGAGAGAGAAAATTGGAACAACCTCACTGATGACATGATGGATATATGTGGTTACATTTAGAGCATTGAGGAAATATTACAGGGACTTGAAGAATAGCAGGGCCAACGCCGCCAACCTTTGGTGCCTACCTATACATCGCCTCAACCTTCTTATGTGTTACCCATTCCTCCTAAAGTGACTATTTCAAGTTCTCCTTCAAATCTTCTAAGTTCCTCATGTGTTTTTTAGTCTTTTCCTTCTTGGAAATCTATCTCAGGGGGGTGTCAAAAAAATGAAGTGCATGTTATGGAATAACCTATTGTTTGTGTCCAAGACTTCATCCCTTTCCAAGAGCCTTCTTCTGTTCCTAACCACCTTAAGGAGGAGCTATTTCAAGAGAACATAGCAAAGCAAATTAGAGATTTGGATCTGAAGGCAAGGAAGGAAGAGGGAAGGTATAATCATAAGATGAAAACAAAACTGCTACCTTTCCCATCTTGGAGCCAAGTTACGTAACTAGGTAAATCTAAGGTCATTCAGCCTCCATCCCTCCCTCCTCAAGAGCCTCTATATTTTCTATCTTGGAAATCCATTCAGAGCAGTGGGCCAAATAAGGAGGTGGTGATTCCTGAAGCTAGACAAGGAGTCCTACAACCTCCACTCCTTTCCCTTCAAAATCCTAGGGCCTTTCCTTCATGGAGAGCCATTCAAGAAGTGAAGTTTCAAGAAGAGATGTCGGATGTGGTGATCTAAGAGCCAAATCAAGAGGAGGAGTCAATGGTTGAAGAAAGTAAAAAAGAGGGGTTAGCTCAGCTCAATGAGCTTTCCCTACAAGAGTTCTGAGATTCTTTTTCCCTCCCTCAAGAGCCACCAAAGAAGCTATTCCCTAGCTAGAAAAGCACTCTCTCAAGCTGCAATTAAGGTGAACTTTTTCACCCTCCCACCATCTCCCTCTTGGAGGAAGAGCCTATTTTGAAAGGAATAGAGGAGGAGCTTGCAGTCAAGTTTGAGCCATCAAGGGAGGAGAAATTAGGTTTGGACCAGCTGTGGCATGGATTTGACTTTGAGGAATTAGAGCCTGAAGGTAGTATTGATGCCTTCATTCTTTAGGAGTGTATTCAAGATACAATTGAGAGTAAAGAGGATCAAGATGAAGTATGTTAGCAGTTGTACCATGACTTCATGGATCAGGTAGAGGTTCTAAACCAGCCTATGCCTCTTCCAGAGTCTGAGGATGAATTTGTCGATGAGGTTAAGGAAGCTGACCAATCCCAAGATGAGTTGTCTATTGAAGGTAGTACTAATGTCTTTAAGAATGAAGGGGAATGGTCAGATCTAGAGCCACAAAGATATGACATATTGGGCCTTAGATGGATTGATGAACTACCATATGATTCCTTTCAATGCAATTCAAACACATATGGAGTTGAAGTTAGCATTGTCTCAGATGACCAAGAGGAAGCTACCTTTTGGGATGACTTAGAGTTGTTTTTTTTAGACCTAGACAACAAACCAAGCACTAACTCAAAGGAGCCATCACATGTTGTGCTTAATTTAGAGCACAAATTTGAGCCATCAAATGAGGAGATTATAAGAGCCCCCATAGTCTAACATGAACCAATTTTGGAGGACATGAACCAGTATGTCTACATTGGGGACATGTTTGTTCCATTTCCTTCATTAGAGGGCACACCAAAAGGTTTGAACATAAAGCTACCTGGTTCACCAATTTTGGTACCTCCAAAGTGAGGTATCTTTCATATTGATTTATTACAGGTCAATGATACTCATACTTTCCCATTTGATCGAGGAGGGAGTACTTGTAAATTGTAAATTTGTACATATTAGGATAGATTTCATGTTTTCCTCAAAGTGCCTTGTGCACATTTCCTTTCTATTCTATTTTTCATTTCCTCAAAGTGTCCTAGGCACTTTGTTTTGTGTTGTCCTTTTTAATTCAAGAGGGAGTTCCAACAAGGGTCAGCCTTGTATCCAATTTTAGCCAGCCTTGTCAAAGAAAGCAGTAACTTTGTGCCCAATAGACTAGGCAAGGCAAGTGAGTTGGGTTCTTCAAGCATAGCAGGCATGCTTCCCTACAAGTCACCAAAGATGTTGTCCAATTTTTTGTCCCACATATAAAGCTTGAGAAAATTCTTTAGGGGGACAGTAGAGATGTTTTAAAGCAAGTCAAAGGACTAAGCCTTGTGTAAAGTTCTTTTATTTAGCTTCCCTTTTTTGGGCTAAGTCATTGATCATCTTTTGGGCCTTGTAGGAGCACATATTTATTTCCCTCGAGTTCTTTTCTTTCGACCAAGTCTTTTCCTTGTTCATTCTTTCGGCCAAGTCTTTTTCAAGTTTTTTCTATCTCCAAGTGATAAATTTCTTTTAGACAATTTGTTCAAAAGAAAGGTTTTGAAGGGCACTTTCAAAAAATCTGAAAGGACCTTTTAAAGCTTTGAGAGGACCATTTCAAGCTTTGAGAGGACCATTTCAAGTTTGCCGAAGGGTCTCTTGCCCTTTGAAAAGGACCTTTTCAAAAATTCCAAAGGACCATTTTTAGGAATTGAAGGGCACTTTTCTCAATGGGAGGACCATTTAAAAATTCTTGAAGGGTATATTTCCCTTCAGGAGGATCACTTGACAATTTGTCGAAGGGCACTTTCGAACAATTTAAATGGAATTCTTGTGGACATTTTGCCCACAAAAAATGGTGAAAGAAAAGGGCTGAAGAAATAAGGAAATAAGCAAAGGGAAATTCCTTCAAGAAAATAATCTTGAAGGACAAAGAATGCAAAAAAGAAACTTGAAAGAATTCCTCTGAATGAATTCCTTTGGGAAAATTATCTAAGGAAAGCCTGCAGAAAGGAGTCCTGACAAAGAAGTTTGAAGACTTGGAGTAAGAAGAGTCTGAAGTAGCTAGCCTCCAAAAGTTTGAAGTAACTGTCTTTCAAAAGTTTGAAGACTTCAAGATCAAGAAGTCTGAAGACTTTTATATGAAGAAGTTCGAAGTAGAACAACAGACAAGTCCTATGAGTAAGTAGGCTCAGAGAACTCAAATTACACTACATAGTGTAAGTCAGGATTCTCCAAAGACTTATAGATTTTTATTAGTCAAGTAGTTAAGAAAACCTGATTTGAACTGTGAAGTGCAAATGAAGCTTTTAGAGCTACTTGACTTAGGAGAATTCATAAGTAAAGTAGTCATGAAATCCTAAAGTTGTCAAGTTGAAGGAACCCAAAGACATCAGGCATGTTCAGACAAATAAAAGGGTGCCACATGGCATAAGTTAGAGCAGGGGTTAACCTTTCAAAGGAATAGATGGAGGATGATTCAAGAGCATTTCCAACTGGCAGAGAATTGATAGTTCACAGAAGTAAATCTCAAATAGACCTAAGTTAAATGGATACAGGAAAACCAATGCCTTTAGATTAGTTTTTTAATCTATAAGAAAGGTCTGGTCCAAGTGTAAGTAGGAGCTGGTAGGTGAAAGTGATTGCCATCATCTTTGACAAATAAGTGTCCAACTTGAATGTAGCATGGGTCAGCTTGAGTTTCCACACATGGAGACCTGCATCCTTTTTAGCATGACATGCAAAAGGGGAGGATTGCCATGCTAATTTTAATGCAAAGATCATTCCAGCAGCACCAGAAGTGACATCTAACCGCTCATGACACGGCTCTTTTAAATGCACCAAAGAGAGACTTCAATACATGGGGAGGGCTCAAGAAGATCTTGAATGATGCATTTTCATGGAAAGAAGGAGGACAAAAGCAATAATAAATGACTTCTTCTCTTTCCACACAAACCTCTCTCTCTCTCTCTCTCTCTCTCTCTCTATATATATATATATATATATATATATATGGGCTTTTAATCCATTTAAAAGGGTACCCATTTTTTAGAGTTTTTGTCATCTTGATGGGAGATGGATGCCCATTGAGATGTTTATAAAAGCGTGCTCCTTCAATCAAACTAAACCCTATCGAAGTATTATAAGAACTACCTCTTGAATGTAATGAGACTCAATTTCCTTACCTATTTCCTGTCTTCTATTAGTGATTTACTATGCTTGTTGTTTGGTGGGTTTATGAATGTGTTTATTCCTAGTCCATTAGCATGTTACTTGCCTCTTAAAGTATTTTCAAGTTTTGCAAGTCCGGACTAGTGTTCTAACTGAACCTCTTCCAGTGTGTGTTAGCTTGACCCTAGGATCGTACAAGCCCAAGTCACCTCATGATAGATGTAATGTGGGTTTAAGAGTAGATGAGTTTCTATTTATTTCTAATGCATCACCTGGTTAGCCCTCTTAGGAGCCCTTATCTCCCTTTTAACCCTTTTCCCCGTGAAGTTTCATTTCAACATTAGTTTTAGGTGATCCACCAAGAGGAACTAGCCTCTCTAAAAACATTAGAGGCTTAACCTCACCATAGGACACCCACATCCTGAGGTTGTTCCCATGCTTATAGCCAAAAGTGGGAGAGCTTGAAAAACTCTCCCACAGGGGTGCAATTCTGTGCTATAACACTTTTTCTATTATTCTTTCCAATTCTCCTCAAGGTGGTGCTAGTTATTTTACCTCCATGAAGGTCCATGCTAAAATTGTTCCAAAAGGTAGGGTACCTCATGGATAACTAGGACATAAATGGCACTACATCTGACATGACTTTTCAAGGACATACATAATATTTTAAAAATTATAATGAATATTTGACACTGAATATTCAAACACCTGATAAAAAAGTTTATTTTTGAACCAATGACATAAATTTGACCCAAATTGGTTTTGGATTGAGATATTTACTTTAGGATACATGTGATAAGTATTATGGAATCATGTGAAAGGTATTTTTCACCCCATCCAAACATATACTCACAAAGGATGCTAGGTTCTTGGGTACATAGTAGGTTCATGAACAAACAAGTCAAAGAAACATATTGATTTCATAAAATCAACAAAATAAGCTTATAATGACTCACATAACATATATATGTCCAAAATTCCACATGATTACTCTATTCAATATATTTCTATCAAGAGAAAAATAAAAAATAATGTATGTATCATGTATATATTGGCCCAATATGATGAACAATTTATTCAAGTTATGATATCACACAAGCTCATCAAATGAGTTATTATCAAAGCTAAATCAACTAAAAACATTTACAACATATCATTCTTGCATGCATCAAGGATTGATATGCAATAGATAAACATAGTATATCACATCATTACTAAGTCAAATAAATTAATATGGTGACCACTTGGCACAATTTTGATGAAAGTGATATTAGGACAAAAGATGATACATTCCTTATTTCAAGTCACACTTCATGATACACATTACAACCCTTTTTTGGACCAACCATGGATACATATCATGAATAAAATACCATCTAAATTACATGTGTATGTTACATTTACACATAGGGGACATTTATATGCATGTCAAACAAACAAGGATACTTTCAAGTACCATACTCCATCACTACCTAAAACAACACACATAAATGAATCAAAGGGTACAATCCAAGTTATATCACAACTTACCAAGAAATCCAACATTTTAGCTCTATCAAAGAGGAAATTTTCATGATTACCATCACATCTTCATGTGCTACTAAGGAAGCTACTAGAATGCAAGCTTATCACAATTCTACCTCCACAAACTCTTGATCTAAATAGGCCTACAACAAAGAATTTTAATGGCAATGCATATTGTGATTGTCATCAAATTACAAGGCATTCAAAAAATAAATGTTACAAATTGAGACACAAAATGCAAGATATTATTGATAAAAATAGTATTCAGATTGCTACACCTTTAAGAGAACCAATATCACAAATGGATAACAATTAGTTTTCATAACATATCATGCTCATTAAGAATGTGTAATATATTTATGATCCACTTAGATATGTTAATAACACAAAACATACTTTGTTTACATATATAAATTCAGATCATGTTATACAAAAAGAGGCACCAAATATATATGATATGTGGCTTCAACACAACAAGACATCATAATCACCAAATATAGGAGCTCTTTTAGTCAGCAGTGCCACATATCATTGTACATAATGTCTTCATGATTATTTATTGGATTATCCTTAGTTATCCTTCTATCTTGTACATACACTCACACATTGACCTTTATTCCAACTCTTGGCTTTGTTTGCATTTTAATCTTGCCTTGTCATTGTTATCCTAATCCAAAAAATCTAAAATAGTGATCCTAAATTTGTAACATCTTCACTGGGATATACCTAGAAAAACGTAAAAAAATATTTTTAATTAAACGCATATATTATATATAGATTAAACCATGAGAATTTAATCAGTGATCATTCAAAATACTCCAAATGTAATAACAATAAATGAAGCATATTACATCATATATCACGAATCTCTAATATCATGAGAACCACATCATAATACAAATATAGAAAGTAATTACAATAAACCAACCATGACTGATACATGCCTATATCCACTGTTGTCAATGTACAATAGATAAGTAATTATAGTTTTTCAAGATAATGTTTCAATAATAAGTACAATACAATATAATGTACATATATAAGGTACATGGCTTCTCGAAGCATAGTTTTACAAACTCTAGTATCTGTGACAATCTCAAGTGCTATCTCAAAAGTAGTACTGCTATGGGGAGGGAGAGCATCATCTGAAGCTTTTCCACACAAACCATAGACCAATGACCCCCCACACTAATCCCATTAGGGAATGGCCCTCCCTTCACGAATGAGTAGATAGAGATGGCATGGGAATCTAGAGAGACAAGCTAGTACCCATGTGTTGTATGATTTATAAAACTAAACATGTGGTGTATCATAAAAAACCTATTCTATTGTAAGATATCACACAAACATCTAAATCATACTCATAAAATGATAATGTCTCACCAAACATTACTTTAGCCAAAAAATTTAAGAATAATAAATAATAGTGATCTATAGATCAGTCAAAATTCATACACACCACTTGATCAGATTGTCTTCATCTAGCATTGTGATGTTAATATGCCAATAAAATCCATCTCTCTTTACTCAGTATCAGTAATGCAAGATTGGTTAACATAATATAACCAAAAAATGTATACAATTTACATCCTCTTAGCAATCATATCACATACATGCTAAGTATAAGAGTAATAAAAAAACATACATTTATTCCATCAAATGTAAGAATGAATCTCACATTATTATCTATCCCATACTATAAATAATGGAAACAATTTATATCACCCGGATAAAATACATATTTAATTGTAGTTTCTAATTTCCATAATTAGTTTTCAAACATACTACACCCTATGATCTCTCATATTATCATAGTCTAGTACATTCCTAAGCATAACTACTAAATACCACAATCAATCCAATAACGTAGTCATAATTCCATGAAAATATAAGTTTATATTCAAGCAACTAGATATAACAAAGCAAGTCTCAGTTCACACAAAACATAAAATACTTCATTTTAACATTTGTTATATTATCAAGGGTTGTATGCACGCAATACATAAAGCTCTATTATACATAATTTCATAATATAGTTTATAACCACCCATGGAACTATAATTAGAAGAACACAACCCTACATTCAAGTATAAGCTCATAGGCATAAGTATACCTATGCTCTTTTAAAGTATAACATTAATAATTCATAAATACATAGGTTTTTATAATTTTATAACTATAAAATGGGTTATGTACCACTAGCTACATATAATGAGTGATTTCAAGCATATCATAAGTCTTATCACATTATACTAAAAGGCTTTGTTTGATCTATTTATGTTTCTCATGTTTATCTAAGCCATATCATAATATTAGTGTATCGATAACTACATATGTTGGTTTAATGGATAAAAGCTCATTTCTTAACCTACTTATAAGGAGTAACTATTTGGACATTAGTAAACCATTATTGTAAGCCATATGACCGTAAAAGACTACACAGGAAATTTGACCAAACATAAAGGGATTTTTAGATAATTCCATCAACGCCATACAATATCAATCAATATGATCACTCTTGTTTTATATCTACAGATAGTGGGTGTAGATTCAATTACAAACTAAGATTAATAACAACATAATAATATTCAATGAATCATTTCATTTCAAAATTATTTTTATTTTATACATAATAAATCATGACTTTATCTTTTGGCCTAGTTTATATGTTATTACCATAATCATCCCGGTGGCATCACTCTAGATCGCCCAACTTCTAATAGCAAGATCATTGGTTTTTATAGATATATAATAATTATTAATCCCGTTGATACTTCATATAAGACACTACCATCTATATAATACTTAGCTACCGGTACAAGTGTATTAACATGTAATCATTCCCAAATAATTTTAGCTTGTTAGTAACTATCTTCATAATGTTATTAATATTTTTATATTGTAAATCAATTAGCTAAACCACTATAAACAAGGTGTATACTATATACATATATATTGTCGTATATTTTAGCTCTACATCTATTATGTCACTACAGACCACCTAGGTTTTACTATCATTTTAAATTAAACTTATTGATGGGTTGCCACCCAGACTCAGCTCGATAAGTATATTAATTTTTTAAAATAATATCTTAAATAAATAATATGCAAACTAGCTGCCCTGTAAACCAACAAATAACCTATTATATTATATAAGACACTAGCAGGATGTGGGGAATGAATTGAATCGACAAGTATATTAATTGATGGGTCGACATTGTTCGACAAGTCCACTATCAATTGCTTGATATATCTCAAATTATCAAAGTTCTGCATATATTAAAATCACCTAGTTTTATTCATAATAAGAAACTTATTTTCTACGAGTGGGTCAATGCCTAACATGCAGTCTAGAATCTCTATGCAAATAATATCTGAGTCATTGTACTCATTTATTCTATAATATAATTTCTTGTACATATATATAACCATTAGATAAGTTATAAAAGCCAAATCTCATCATATAATTTTTCTTGCATATCTCTTTCACTCAAGATTTAGAGGCGTCGACCTACTCAAACTAATATCCTATGTAAAGGCATCGTTACTTATATTTCCTTAATAACAATAATGATTCACACTAAAAAAATATAGTTTCCAGATTGTTCACTCAATAAATAAGTCGTTATTCTTTTTGTCTAACCAAATTGCCCAATTAAACTAGCTCACTATGTAACTATATATATTAACTATGTTTACTTAGTTCAAAATCACCATACTTAAGTAATATAATAACATAACAATTCATTGGTTAAACTAGTTTGTATAATCTATATCCTGTAGCTATGGTTTTTGTTTTGGGACACTTAGGCTATCATTACAGTGTGAAATTAAGCATAAAGATTGTTATATAAATCGCCCCACTTAACTGTCATGACTGTTATGTCTAAATCGGGTATAAATATGTTTGCATAACTTAATAGACATATAAGATTTTATTTAAACAGTTTACATAATTGAATCAGAACATAAAACATTATCTACCTCACAATGTTGAATTGAATTAGATTGATATTGTAAAGATCTTTTCCTCTAGTGCCCTCCTCCTAGTATGATGCACCTCCATCTCAAACCATCTCCATATTAAGATGCCCAAAAATGGGCGTAGTCTTTTTATCTTTAAAGATTTTTCTCCTTTTTATTTTTCTTTGTTTTTGTTATTATTTTATGTATTCCCTTCTTTTTTTTTCTTAATTTTAGACCATTTTATTTCTTTTTATTTTTTATTGTTTTCTTGGTTTCTTTTTTTTTCGTTTTTTCCTCTCAATGGGAAACATCTAAATTTTTATTTATTTTATCATTAATTATAAAAATCTGTAATTTTACTAATTTAATTAGCATCCTCCTAATACCATAACAATTTAATGATAATTTCATAAATTAATAATCCAGATTTAATTTAACTATGCAAATCACGTTTTTAAAAACATTTAATGATCAAACATGTTAATCTCATAAAAAGAGTTCCATTAAGCTATTTAAACTATACTATCAAATCATGATAAACAACTATTTAATTTAAGCTAAAATAAACACACTATGTTAGCCATTTTACTATGCATTCTAACATGTGCTAGCTAATATGGTGTGTGCAGGGTTTTAGCCAATTTCTTTGTCATCCTTTGACATCTTCATCTACGACACCCTCTCTAATGATGCTCTCCTCTTGTCACGCTCTGAGTGATGAGTTCTCCTGCATCAACCTCATAATAAATAGGTGGTTAGATCATAACATCATGATATACACATATCATAAAATATAACTAAAATAACAAATCAACATGTTCGTAATGTAAACACATACATTACAAGTAAATCATAACAAACAATCATGTAACCTAAACAATATCCTACTGTCCCATAACAACATTTATCTCAAAGGTTAGTCAAAATTAATCGAATCAAATCTGTCAATTATACATATTCATGGATAATCAAATAGTTTGCTTAGCGAGGAATCGTGATGTAACATCCTTCCGCCCCTAAATCTATTCATCATCTCAAATGACTCTTAT
Organism: Torreya grandis; assembly: GCA_037957365.1. Taxonomy (NCBI): domain Eukaryota; kingdom Viridiplantae; phylum Streptophyta; class Pinopsida; order Cupressales; family Taxaceae; genus Torreya; species Torreya grandis. Next base: position 2,098,760 of record JARHVA010002205.1, read on the forward strand.
TCAAACATAAGTTTTGAATTAAAAATATTGTTTAGCAAAAAAAATAACATAGTATAATAGTATACAATCAAGCAAATAAATGTGAAAATCTCTTGTAGAACTCATCATAGTTCTCCAAAGTAGCACTATCCTCAAAGTATTGGTCCCACTGGACCTTGAATTGTGACATCTCTCTGTTATGTAAATGAATTTTACGAGTGTCAATTACCCTAATTAGTTCTACCATGACCACCCCAGAATCTAGAACCTGCAAAGCATTCCAATCCAACACATACATAAGATCAGTTATATACTTCTTAAGATAAGAAACATGGAAGATATTATGTAATAGAGCTAAGGCTGGTAGCAAATCAAGCTTATACACTACAGGATTGACTACTTTTAACACCTCAAAGGGTCCCACATATCTTGGTGATAATTTTGTTGACTTCTCAATTTTAATTGAGCTCTTATGTGGCTTAACCCATAAGAACACTTTGTCACCCACTACAAAGTGTCTTTCTATCCTCTTTATATTAACATAACTCTTCTACCTATCATTGACCTCGACCAATCTATACCTAATTAATCTAGCTTCTGTTTCCATTTTTAAAAGCATCTCATGTCCAAAAACTACCTTGTCCTCTAACCTGTCCCAACTAATTGGTGTTCTACACCTTCCATACAATGCCTCAAATGGTGCCATCTTCAAAGCTGATTGGTATGATTTGTATTCAAACTCAACCAATGAAAGATAATCTTCCCACTTTTATTGTTGATCCATGCAATACATATGAAGAAGATCCTCTAACACTCGATTAACTCTCTTAGTCTGCCCATCAGTCTCTAGGTGATATGTTGTACAGAAATTTAGTTACATACCCAAAGCTGAATTTAGAGTTACCCAAAATCTAGAAGTTATATTTAGATCATGATCCAAAATGATCTTCTCTAAAAATCCATGCAACCTATACACTTCCTTTACAAACCTATTTGCAAGGGTAGGTGCATCATCTGTCAAATTGCCTAGTTAAAATGAGTCACCTTGGTTAGCTTGTCAATAACTACCAAGATCATATTGTGCCTATTATGTGACATCGATAAACCTAAAAAAAATTCCATACTAATCACCTGTCACTTCTATTATGGTATATTATGTGGATATAATAATCCAGTCAAATACACATGCTCAACTTTCACTCACAAACATTCCAGACAATGTGACACATAATTAGCTACATCTTCCTTGATTCTCTTTCAGAAATACAATGGTATAAGCTCTACCAGGAGTTTGGTCACTCTTGAATGTCTCGAATATGAAACATTGTGTAGTTCCTTTAGCACTATGATCTACAGATTCTATCGATATAACACATACATCTTTTCATTGTAATATAATAGACCATCTCCTTCCAATCTGACTCCTTTATACTGAGGATTCTGAGCATTCTTAGATAATGCTTGGATCATAAAATTCATCTCTTGGTGAGAATTAAATCACCTAATCCCTAAAAGTAATCCTGATAGTAGCAATGGTTGTTATGTACCTTCTACGACTAAGAACATTAGCTACTATGTTTTCCTTTCTTTTGATATAGTTGATGTCAAAATCATAATCAGACAAGAACTTAAGCCATCATCTTTGATAAGCATTCAATTTTAGTTGAGTGAAGATGTACTTGAGTCCCAATTTATCCATCTTGAGCTCAAGTGGTTTTCCCAACAAGTAATGTTGCCACACTTGTAAAGCATGCACAATTATTGCAAGTTCCAGATCATGAAGGGCATAGTTTACCTCATAAGGCTTTAACTTCTATGACTCATAAGCCACCATGACACCATATTGCATGAGGACTCATCCTAGTCCATCTCCTGATGCATCCATAATCATAGAAAATTGAACATTGGGGTTAGGAACTCTTAACACTGATACAAAAGTAAGCCTTCTTTTCAATTATTGGAAAACTACTTCATACTTTTATGTCCAGGCAAAAATTTGGTTCTTAATTTGAAAAAAATTAATTCGATTAGCCATCTTGAAAAAATTTGGAATGAAATTTCTATAACAGCTTGCTAATCCTATGAAACTTCTCATCTCATGAACATTCTTTGATTATGACCATTCCATAATGGCTCTTATCTTTCCTAGATCTACTGAGATATCACCTATAAAGATAATATGTTCCAAATATTGGACTCTTTTCTAGTAAAATGCACTCTTAGACAACTTGCCATCAACTTGTGCTTTTGCAACCATTATAGAACCAGTTCCAGATGTTGAAGGTGATCCTCTTCATTTTTTAAGTATATGAGAATGTCATCCATAAAAATTAAAAAATAGTGATCAAGGTAATCTTTGAACACATTGTTCATGATATTCATGAATGCTACCAGAGCATTAGTCAGCCCAAATGGTAACACTGTGTACTCATAGTGCCCATAATATCTTCAAAATATCCTCATCTCGTATACTCAACTGATGGTATCCCACTCTAAGATCAATATTAGAAAGATTGTTTCTCCTTGTATTTGATAAAAAAGATCATCTAAATGAGGTACTAGATACCTATTTTTGATAATTGCCTTATTCAACATTATATAATCAATGTAAAGTTGAAGGGTATCATCCTTCTTCTTGACAAAGACAACTGGTGCAACCCATGGTGACACACTTGGCCTGATCAACCCCTTTGCCAATAATTTATGAAGTTGAGCCTTCAATTCAACCAACTTAATGGTTATCATCATGTATCATGCCTTAGACTATGGTTCTGAACCAGGTATGATGTCGATAGAAAAATTGAACTCACATCAAGGACGTAAACCTGACAACTCTTGTGAAAACACATTATGAAAGTATCTAAAAAATGGGTAATCTTTGAGAGATGGTTCCGTAGGTTCTTCCATTTTATTTATCCTGATGATAAATAATTGAAACCCTTTACCTTGAGCCCTCTTGAGTTACATTGTATAAATCTGCCTAAGTTTCAACTCTCTTTTCTCATCTTGAATTTGTGTCTAATTTCCAAAATCATCTAGACACTCAACCTTATTCAAGTTGCAGTCAGCCTTAGCCTTATATTTCACATGTTAGTTGACTCTTAAGATCACATCATATGACCCTAGTGGTGCTATATACAAATCCACAACTGTTATGAATTTAGGTAACCTAATCTATGCTTTAACTAAACACTTATCGACCATGATTTTTAAGTCATTCTCATATTGTATTGATCGTGTATTCACCATTACTCCAGATCTTCTAGTTAACTTAATAAGCATCTTATGAGCTATAAAACATTATTTGGCTCTTGTATCTATAAAAATGTAAACTAGATGGTCAAATAAAATACCTAATAGCTTTATGGGTAATGCCTAAAATTCAGGTTGCCAATTATCGATTGCTATATGAATCTACTGCTAAAAACTACCCTGCTGAGGATTAGGACCTTTTCCCTTTGACTTTTCCTAAGGAAAATCATGAGCATAATGGTCACTTCCATAAATGAAACAACCTCCAGGTGGTCCTTTCCTATCATTATGTTGGTTTCCCTTGAAATTACCTTAGAATCCATTACCCTATTTCTTATTCTCTGAACTATTGTTGAACTTGGCATTCTAGTTTTTGAATTACTTCCTCGAGTCTCTACTCCTCTATTTCCAATTCTTCCTCTTGAAGGTTGACTTATAATTTATAAAAAAAAAATTGAATTTATCCTTGGCCTATGAAATAAACTTCAATTTCTACTCTTGTTTGACCATCTTCTCGAAGACTTGGTCCATGGTGTAAGGTCCACAAACATCCACCTCTTCACTGATCTAAGGCCTCAAACCCATGATAAAATTTCTGATCCTAAACCTCTCATATCCTTGATATTGAGGTATGTACTTTAAAATTTTGGTGAACTACTCCTAGTACTCATTCATCGATAAATATCCTCATTTTAGATTCTACAAATCTGTGATCTTCTAATCAAAATAAAGCTATGGGAACCATCATGACCTAAATAATGCCACAAATTGATCCTAAATAGTATTGGTTGAGTTAATATTCATTTCCAACCTCTTATTGACCCACCATGTAGCTACCTCTCTAGCTAACTGGTATGCTCCCCAAACTACCTTGGTGACCTCAGAGTAGTTTTGAATCTTGAAATAATTCTCCATCTCAGTCAACCATGTCTCAGCGCTGTCACCTGGAATAGTCCCATCGAACTTAGGTGGGTTTACCTTATTGATGTCTCTAGCCAACTCCAGAACTACCTTAGCTTTAGCATCCTAAAGATTATCCTGTTCAGCAAGATGCTCTTCAAGTACATCTTATTGCTCTTCCTTTTCATGGCCATGAACCACCTACTCTAGAGTTGTAATCTGATCCTTTGTCTCATTCATGGATATGAGAATCTGATCCATCTTTTTTGATTACTCAGTGGTGAATTAACTAGGATCAAATGGAGGGTTACTGTCATTGGCATTCGACAAACCCTCTTTTGAAACTATAACTTTCACCATCTTTCTTTTTGTCAACAGGAGGATATGAAAACATTAGTGGACTCATTAGGTCTTGGAGTTTGAGTTGTATCTCTAATACCACATGTAACATCCCCACAGAGATCTACCTAAAAAAATGTGATTTTTTTAATTAAACATATTTACTATAAATAGATTACACCATGAGAATCTAATCAGAGATCATTCAAAATACTCCAAGTATGATAACAATAAATGAAGCATATTACATCATATATCATTGATCTCTAATATCATGATAACCACATCATAATATAAATATAGAAAGTAATTACAATAAACCAACCACGACTGATACATGCTTAAAGTTATTATTTTCAAAATACAATAAATAAGTAATTACATATTTTTATGATAATGTTTCAATAATAAGTACAATAGAATATAATATACATATATAAGATACATAGTTTCCTAGAGCATATTTTTCTCAAACTCTAGTATTTGTGACAATCTCAAGTGTCATCTCAAAACTAATACTGATGTGGGTAGGGAGAGCATCATCTAAGCCCTCCACACCAACCACGGACCAAGATCCCCCACACTAATCCCATTAAGGAATGGCCCTCTCTTCACAAATGAGTAGATAGTGATGGTGTAGGGATACAAAGAGATAAGTTACTACTCGTGTGTTGTATGATTTCTAAAACTAAACATGCAATGTCTCATAGAAAACTCATTCTATTACAAGATATCACATAAACATGTAAATCATACTCATGAAATGATAATATATTACTAAACATTACTTTGGCCAGGGTTTTCAAGAATAATAAATAATAGTTATTTATATATCAATCAAAATTCACACACACCACTTGATCAGATTACCTTCATCTGGCTTGTGATGCTAGTAGGCTAATGAAATCTATCTCACTCCTTACTCGATATCAATAATGTGATATTGGTTAACATAATATAACCAAAAGATTCATATAATTTACATCATACTAGCAATCATATCACATACATTCTAAGCATAAGAGTAATAAAAAATTATACATTTATTCCATCAAATGTATCAATGAATCTCACATTATAATCTATCACATACTAGAAATAATGACTATAGTTTATACCATCCAGTAAAATACATATTTAACTACAATTTATAATTTCCACAATTAGTTTCCAAACATATTGCACCCTATGATAACTCATATTATCATAGTATAGTGTTCCTATGCATAAATACTAAATACCACAGTCAATCCAATAAAATAGTCATAATTCTATGGAAATATAAGTTTATATTCAATCAAATAGATATAACAAAGAAAGTCTTAGTTCACATGAAACATAAAATACGTCATTTTAGAATTTGTTCTATTCTCAGGAGTTGTATGCACATAATACATAAATCTCTATCATACATAATTCTATTATATAGTTTATAACCACCTGTGAAACTATAATTAAAAGAACACACCCCTACGTTCAAGTATAATCTCATAGGCATAAGTATACCTATATATATTTTAAGTATAACATTAATAATTCATAAATACGTAGCATTTTATAATTTTATAATCATACAACATGTTATGTACCACTAGCTATATATAATAAGTGATTTCTAGCATATCATAAGGTTTATCACATGATACCAAAAGGCTACATTTGATCTATTTATGTTTCCCATCTTTATCTAAGCCATATTATGATATTAGTATATCAATAACTACATATGCTTGTGTAATGGATAAAAGCTAATTCCATAACCTACTTATAAAGAGTAATTATTTGGATATTAGTAAACCATTATTGCAAGTCATATGACTATAAAGGACTATCCATCAAACTTGACCAAACATAAAGGCATTTTTAAAGAATTCCATCAACGCCATATAATAGCGATCAATATGATCACTCTTGTTGTATATCTATGGATATTGGATGTAGATTCAAATAAAAAATAAGATTAATAATGACATAATAATATTCAATGAATCATTTTATTTCCAAATTATTCTTATTTTATACACAATAAATCACAACTTTATCTTTCAACCTAGTTTATAAGTTATTACCATAATCATCCTGGTGGCATCACTCTAGATCACCCAACTTCTAATACCTAGATCATTGGTTTTTACAGATATATAACATTTATTAATTCCGCTTATACTTCAAATAAGACACTACCATCTATATAATACTTAGCTACTGGTACAAGTGTATTAGCATGCAATCATTTCAAAATTGATTTAGCTTTTTAATAACTATCTTTGTAATGTTATTATCATCATTATATTGTAAATGAATTAGTTAAAGCATTATATAAACAAAGTGTATAGTGTATACATATGTATTGCCATATATTTTAGCTCTACATGAGTTACATCACTACAAACCACCTAGGTTTTATTATCATTTTAAACCAGGCTTATTGATGGGTCACCACCTAAACTCAGCCCAATAATTACATTAATTTCTGAAAACAATATCTTAAATAAATAATATGCAAACCAGCTGCCTTGCAAACTAGCAAACAACCTATTATATTATATAATATGCTATCAGGATATGGAGAATGAATTGAATTGATAAGTATATTAATTGATGGGTTGATGTTATCCAGCAAGTCCACTATCAATTGTTTGATATATCTCGGATTATCAAAGTTTTCTATATATTAAAATTGCCTAGTTTTATTCATCATAAGAAACTTATTTTCTACGGGTGGGTTGATGCCTAACATGCAGTCTAGAATCTCTGTGCAAATAATATCTAAGTCATTGTACTGATTTATTCTGTAATACAATTTCTTGGACATATATATAACCATTAAATGAGTTGTAAAAGATGACTCTCATCTTATAATTTTTCCTGCATACCTCTTTCACTCAAGATTTAGAGGCGTCGACCTACTCAAAATAATTTCCTATGTAAAGGAGTTGCTACATATATTTCCTCAATATCAACATCAATTTGTACTAAAAAAATATAGTTTCCAAATTGTTGACTCAACAAATAAGTCATTATTCTTTTTGTCTAACCAAATTACCCAATTAAACTAGTTCGCTATGCAACTATATATATTAACTATGTTTACTTGAGTTCATAATCACCATACTTAAGCAACATAATAGCATAACAATTCATTGGTTAAAATAATTTGTATAATCTATATCCTATAGTTATGGTTTTTGCTTTAGGAAACCTAGGCTATCATTACAATGTGAAATTAAGCATAAAGATTATTATATAAATCACCCCACTTAACTATCATGATTGTTATGTCTAAATCGGGTATAAATATGTTTGCATAACTTAATAGACATATAAGAGTTTATTTAAATAGTTCACATAATTTAATCATAACATAATACATTACTTACCTCATAATGTCGAACTGAATTAGCTTGATTCTGTAGAGATCCTTTCCTCTGCTGCCCTTCTCTTAGTATGATGTGCATCCCTCTCAGACCATCTCCATATTAAGATGCCCAAAAAGGGGCGTAGTCTTTTTTTCTTTAAATATTTTTTTGCTTTTTGTTTTTCTTTGTTTTTGTTATTATTTTATGTATTTCCTTACTTTATTTTTCTTAATTTTATACCATTTTATTTCTTTTTATTTTTTATTGTTTTCTTGATTTTTTCCCTTTTTTCCATTTTTTCTTCTCAATAGGAAATTTCTAAATTTTTATTCATTTTATCATTAATTAAAAAATTCCATAATTTTAATAATTTAATTAGCATACTCTTAATGCCATAGCAATTTAATGATAATTTCATAAATTAATAATCCAGATTTAATTTAACTATGCAAATCATGTTTTTACTAGCATTTAATGATCAAACATACTAATCTCACAAAATAAGTTCCATTAAGCCATTTAAACTATACTAGCAAATCATGGCAAACAACTATTTAATGCAAGCAAAAATAAACACCTTATGCTAACCATTTTATTATGCATTCTAACATGTGCTAGCTATTGTGGTTCTAGCTGATTTCTCTATCATCCTCTGACATCTCTATCTATGACACTTTATTCGATGACGCTCTCCCTCCATCACACTCTAAGGGATGAGTTCTCCTACATCAACCTCAAAACAAGCAAGTAGTTAGATAATAACATCATGATATATATACATCATAAAATATAAATAAAGTAACAAATCAACATGTTCGTAATGTTAACACATGCACTACAACTAACTCATAGCAATATACTAATGTACCCTAAGTAATATCCTATTGTCCCATAACAACATATATCTCAAACCTTAATCAAGATTAACTAACTCAAATATGTCAACTATAAATATCCACAAATAATCAAATAGTTTGTTTAACGAAGAATTAGGATGTAACAAAATTACTCTATCTTTCATGACAACCCCTACATGTATAGTCTATATAAAATAGATGGTCCTTTTTCCCTCACAGTGACTTCTAGTAACTTAATTCATAATAAACTATTGATACTATTTGTATTCATTAGAATAGACTTGTAATGTTTTTTACACTCATCCCCATTTCAAAGAAACAAGATCCATAATGTAAACAAAATTCGATAACTATCACATAAAATATAATGTCCAAAATATGATCGTTTAAGACCAATATTTTATTCTTGATATTGCAAATGCATGACTAAATATTGAATTACATATTATAAAATGAGGATGTACATTCATTCCTCCACATCCCCCTCAAACACCACATAAATATGATCCATAATTACATTGGACACATATTTGTTTCTCTTACTTCCTCCACATAGCCATGTTATCACATCTACTGCACATTGTGCATTGACACATGTTCTGAATTATTAAGATCCCTCCCATTCTTCTATTTTTGGAACCTATTCCAATTGGAATCACTTTAAAAATTTCAAATATTTCAAAAATACAAAAAAATCATATATCATAAAATACAAAAATATTCAAATATTCAAAAAAAACAAAATTTGGACCTGAGCATGACAATATTTCTAGTTTACACTATTCACATATGTTATTTATCACATATTTTGTATAAGACATATTATTTATAAACATGCATGAATTTTATGGTATATGAGTGTTATGCAGGACATACAGGTTACACATGGACATATAGAGGTTGGTTTGCACTCTACCCAATGGACATGTCAATTTTAGGGGCATATTGTTCCATAAGTTTCAATATTACAAGTCATATAATTTTATGATATTTGTACCATGTTAAGCTACTTATATTTCTTACACATGCCTTGCTAATTAATCATATTTTACATAATAATACATGATATACCATTATATTATGATGTGACATTTATACATATGGTTAGAGTAGACTAGTTCATTATTCCATGCTCCATTGATGTTGCTACTCTTTTATATGATATGTTACTTTTTGAGTGGCCTTTGGCCTTTCTTAATGTGACATCCTTGATGTCCCTTAATTTTGAAACTATTTAGGTCCCCTTGCATGAGGCCCCTTGCCTTGTTTGTTGTGACATTTTATGTCCCTTGTATGTGGCCATTGGCCTTATGTGAAACACTAACACTTGAACTTTTTGAGCTTGTTAAATTTGAGTGGTGAGATAATATATAGCATGCACTTGTTACCATGTAATCTTATTTAGTTATAATTAGACTACATGCTTAATTGATACATCTATATAGACACAACAATTACATGCCCTACATTCCATATGTTGCATACATACCTTGATTTGCATATACATTACTATGATGACATATTCTCTACATGATCAAATGATATTACATGATGTTGTCTTTATATGTGACATGATATAGTTAACTCTTATTTTGAGATGAGTGACTTACAATATACATCCCTCATCTCAAAAGGAAGGCATTATGGTGGGCTTGTCTAAATATATAATCCTCCAAGAGTAGAAAATCATATAAGAGTATGAATTTTAGAAATTTAGATGGTTCAGACAATTAGATGGTTTAGATTCATGACAAATATTAGCACATTGATATAGAGTATAGGGGTATATGTCTTGCTTATGCACTCACTTTGTAGACACTTGAGCATAAATTCATACACACTTAAGTGCATATGCAAGGGTATGTGCATAAAATTTTACAAGAATAAGATTATAGGTTTTCACATACACATACATTTGAGATGCATGTTCTCTAATTTAATATATAGATGCATAACATCCTATATCAATTAATATATATTCAAGAGGCATGATATTGGTTCATGCACATACACAAAAAACACAATTTATAGTTAAATAGAAAATGTTTGTCATTCCAATCCATACTTATCAAATCTACGGTCATGATGAGGGCATGAACATTTTTCATTCTTTTTTTATCATAAAAATTATCTTTTTCATTCAGATACTAACAAATATATCATTTAAGATCACTTGTAGAATATGTCCATGAATGTATGAACTTATACAAAAATCATGCATATAAGTATCTTGATTTGGATTTCCATTTAATGAAATAAAGTAATATTTGTAAAAGATAATTTTTGTCTATGACAATAAATTATACATCAACACCTTGTATTCATTATCATTGTTAAGTTGTGGAGCTAAAAGCTTCACTATTATGCAAATATGGAGGTTGTTGAGTTCCAAAGTAACTGACGTTGGTCAAGCCAACTGACATCGGTCATCTTCAGCTACACAGTAACAGGAATCGGTTAGGGGGTCGGCCGGCATCGGTCAGACAAGAACCGACGTCGGTCACCTGTGTGTTTCCAGAACTAGTCTAATTTTAGACGGACAGTTAGTTTGCATGTAAAGACTAATTTTAGTCTTGAGTCTACATTTCTAATTATCGTTTGGTTTGGGATCTATTTAAGAGACCCATGGGGTTGTATTGTAATCAAGGACTAAGAAGGATTAGATCCTCAACTTGAAGGCAAGAACAACAATTGGGTTGGTTGTCTCAAGGGGTGTAAGATCAGTTGATCTGCAGGTAGCAAGATCAGGGAGATCTACATGGTAAGTAAGATCAGTTAGATCTGCAAGGGTGCAAGATCAAGGAGATCTACTTGGTGGATTGGAAGTAAGCAACAACAACCATTGGGTTGATTGTCACTGACTGGTGGAGGAAACAACTCTATGTTTGAGTTGGTTGTAATTGATTGACAGAGAGAACTCTTGAGGGAGAATTACTGTACACCCAAGAGGTGTGGGAAGAAGAGGTTTCTTCATTGTATTTCCTTCTGGAAGAGTGTTAATACAGATTGTATTGTTTCTCGTATCTCATATTCTGTGATATTTCTGAATTCTAGTTATGTATTACTTCTGGTTTAATTCCGTGTTTAGTTGCTTATACAAAAGTAATCAATTGTACTCTAAGGAGGATCCTGACAGTTGGTATCAGAGCTTTGTGTTCTAGATCCTTACAACTGGTATCAGAGCCTAGATCGGAGCAGGTTAGTGTTTGTTGATTACAGGTCACTCTTAGGGGTTTCTGATTGAGTGGGAGTAAAGCAATGGCAGAAGAAAGTACACTAAAAATGGAGAAATTCAATGGCAAAAATTATCAATTATGGAGGATGTACATAGAAGATTATCTGTATCAGAAAGATCTGTACTTATCGTTGGGTGGGGTTTCAAGAAAGCTTACAGATATGCAAGATGAAGAATGGAATGTTCTTGATAGAAAGGCTCTTGGAGCTATAAGGCTAAGCCTGGCATCGTTTGTGATTTCCAACTTATCACAGGCAAAGACAACGGTAGAGTTAATGGAATCTTTGGCAAATTTATATGAAAAACCCTCAGCTTCGAATAAGGTATTTCTTATGAATCAATTATTTAATTTGAAAATGCAGGAAGGTGGATCGGTATATAGTCATCTTAGTGATTTCCATGGATTAGTAAATCAGTTAATTTCAGTCAATATAGATTTTGATGATAAAATTAAGGCTCTCTTAATCTTATGCTCTTTACCTGAAAGTTGGGATAGTTTGGTAATGACAGTTAGTAATACTGTGTCTGCTTCAAATATCTTGAAAGTTGATGATGTTGTTAGTGTAATCTCAAATGAAGAAATTTGCAAAAAAAGCACAGGGAAAACATCAGGTAATGCTTTAAGTGTTGAAAGTAGGGGAAAGCAAAGAGAGAAGAGCAAGCAAGGGAAATCAAGGTCAAAGATAGACAGGAGATCCAAATCCAGAAATGGAGGTATAACCTACTGGAATTGTGAAAAGAAAGGGCATGTAAAGAAAGATTGTTGGTTGGTAGAAGATCAACATGAAGGAAATAAAGAAGCAAATGATGCAGGTATTGTTGCACGGGATGCTCTTATATGTTCCTTGGATAAAGTAGAGTCTTGGGTTTTAGATTCTGGTGCCTCTTTCCATGCAACCCCAAATAGAGAATTTTTTCATGATTATGTCCATGGAGACTTTGGAAATGTTTATTTAGGGAAGGGTGAGCCTTGTCAAATGGTTGGCAAAGGCGAAGTGCAGCTGAAATTGCATAATGGCAACACATGGGTGTTGAAGGATGTCATGCATGTCCCAGTCCTAAAGCGGAATTTGATTTCTGTAGGAAAGTTGGGTGATGAGGGTTTCGCAGTAACTCTCACAACAGAATCTTAAAAAGTTTCCAAGGGTGCACTTGTTTTAAGAAGAGTTAAGAAAGTAGGTACACTTTATCTATCTACTTGTATTACTGATTCTCCTTCTATTTTATCTACTTCAGATGTAGATGCAAAGATGTGGCTCTGTAGGCTTGGTCACATGAGTGAGAAGGGAATGCATGTTCTTAAGTCAAATGTTAAGAACTGGTAAGCCTTGGTTTTCAAGGAGAAGGTGATGGACAGAGATCAGCTCAAGAGGCTGAATATTTCTGAGCAGGGCAATGTTGATTTTGACAAGGTTATGAACCAAAATGAGCTAGCGGGTAAAAATCATCACTCACAGGAAAACACAATTATCGATGTCAGTCAGGTGAGAACCAACATCGAACAGGCAGGAACCAATAATGGTCCAGTGGAGACCAAAGTCGGTGATGTCGGGCAGGTGCAAACTGACGTCGGTCAGGTAAGAACTGACGTCAGTCAGGTCGATCACATGGAATCGACATCGGTCGGGTGTAGACTGAGAGATGACCAGGATTGGTCACTGTTAGAATGAAATTTGGGTGGACAGCAAGCTATCAAGGAGTCTCAAACGCCCATGAGGAGGACTAAAAGGGTAAGTAAGCCTCAAATTCGTTATTCCCCTTCTTTATATTACTTGTTGCTCACTGATGGTCGCGAACTAGGAAGTTTTGAAAAGGCAATGCAGGTAAAATCCAGGAAACAGTGGGAACATGGCATGAATGAGAAAATTGATTCCTTGGAAGAGAACCAAACGTGGGATTTGGTAGAGTTGCCAGCCAAAAAGAAAGCACTAAAAGACGAATGGATTCACAGGTTAAAGAAAGGAGAGAATGGACAAGTGAGACAGAAGGCCAGGTTATATGGTCTTGAGCAAACTCCAGGATAGTGGTATTTGAAGTTTGATAGGTTTATGACAAAGCATGGCTTTAGTCAATGTCAATGTGACCATTGTGTTTATTTTACCAAGTTGGATAATATTAGCTACATTATCCTGTTACTGTATGTAGTGTATATGCTTGTTGCAGGGTCACACATGCAGGGAATTACTGAGCTAAAGGTAAAATTAGCTCAGACATTTGCCATGAGGGATTTAGGAGTGAAAATCCTTGGCATGAGTATTTCTAGAGATAGGGAAAATTACAGGTTGATTTTGTCTCAAGAGGATTATGTGAATAAGGTAGTGGAGAGGTTCAATTTGCAAGATGCAAAATCGGTTAGCACACCTATGGTTGGACAGTTCAAGCTGAGCTATGAACAGTGTCCTAAATCACATGATGAGGTTGATTACATGGTATGTACTAGACCTAATATTACCCAAGCAGTGGGAGTTGTCAGCAAGTTTATGGCCAATCCAGGAAAGGAGCACTGGAAAGCAGTTCAGTGGATTCTCAGATATTTTAGAGGGACCAGCAGCAGGTATTTATGCTATGTAGGGTCAAGCACTTCTCTACATGGGTATGTAGATTCGGATATGGCAAGTGACTTGGATGATAGGAGAAGCACCACATGATATGTGTTCACTGTTGGTGGAGCGGCGGTTATCTGGATTTTAGAGATGCAGAAGGTTGTTGCAGTCACGGTGGCTAGCAAGGATAAGAACCCTACAGATATGTTAACAAAGTCGGGAACAAAAGAGAAGTTGAATCTTCATTCAACTTTTTTTGGTCTTCAATATTGAACTTGAAGATGGAGATACAAGCCAGAAACAAATTAGAAGATGTACAAGTACATGTATAAGTGTAGCTATTTATCTCTAAGTGGGAGATTGTTAAGTTGTGGAGCTAAAAGCTTCACTGTTATGCAAATGTGGAGGTTGTTGAGTTACAGAGTAACCAACATCGATCATCTTTAGCTACACAGTAACCGGCATTGTTTAGGGGGTCGATCGACATCGGTCAGATCGAAACTGACGTTGGTCACTTGTGTGTTTGCAGAACTGGTCTAATTTTAGACGGACAATTAGTTTGCATGTAAAGATTAATTTTAGTCTTGAGTCTGCATTTCTAATTATTGTTTGGTTTGGGATCTATTTAAGAGACCCATGGGGCAATATTGTAATCAAGGACTAAGAAGGATTAGATCCTCAACTTGAAGGCAAGAACAACAATTGGGTTGGTTGTCTCAACAGGTGTAAGATCAGTTGATCTGCAGGTAGCAAGATCAGGGAGATCTACATGGTAAGTAAGATCAGTTAGATCTGCAAGGGTGCAAGATCAAGGAGATCTACTTGGTGGACTGGAAGTAGGCAACAACAACCATTGGATTGATTGTCACTGACTGGTGGAGGGAACAACTCTGTGTTTGAGTTGGTTGTAATTGATTGAGAGAGAGAACTCTTGAGGGAGAATTACTGTATGCCCAAGAGGTGTGGGAAGAAGAGGTTTCTTCATTGTATTTCCTTCTGGAAGAGTGTTAATACATATTGTATTATTTCTCGTATCTCATATTCTGTGATGTTTTTGAATTCTAGTTACTTATTACTTCTGGTTTAATTCCGTGTTTAGTTGCTTATAAAAAAGTAATCAATTGTACTCTAAGGAGGATCCTGATAGTTGGTATCAGAGCTTTGTGTTCTAGATCCTAACAATCATTGGGATAAATATCAGTAAAGACTAAGTATAACATTGCTTAGGACCTCATAAATAATCTTTTATGGAAGTCAACTATCACTACTCTAGTCAACAATAATAAAATATTTTATACCATAGTCAAAATAATATTGGTAGTGGATACATGTAATATACTATAATACACCAAGCACTCATGCCATTTAGTTGTCCCAGTCTTTTCCTTAAATACCACATAATGCATAATTTAATTGTCATTTTTCATATCCAAAATGGCACCGATACGTTGACTCATCCAGTGGACTTGCCCATATATCATCTCACACTCTTCCTTCAAATACTAAATCTCTTGCTCAAGATGGAAATCATTCCATCATACTTTATTTGTAGGACCTTAATTGTCTCTCCCCTGTAGTCATGCAGTACTTTAGTGTATGCATTGGTAGTATTAAGATTGACACACTTTATTTTAAGTTCCATCTTGTTTCCCTTAAGTGAGATATTTTTACGATGTAACTCCTCTCTCTCCACAGAAAAACTATCCAATTCTTTGCTCTTCTTACCTAGTGCACTTTCCAACTTTTGAATGGTTATCCTTGCGCTTTGAAGGTTGGACAAAAACTAGTTTACCCTAGTGAGAGAACCCTTTTTTGGTAATTTCAATGGGATATTAACACCAAGAAAATATTCCACTAACATGACACCTTCACATCCCATCCTCACAATAACTTATTCCATGTCATTCATCATTTCACCAACTGCATTTCCACCTTCATTTCTATGGGTCCTTGCAAAAATACATGACTAAGTGAATTAGGACATTCAATCAATATGCAAACTACATAACCAAATTACAACACAAGTTTATAACATATGAAAAGCACTTGAATTAGGATATGCAAAATACAAATTCATTCCTTGGGCTTTCTTATGGATTCATTACATAATTTGTAAAAAAGAGTAAATCAACAAAAAATCAACATTCATATAATTTTCATTATTTCTAGATTCATGGCTAAAGAATTAGGTAAATGTCATAGGCCACAATAAATAGTGTGTATATCCAACAAAACTAAACTTATTATTAGTATATATTCTCAAATGTATGCAAAATATGATAATGTATAACCAAATGATTTTAACGATTAGAGAATGTTTTAGTTATTCCCAAAGTGATAGGCAAGCTTATAATCTTTGCTTAACTATGTAATAAATCTAGTTGTGTAAATCCATCTTCTATTTGAAACATAAGATTTACCATCATTTATTAAGGGTATTTAACCTAATGGCTAAGATAAATTTGTCATGAGTATAACTTGTTGCCACAATTTTTTAGGTAGAAATTGTTACCAAATTTTGTATGACCCCATACTAATTTATGCATGTTAGTAGGAGTTTTTATAAATACCGAAAAAATAAACTTACACAAATATCAAGGCCTTACAAGGAATGTTGTCTCTTACCAAACAAATAAATTTTTAAAATGCACATTTTGGTATCCATAGCAATAGACAAAAGCCTTCGTAAAAAAGAAATTGATGCCGAATAGACAATAGACATTAGATAAATTGGATTATATAATATCCAAAGTGTTTTGAATAAATTTACATAAATTTATTTGCAGCTCAAAACATGTTATTAGAAAAATTTAGAAATGGAAATTCAGGTTCGATGGGGAGAATAAAATCTAAAATGTTTGTCAAAATTATACTCATTAATAAACATTTGCCAACAAATAAATAATTGACAACCTATAATATTTAGGCCTACTCTTTACAACAACTACATGTTGTTATGATTTCATTCTTGAGAAGTTTAAAACCAATGTGGATTAGATTTTATACAAGGACATCATCAAACATTGTTTTTAAGGACATTATGAGAAATGTATAATAGGGAGGTATCATATCCTCACACTAAAACTTTTACATTATGCACTAACAATTCTTCATAAAGTTAAATTTTGCATTATTAATTTTGGATGGTGTATCAGGGAATATTCTTTGATAGCCTTCATTTGATTTGTATTGATATCTTCAGGCAACAATATTTTTCAATATTCTGTAATCACAATTTTTTGTATGTGTTCCCCAACCCCATGAAATATTCCCATTTAGCCTATCAACCACTTAATTCTACTTAATTTGGAACCACTAACCTCCTTTCATAATGGATTTTAAAAGTATAAGGATAAACTAAGAAAACATAAGATGGGGAACAAAAAGCATAAATAGATCCAAGAAACACCTAGAAAGCACAAAGCCTCAAGAAACATCTAAAGCATAGAACTCGAGAGAAGAAAAACAAAGAAAATCTAAATATTTTTGAAGGAAAATGATAATGCCCTCCTTAGAAAGATGGCAAAATAAAGAGTAAGACTTTAAGAAGGAAACTAAAAGTCTATAAGATGATGTTAAAATATATATCAAAATGAAATGCAAAAATTAATCAAAAATATGGTTGGAAACATTAATGATTTTTATATTTATTTTTTATTTTAAGCTATTAAATCTTAGGGCTCAATCACTACCCCACACTGCTTATGTTCAAAGCATAACTTGGGGGTTTTTTTTTTTGGGGGGGGGGATGAGGGGGTGAGTGGGAAAATAAATTATCTCTTCCAAGTAATATGATATTTTAATAATTTTGATTAAGAAACATATTACAATCAACCATAATGACAAACTATTGAACAAGGAAAATGCACATAAAAAGTGGTTCTCAAATAGGTACAACTAACACTATGAACTTATATGATAGATCAAAAGCATCAATAATAAAGGTTCATCGATGAGTGATGTCTTGACTCTATAAGTCAAAATTTGTTATCACTGATACATGTCTACAGAGATTGCACAAATTAATCAAATGTTTTGAACAATTTTGTCATGGCTAATTTTTCATTGGATAAAGCATGGAAACTTGTCCTTGTATAATTAAGAATCAAGAAACCACATGAAATCATTAAAGGGAGATGGTAGGAAAATAACAATTTTCAGCGACAGAACAAAAGTGACAATAGACTTGAAGTGGGAGAAAAATAAAAAGTCAACAAGGAAAAATAATATGCTTTAAGAATCAATTAGAGGAGAAGAAGCAAACATTAACAAATAAGAAAAATCTAAACTTAAAATTAGAGAAGTTACTTGTCCTTAACTATGGCAGATCAGTTCCCATCATATAAGAAGCTTAAAAAAGACATTCCTTTAAGAGTCCTTAAACATGGCGATAGATCTATAACCACAAACATCCATTTAGTATATACTCCCATAACAATATGAAAATCCCATTAACATACTAACTAATTTTTCACAAGAATTATCTGATTTGTCCTGGTTTTTAATAGACTAAGTATTGTATCAATAATCATTATTGACCTTGAAGTAAAATTGTCAGAAAGAACATTTAAGTGTTACCTAGATAACTTGACATGCCTTGAGAGTTTATGATACTCAGGTGCAGGATGGGTACAAGGAAAATAATGTTATTTAATAACTACATAACCTAAAATAAGCTCGATAATACAAAGACACTTCATAGGATTCTGAGATAAAAGCATAACATCATAGTGTAAACCTCCATAATAGTGAATGTTAACTAAGAGGTGTGGTAATAAACCATAATACACAAGCTCTAAGATATCCAAAATATTTACAAATAGCAAAAAGTAACACAAAATACCATGAATATGTACCTCCAGCATACTCAATATGATTTGTTGAAGTGTTGCAGTCCTCACACTCCCTCTTCCTCTTCCTCAAACTATGCTCCATAGACATTCATTGAAGTGTTGTGTGAGTTTATTGAATAAATAAAGACATGAAATGAGACAAGTGGAGGGAAAATAGACAAGTCATGCATAAAATCCTATATTTCACTTTATCCCACCATGATTGCATGAGTACATGTGAACATCATTTAACCATGCACAATCATGCAATAATCACTATGTGCAATATTGAATGACAAAGCATTACTTAAATCGTAGATAAATTAAACACTTCTTATCCAAGACAATACATAATTGAAACACTTGTATTGAAATATCATGTCCAAATTATATGTGTCATACATATCATGACAAATACACACACACACACACACACACAATCATGTCCAAGGAAATAACTTCTAATTAATATCCATGTTCATGGCACGCCTATGAAACTCTTATTGAGGACAATAAAGTGGAAGTGGATGAGCAATGACTGTGAGTATATGTCGCCCTGCCATGAAGACATCTACATTTTAAATTATTAAGGTTAGAAAGGTTGATGAAAATCAATAATAAGACACCAACACAAAGAAAAAAATTATTATTTTGCTTAAAAAAAGTGAATATCATACCACCAATAAATGGCTCATAATGTTTTGGATGACATCACCTCATCTTCATCTAAATCCTATATCAACATATGTCACCCTGCCATGAAGACACCTGCATTTCAAATTGTCAAGGCTAGAAAGGTTGATGAAAATCAAGAATAAGACACCAACACAAAGAAAAAACTTATTGGTTTGGTAAAAAAATTGAATATCGTACCACCAAGAAATGGCTCATAATGATTTGGATGATGTCACCTCATCTTCATCTAGATCCTATATCAAATTACATGATATGACACAATAAAAATATAAAATGGTAGGGTTCAATGAAACCAAAGGTAATCAAAAATGATGTCCACCATGGATACCATTGATGATTGTTGCACATTGATCTAGGATATGTCAATAATGATATCACTACAAGGCCAAATTGCATCTGAGTGGATATTATTTTGCAGTGTCCTCATCAGTCATAGTAAAGAGAAGTGACTCTGGATCATCATACAAACCCTCCAAATATTGATAGTACAATATCTCTTTGGGGTAGGCACACCATCACAAGTTTGGCCTCACTCAACAGATATTATGGTGCCTTTTGTTTGCATACAACCTGAGGTGTACAACTATACATTAGCACCAGGGTGAAAATTATAATTATTTATGTAAGAATAAGCATTTGTGTCAGAGATGTCAATGTTGATATTATCTTCATAATTTATAGTGTCATCACTCAATAAAACAATAATCTCAGGGTCTTGTCCTTGCTTCATGAAATTCCTCTATAAAGGACCAATAAGGAACATTAGATCAATGTTCGTGAAAAAAAGAACTACAATAAAAAATTATTTAGACATAGTCATTGATTTTACTTACGTGAGGCATCTCATCACCACCAATTTATTTATTTTTTGATCCCCTCACAGAGCCTTTTATCTTTACATGAAAGGTACTACCTCAAACTAATGTCATCGTCATCACTAGAATAGGTCTGAAGGTCATTTATCTTAATTTAAAACATTGATTGATATATAAATATAAAATTAAATACTCAAAAATATAAAATTAACTTAAATTTTAATACATGCAAACCATTTAACACATTACATCTAACCTAACGTCCACTATTACCTGCACCTTATCCTTACTCTACCCTTTGTCTTTCTCGCTCCATTTCTTGATAATACTTTCTCTACCTTATGTAGGTTTTCCTTCTTCATTACAAGTTCTCACTTGATTCATATGCAATCATCTGCTCATTGATAAACTTTAAGGTTATCTCAGTGAGATTGCATAATTGGGAGACATTATCCCTTGCCATCTATGATCTTTCCAGTCTATCCCTTTGACTCACACTATTATTTTTTAAGAGTCAATCTATTTGGATGTGTTCCATTTGTATTCTAGTGTATGATCTTCCCCTCAACTTCCTTTTCCCACTACCAACACACCCTGGGGGCCTCTTTGGAATGGGATACCAACCATGAATGTTAACATAGTGAGCGTTCAATCTCGCTAGTGACCAAAATGGATGGCCACCATCATCACAAAATGTGTTGCATGGGTGCAACAAGTAATAGTGTAAATCTTGCTTCATGATACCCATATCTATAATCCTATATTTTCCTGTGAACTATCATTCAACAAAGAATCCATTTTATGTTATAAGTATGAAAAAATGATTAAATCAACAAACAAAAAAATTGTCCTAAAAGATAAGTAAATGCTCTTATGAGTTTCAATTCCTCCTCCTATGGATCAAATAATAAGGCATATGGAAGCCAATCACTATCATCATCATTATATAAATCCTCATCGACATCCTCATCAGTCTTATTTGATTCTAACTCATCTTGACAATATGGTCAACATATACATGTCAATCCAAATATATATTGAACAAGAAAAAAGGGAAGAAGATTAAGTATAGCCAATGCACACATTTATGGGAAAAAATTCATTGTTGGGGTCATTATCACCCTCATCACTGTGGATCCACTCTTCCCCTTTGAGCTAAAATACAAAAAAATAACATATAAAATCACAAGGTAGGTCAAAAGTGGTCTATTATTGACTATTATAGGAATGCAAAAAGAAGCATCTACGAACATGACAAACGAGCAGAGATTAAGTACATCCAATGGTTCTCATACATCTCGAGATACAAACTCATTGTGTGGGTCATTAACACTCTTGTCACTTTGGCTCTGCTCCACCTCCTCCCGCTAAAATATTAAACACAGCATAACAAATCACAAAATAGATGTAAAGTTGGTATAAATTGAGTATTATATAAATACAAAAAGAATATTAAATTTAGCATGGACAATAGATTGAACATCATTAAAAGCATTTGTGTTGGCCCTTCATCTCCATCTATATTTGAAATATAATCAAATACCCATCGACATTCCATTATGCGATAGTGGCGGCCACGAAATGGTTATCCCGACCCAGTGGGAATCCCACCCAGCCCATAGATGCACCATATAAAAACCTCTTAGGATCTTCGGTAAGTTGATGCAAACATTTAAACTCAAGGCATGCACATAATGAGGACTAGTTATTGATTTCTTTCTCCTAAAACAATCAATATAATAATTGATTACCATCAACAAATGTGAATTAAATTAAAAAAATCGCCATCAATGGTAAAAGATAAAATTGCATACAATTCACTCCACCTCAAAATACATTTCTTGTAGGAGGTCATTTCATTATAGATCATCCATCATAAATCTGGAACATTCAACATTCAATGTATTAGTTTACAACATATAAAAAAAATCATACAAGTTAGTTTGGATTATGGTTTACAACATTGAACACTATCTATGAATTGCACAAAAAAAATTCAAAGTATTGGTTGCTTGCATGCTAAAATGGTGTGTAAAAGGGAAGGACAAACTAATTAAAGGTTTGGATATATATCTTTATTTTGAGATTTGTTATTCAAATTGGAATTCCTTATTTGCTCTTTTTGAATTGTCTATATACGCAAGGGCCTATATGCAGTCCACACTACAACTTTGTACATGGTGAAAATTGTTCAACACTACAATTTCATAACAATGGGAGAGTTGGTCACTAAAAGAATATAGGAGACCATGCTGGCTAATATCTTAAGCTTGACATTTGAAGTGGAAGGTTTACACAAGAGGGATTGACCAACCCAAAACATGTATTTGAGACATTTTTAATTATGGTTAGGATAGGAAGAGTAATTTTAGAAGTAGGCAACATGAATTAGAGTCTGGACAAAGGCTTTAATGTTTTTGATTATGTGTTTGGTAATCTCAATGCAAATTAACCTCAGGGAAAAAAATCCAGTCACAATCCAAGGAAACATCGAATTCAAACATATATAATTTACTTATTTAGTTTGACCAATATATTCAAACAAAGGATAAATTACTTTTATGTTTTGTAACAAAGAATCTATTTTATGGGATTCTACTATCCAATTAGTTTGGTATTGATTCCTTCCTAACCACCCTTTTTTTTTGGAGATTAGAACCATTTTCATATTTTATGTTTCCTTGTGTAACTTAGATTCTAAATTACAATAAAACCTTGTTTATTTCTAATAGGACTATGAGAAGTTATTTTATAATCATTTTATGGAGGGCTAATGTATCAATTCATAGACGCTTATCATATACGGGCTTCTACTAATTCCTCTACTATTTTAATTGCTATGAGATATGCTTCTAGGCATTTAGGTTTCCAATCTCAATCCTATTTTTTATTTCCCCTTTTTTATTCTAAGTAAGGATTATGCAAAGTTAATTTAAATAAGGAGATACAAAATGACATAGTTTTTAATGCTACTCAGATTTTTGCTCCCAACTATCTTTCTTATTCCTCTTTTTAAGGACCTCATTCAAACACTATGGAAGACAATAGTAGAATCTATGGTTGTTCAAGTGACGATTGATTCTTTCTGTTGCAATGAGTCTTGAAAATCATGAGTTCACTACCCTACACAACTAAAGCATATTTCTCTTATCCACAGTTTGAAGATTATTAGAACACAAACATTTTTATAGGATATTTTGTGGGCCTTCATTATTTATCATTTTCATTACCCTCTCTCTAATATTGGGCTCAATTATTTTAGTGTGGAAATCTTTATTTAATCACATGCTTGGTCAAAATCACGCTTTTTTGTTATTTTATCCTTTTTTATAATGGAAACTCCCACTACATGTTGTATTCACTCATAATATTCATGGCATAATATAGCATCCTAATTTGGATACTTGTTTCTTTATGTGATATATATAACTCTTGGATAGATTCTCTAAAATTGGTTTACAATTATTTTAATTAGAGGTAAATGGGGTAGTAGCTCAGATTAGATTAAAGTAGTAACGAATGAAAGCATTCCAATTTCATCTTTTATGATGTGTCTCATAGGTGAGAAACCTTTGACCCAACCTCTAGACTAATATATGTGTGTAATTTATTCCATAGTCGATCTCAATCTTGTATAATCCATTGGCAAGAAACAGGTTTTTAGGATACATGATGTAACATTTTTCAAAGGTCAGTAGGAACTAATTTTTTATTTATTTTTAAGTAATGTCACAACTATTCTATATTTTTCCCCCCAAATTTGTTGTTCCCATATGTTTTTACTACCATCTTATATATGTGAACTTTGTGAGTGCAAGGTTGTTCACATATGAATCAGACCTCAAGCAAAAATAACCAAGCATGGATATATCCTCCACACTTCTAGATCTATAAAACCAAAGGAAGCTTCCCTATGAGGTTTGTATACACATTTGAATTGTATATATTTCAATCTTTATAATAAATACTAGGTGCTCATTTAAGTGTCATTAACACCATAGATACTTTATTTTATAAAAAATATTCAATTAAAACAAATGTAGATAGTTATATAGCTTTAAAAGCATACATATGCTTACATTTACTAAATCATAATAAATCAATTCATCATCCAATTAAATAGAACTTAATCCCAAACCTGTAAAGACTCTTTGAGGCTCAAAAGGCGAAGTCACTAATAACACTATATTGATTAACCCAAGATTATAATAACACTAAAAAATAATACTATTTGTGGGACAAAAATATAATCATTAATGATATCACAAGACACTCATGGATAATCCCACATTACAACATAATCAGAGTTGAACATTGAAATAAATTTTTCCATAATATTCTGTAACACAAAATTCAGATTTACAACAAAGAAATGAAAACCATAGAGATTCGGCTCACTCTTTGCCAATACAAGTTGATTAGAATTAATAAATGACCAGTTTAGCATGTATTATGAGGACTATGAAAGACCCATAAGAGATTTATGAAATGAAATGTAAGGTTCATTTAGAACACAAAGAGTCCAAGTGTGATTTCTACTTATGAAAGGTCCTAATTCTCCAACAAAATAGTAAGGAAATGATATGATAATACAAATAATATGTACCCCTCATCATTGCATCAAATAATATCATACATATCAAGTATATCCATGGTCAGGGGTTCCATTGAAGGACCACCCTCACCTTACAACCTTATCCTCCTAGTAGTCACTATAACCTACAATACTTTCAATGCAGTTTTAGATGGTCATTGAGACAATGCCATTTTTGTGTATTGAAGCACCCCCTACACCATTACATAAAATGCATCAATTTACATTAAAATGGAACACACCAAAAATATTACATTATAAAACAACACACAACCAACAATATTACCACATAAAAGAAAATAGTGACTAGAAAAGTGATAGGGAAAACAAGAAACTCTGCAAATGATTTTATATTAAGTTGGCATGAAATGATATTTCAAACTGCTTTGACCCTACAACCTTATCCTCCTAGCATTCATTATATCCTACAACAATTTCAATGCAATTTTAGGGAGTCATTGAGTCTATATGGTCATTGAGGCATTATGTCAAACAATTTGTGTGTCTTCAACTTTTGTATACTTTGGAAAGCTATGTGAGCTTTCCTGAAACATCATCACATACCATTCAATCACTTGTAGACAATATAATCACAGAGAAAGCTTAAGTTGTTGGGGGTTGTTTCTAAAATGCACCATTAATTAAGAGTTTGAGGACATCATTGTTATAGATTTGAATTGTATATATTTCAATCTTTATGTTCTTTAATGACATCATTCTAACAATGAACATTCCTAAATTGTAGGTTGGAATATGGAAAAAATCTAAATTGTGGAAATCACAAGTACAACATCTAAAGATAAAAAATTATCTTTCAATGTTATGATGGACCTCCCTATTCCACAACGCCTAATTTTGGAAAAATATTGAGTTTCTCTTCATATTTGCTAGTAACTTTTTATTAAAAATACCCAAGGCTTATTAAAAAACACATTATGTGCATATATATTTTACAATCATACCATTCCATAAGGCCACTTCCATACACTTCCACATTTTCAATATACCTCTATTGAGGCACTCACAACTACCCTATCTTTCAAAAATATCACTTGCAAAAATATAATGACTAACATGCAGAATATCTAATTGTAGATAATGTTTCCTCCTTTCTTATTTGCCTAAGCTCAAGCTCAATTAAATGCAAATGAGTTCACAGTGCTTCTTCCTTCGTTAGCTGCCTAAGCTCAATCGAATGCAAACTGAGTTCATGGGGAGGCAAAGAAATGGATGAACCTGGTTGGGGTGTTGTGGATTCAATCTCTTACTGGTACCAATTTTGATTTATTAAATTATTCATCATCTCTAACTTGGTTTTTAAAAATGGGTCACAAGAAGCACCAACACATAACCATGTCACAAATTATGATTTGAAAAATCAAATCATGAAACTAAATTCTAAATGCCACGTAGATCCTACCACATTAGTTTGTTTGTGTGTGCCCATTTGGACATTTATGCATGGTCGTTTGGGACAGACACTGAGGTAATGACAAGTTCATCGTTAATGACTTTTCAAAGTCATTGGAGATGGTGGGGCTCAGAGGTGCCACACCAACCTACACTGAGTTTGTGCATGCTAGTTATGATCAACCAAACATTTGTATATATATATAATCAATTTTTAGAATATTCACTTTGAATGTCAAATAATGAGTAAACCAATTATTCATAGATTGTACATTATTGGGTAAGGTTTATATGTGAATAAGGATCATATTGAATGCATGCACAAAATACTACATGAGTGTAAGTTATTTTTATTATATTATGTTACATAGTTTGAAGTAATATATGTATTGTGTGTGTGTGTGTGTGTGTGTGTGTGTGTGTGTGTGTGTGTGTGTGTGTGTGTGTGTGTGTGTGTGTGTGTGTGTGTATGTGTGTGTGTGTGTGTGTATGTGACACACACACACACACACACACACATTGTATTACTTTGAACTAATTATTATGTTGGATGAAACTTTGTTGTTTATTTTTATTATAGTGATGGTTGTGTTGTATGTTTTCTAAGTTGTTCATGGATTTGGACTTAGATGTACAAGTATTTGGTGAGGACTTGAATACTATATTTATATAAGTATGTTCACTCATACATACTATTCACATGAATGTGTGTGTGTCTGCACATGTGCATCCATCCATCCATGTGTGTGTATGTGCATGTGTGTGTATGAATTTTTATAAGATTGTATGCATAATGTGACTTGGTTTAGTAATGAACATGAAGAATGGATTAGTGTATATATTCTAAGGCAATGATTAAATTAATAAAATATCTTTTAATAGGTGTGCCAATATTTTTTTTAATTATAAGAATAATAAAATAATACTTATTGGATTAGGCATAATGAAAAAAAGTTATTGTTCCTAATAATTATCATGGTGTTTTTTTCTCATGTTGAACGCTAATTAAACTAAACTTAAATGGTATGTATTATTTTGAAGTATGATTGGTTAACTTGATAGTTATTTTGAATGAGTTATTCTTTGTAGTGGTTCAAATATGAATCTCTATGGGGCTTGGTTGTTCATTACGTTCCAACAAATTTTGTTCCTCACAAACACTAGAAAGGCTGATTTTTTTTTGTAATCTCATTGAAATATAACATATTAAATTTTGAAAATGCCTAGTATAAATATTTCATAATGCTTGTCTAGTTGATTGTGACATAAGTTTGATTTTTCTACATGGAAGTTTTGTGTGTAATGAATTGTTTGTGATTTATGTACCTTTTTATGAAGGGTTATTGATAGTACAATGATTTCATTGGTTTTTATAGATTACTCAAGTGACTCTTGTAATTGTATGATCAAATCATATTAATCTCATAGATGATTTCTGATAAAAATAGTGAGGGCCTTGCATAACATACATATGTTTCATATATGTCACAGACTAACAAATATACATGAGAGGTTCGTGCAGGAATAATGAGTAACTCATGTATGCATATTAGTGTCTAACACGCATGAACCATTTGTAAGTGTCATAAGTGCCACATGTCTTCCTTATGAACTTTACATAAGCTTATTGATTTGTGGTAGATTTTAAGCAATACAAGCAATATGCTTTACATGTTCATTTTTTGTTTGAGTGTGTTATTTTGTTGTACTTAATTCGTGTGTCATATTTATCACTGCTTCAAACCTTGTCATTTTTATCAAACCCAAACTTGTGACTTCGCACTAGGTTGCATAATGGTTTTATTAATATAGAATCAATTAATGGGGTACCATGGGTCCCCAATGGATGGGCTCATATAACCCACTCCTCGATCATGGATCATTTTAGAATTGGATTTCAGATGTTGATTGCATATACACATATAAAGAATCTTTATATTTTTGTTGTGGATAGAATTCTTAGTACATTGATTTAGGATCTAAAATGATTGTCTATATTATTAGGTTTATTCTAAGGGGTGATTAATTCACCATTTGAAAATAAATGTCATTGAGTAATATTTTATTACTCATGGTAGTTAGGATATTTAAATAAGATTATAGTAACATTCTATAGTTCATTTATAACTCCCGTATAATATTAGGGAGTTTCCATAGCTTTTGGATCAGGATAAGATAATGACTACCCTATTATATAGGGAATATTTTTGGCATTAATATTTGTATAAATTCATAAGATTTGTAATGTTTTTGTCCAATGAAATGAATATCACTATTATTATTCTTTAATATCTGGTATCAAAGCAACCATAGAGATTCTGCACCTATAAGAAATTCGGGAGAAGCTCGTGCACTCCATAGATACTTATTTTCTGCACTTTTTTGTATTGTTGTATATAGTATGAGAAGTAGACAAGTCATAGGACCATCATTACAAGTGGAGATGATCAATTACATAGTTCCTCACATGTCATAAGAATTATATCTCATAAGAACATGTTTGTACCATTATTTGGAAGCAAACCCATCCATGTATGCTTTGCAGCCTAAAAACTTGCAAGGTGTAGCAAGTCGGTTTTTTGCCATAACTTGAAGACCATTTATCAAAAGGTCCTAAAATTTTTATTGGATGTATGTAAATCATTACTTCAAATTCTAATAATAGGACGTATAGTTTTGAATTAGGTCATACCATTCTTATGATGCCTGCAAACAGTCTGTTCGTAATATGTATAAGCAGGTCAGTTTTCTGTAATTTTGGGTTGTACAGGTCAGATTTTTTAGTGTCATTTTTTGAATCATGTTCTTGACTTCATGATGGTCCTTCTAAAATTTTATTTTACAACTTTTCATGTCATCGTACAGTACTTTGGGTTCCTCAAAGTTGACTAAATAGATTGCAGCAGAAGATTGACAAGCAAGTTAGTTATTCTACATTCCTAGCCATACAGAAGGAATTTCTCAGATCTGAGGACTATCTGAGAATCTTTGCTTCATCTACATCCTCCTCCAAGCATTAAATATGGTTGTGCATAGTGCCATACAACTGTTTGGATGCTACAAAATTTGGACTAAAAATATGATTATTACATAGAGCAAAAGAAGATTAATGGGGAGCAAATAAAATTGACTTGTCAATCAAAGAGATGCAAGGTCAATTTCACATCATAAGGTGTGTTTTGACTTTCCATTTTACCCTTTTTACCCAACTTAAAGTGAAATTAGTTGTCAAAACATCTCAAAACCACTTATAGTCCAATTGGCAAGTTATTCTTTTATTAAAACTTTCATTTACAAAAGGTGCAAAGGTCAATTTCCTCCATGTAGAAAATTTTGTGATACCCCCAAACTTAGCAATTCCACAAAATTTAGCATCAAAAATTAATTTTTTACGGGGCATTTTTTTTTAAAAAATAAAGAAGAAATTGGCAATAGAAGTCAACAACAAAAATTGTGCATTTTTATTTCTTTCAAAGCATTGTAAAAATATTGTATTGCACATTGAGAGACATTGTAATTTCACTAAAATTGCACAATAATCATGAGTTTTTTAAACTTGATCATAGTGTTCAGTCGTAGCTATGCCTCTAACTCACATTTATGGGTAATGTCATCACACTTGAGTTACTGCATATAACGCCTAACATAGCTACAACAATGACATCTAGACATCGACCATTTAAATTATCAGGGAGAAATAAGGCACATGCACTCATAGCCTTCCTTTCATTTATCCGTTCATTAAAATTGAAAGGCGTAAATCTTGAAAGTATAATTTCTAAGTATGTAATGAAGTTACATGTGCATATGAATAATTCTATCTAAGCAGGTGCTAGTGATTGGATGAACCCTTTTTAGTATTATCTAGGTACCAAGTATCAAACTCTTTCATGTATGTTTATGACTCTTTCCCATACCATCAGGTATATATAAAGGGCGAGCTTCTTATCCATACCGAAGGGTATAAAGGAAGGGTGTGTATAAAGAAAAGTCTAGTGTATTGGTCTGATAGTATATAGAAAGAGAGACCTATATACTTGGAGTGATAACAAACCAATCCATCACCAACAATCCTGCTAATGGTTACACAAGCTCCAAAATTCTTTCTGCCAAATTCACAACTACTCAAAGGCGAAAAATATTCTATTTGGAAGAAAAAACTTAGAACTCAATTAGAATTTGAGAAAATTTGGCCTGTTATAGATGGCTCCTACACTCGACATGTAACAGATGTTGACCAGTAACGTAAATATGATAAATCCAATCAGAAGGTGAAATTGATCATAATATTTAGGGTATCGAATGAAGTGCAACCACACATCCATGAAAACAAAACCACCAAGGAAGCTTTGGACAAGCTTCAAATTATATATGAAGCCAAGAATGAGAGCATGATTTTGCATTTACAAAGTCAACTCTACTCTCTCAAATTGAGATCCAGTGAAAAAGTGGAGGTTTTTCTTAGACGTGTTGCAACGCTAAAGGCATCACTTCAATCCTTGAGTGAAACAATTTTAGATGACTCTCTTGTACCCATTGTCTTGAGAGCTCTACCACCCTCATACATGATTTTTGAGACCACTTTGACTATCACAGAACATAAACCAAGATTGAAAAACTTATGAATATGTTGCAACAAGAAGAGTCTTTCAATACTCAAGAATAACGAGAAGAACATGTTTTGACTTCTAATCAATAGAAAGGCAAGAAACCATTTAAGTCTTTATCAAAACAAAATCCAAGGCAAAATTGACAAGGAGGCAAGTCATAGAAACAATGTCTCATTTGTGGTCGTCAGGGACATGAACTCAAAGATTGTTGTTATAATACCTTCAAGAAAGGTTCTTCTAGTGGTCAGAAGTCCACTAACCAAAAATCGTCCCATGTGACATCCAATAAACCACAAGTACAAAAAAAGGAAACTTGGTAAAAGAAACCCAACCAACAAGGTAATGTTGTTGAACAAGAAGAAAACGATGATGATGGAGACTTCTTGTACTCTGATGATGTTCATGGAGAATCTTCTTCATAAAGTGACATATAGTATGTTGACTTGGGTGCAACCTGACATATAACAAGAAGAAAAAAATGGTTTCAACATTGAAGGACACCCAACAAAAATCATGTTTCATTGGGTGATGATACCTCATACAGTGTGCAAGGAATTGGTAACATTGCCTTACCTCTTTGCATGCAAACCTGCAAATGTTATATATGTACCCGATTTAACTAAAAATCTATTATCAATCAGTCAAATCTTGGACCACAATTTGAAGATTGACTTCGACTCTAAATGTGGAAAGAAAATGTGTTTGATAATAGATAAATCAAAGAACTCAAAAATTGTTGCACGAGCATCCAATGTGAATAATATGTTTCAGCTTGATTTATTTCAAAAAACAATCAGGTACTCATAGTAAAGGACATAGACTCAACCCAATTATGGCACAAAAGATTTGGTCACATCAATTTTAAATATCTCGACATGCTCCATGTATATAACATGGTAAGAGGATTGCCACCTCTTAAAAAGGGTAACAAACAAATGTCATGATTGTTTAGCAGGCAAGCAACATAGAGCTCCATTTCAGAAAAGTAACCATAGATCCAATGGTAAACTTGATTTGGTTCACACCGATCTGTGTGGGCCAATGAAACCAAGCCATGTTGGGTTTAAGTACTTCATGCTCTTTGTTGATGATTTTCCTAGAAAAATGTGGGTCTACTATGTGAAAATAAAGAGTCAAACCTTTGAAACTTTCAATAAATTCAAAGTGGTTGTTGAAATAGAATTTGGTCAAAAAATAAAGACTCCCTGCTCAGATCGTGGGGGGAAATTCACCAGTAATGAATTCAAAGTATTTTTTCAGTAAAATGACATTTGTCATCAAATGGCACCTCCACATACACCATAACAAAATACAGTTATTGAACAAAGGAATCTTACTATCGTGGAAATGGTGCAATGTATGCTACATGATTCAAGTTTGACAAAGGCATTTTGGGTAGAAGTAGTCAAAACTGTAGTCTATCTGCTCAATAGAGTTCCCATTGCAGCTCTTGATAGGGTAACACCACAAGAAGCATGGTCAGGGAAAAATCCATCTATATCACATCTTCAAGTTTTTGGATACCAAGCAAGTATGCACATTCCCAAAGCAGAACAAATTAAAATTGATATGAAATCCCAAAGGTATGTGTTCTTAGGGTATAGTGAAGAAGCACTTGCCTATAAACTCATGGATCCATAAACCAAACAAAACTACACTAGCAGGGATGTTAAGTTCTTTGAAAAGATAGAAGCAGAAGCTCCTTCTACAAACTCCCCTGATAAACCAATCAGTTCCATAGAAAATGTAGAAGATGGCAATCCACCAGTAGATGTTAATGATGATGGGAATAATGGTGAAGTTCCACCACCCGCATGAACTACTCAACATATGCCTAAATGGTATATGAGTATACTAGAGATGCTAAACTGGACAGTGTTCTAGATACATCTACCACTAAACCAAGGACTCACAATATGGCTCAAGGAGAGGTCAATTTGGCCTTAATGAGTACAATTTTTGAATCTCTCGAGCCCTCTATAGTTTAGGAATCCTTGCAGTTAAAACCTTGGAAAGATGCCATGGATACATAATATAATTCACTAATGAAGAATAAAACATGGCAAATTGTATACCTTCCACCAGGGAAGAAGCCAATCAGATGCAAATGGATCTTCAAGACAAAGTATAAAGCAGATGTCAGTCTCGACAAGCACAAGGCAAGGTTGGTTGTAAAGGTGTATTTTCAGAGAGAAGGCATCAATTATGAGGATACATTTGCTCCCACACCTAAGATCAAAACAATCAAGATGATTTTTGCTTTAGTTGCACAGTGTGGTTGGAAAGTCCATCAAATGGACATCAAAAGTGACTTTCTTAATGGAAACTTATAGGAAGAAGTCTACATGACTCAACCATAAGGTTTTGTCATTCCAAGAAAAGAAGATAAAGTTTGTAGACTTGTAAAATCATTGTATGGTCTAAAATAAGCTCCTAGGGCATGGTATATCAAAATTGATGAGCATCTCTTGAAACATGGATTCAAAAAGACTCTATATGATCCCAATCTCTACCTCAAACAAAAAGGGGGGAGATAGTAACTATCGTTGTATATGTCGATGATCTAGTCATCATTGGCAGTTTATTGAAGTTGATTGAGTCAACAAAGAAAGATCTAAATTGATCATTCTCAGGGTTCTACAATATTATGTTGGTTTAGAAGATTGGCCGAGAGAAAACCACATTTTTGTATCTCAGCTCAAATATGTCGGGATAACACTTGAGAAATTTCACATGATGGATAGCAAACCAACTGCCACACCTATGGAGACAAAACTTCAGTTGTCTCAAGCGTATCCATCACCATAGGTAAATGCAACTCTATATTGGCAATTGATAGGGAGTCTCATATAACTGACTTATACTAGGGTAGAAATCATCTATGTTGTCAATTATCTCTCAAGGTTGATGCAAGACTCAAGGTCAATCACTGGAAAGTAACAAATTGGGTATTGAGGTACATAAGAGGAACTATGGATTTTGGCCTAGAATACAAGAAGAATGACAACTTCTTGACAGGATACTCAAATTCAAATTATGCAGGGAACATTGATGATAGAAAATCTACTTCAGGGTTTGTATTCTTTTTGGGATCTGCACTGATATCATGGGGGAGTAAGAAGTAAACTTGTGTTTCAAGATCCTCCACAGAATCAAAATATCATGCCACAGGAGGAGTTATCTGTGAAGCAATCTGGCTCAAACATATACTTGAAGGATTTGGGATACCATAGAATCAACCAACAATTCTTCATGTAGATAATGGAGTAGTGAAGCTTGTTTGCAATCCTGTATTTCATGAACGCACCAAACACATTGAGGTGCAAGTACATTTCATTCGTGAACATATTTAGAACATCAACATCCAGCTCATTTGCAGTCCTCTATACCTCACTAGCACTAGCTTGTAAACTCGTGTGCCTACACTTGTCTCGGCTCCAACAAATCCACGTGTCAACCTGTTCCAACTATGTGGCTTACTAAGTGGCACTTCCTAACCTTGAATCTATCAATCATCCAATTGGAAAATCAATCGCCACATACCAGAAAGTTCAACTGTAGCCTAGCAAGGAAGATCAAATGAATCATAATTCTCTTCTTTGTAACCGATAATAGTTGTAACTGATTCTTGTATTATTATTGTATAGAGATGTAACATATGCATTTAGCCAAAGGTAGATGCCTTACATAGTCTTAATGATAGATAGCAAGCTTTGTGTATCTACTCTGTCATACATGCATTATATCACATTTTACCAATCCCTATTCTTTCATATTGAATAAAAATTGCATTTTTGCAAGTATAAGACTTCCACTTTGTTGAATGTGTGTTGATTGTTCTATTTGAAGACTTTTGCATGCATTCACTCTTACAACTTAGAGTTATCTCTAACGTTCAGTTGTCCCCCACGCCCTTGGTCTTGGGCCCCTATAGAGTGGATCATGCCAGGAGATTACTTTAGAATAAACTCAAACATCAATAGTAAATCCACTTGAATGCAATAAATAAACACAAATCCAAAGATATTGATGAAGAGATAAATGAAGTGATATGTTATGTTGATTTATAAGAGCTTATTTATCCTTATGTATAGATATAATTTGGAAGGGGCAACCCCATAGTCCCAATCAGGTTAGTGTAAAGAAACATCTAAAACTAATGAATGAAAAGATCAAGGTAATGCACGCCCCAAGTCGACAACTCCATAACCTTAATACACTTATGAAGATGAAATAGTAAGGTCAAAATAATATGCCTTTCACATATATTTTTCATGTGAATACATCATAATTGACACCTCTAAAGTGTCAAACCATTTTCTTGCAAGACATATGGATGGACCAACTGATGCTACAAGTGTGCACTTTTGTGCAACATTTTGTGTTGACTCATGGAGGACCATGAGCAAGACAAACTATTATGCATGTGAGACAAGTTTCTTGTATTGCTTTTCAGATGCCAATGAAATGATGGTCTTCATAGGGGATTGCAAAAGGTGAGAAATGTGGTTGTTGACCTTGATTGTCCAATGCTTTCACTTAGCTTTGTAGGTTGCGCCTCAATCATACATATGGGTTTCCAAGAACATCACAAATTTCAAAAGGAGCTACACAAGTGTAAGAATTTCGCACGGGTGATATCCCATACTCGAATGGCCACCGTCAAGTGACTTTGATACCACAACCTTGCTAAAACCATCCGAGTGAATATGGACGAGTATCCCTCTATTACCAAACATAGATGCTTTGGAATGTCTTACACAATGATATCATTTTGGATTCCATTGTCAATGATAACATGGGATGGTTGTCCATTTGGCTGAAATTTGATGTTCAAGCAATGAACATTGGGATCTATTTGTGAACGTTTGCGCAAGAAAATTATGCCATGTGTAGCATCCCAATCATCATGGGTGCTTGCCTTGTGATGACTACACTTGATCCCTCTATTTCTTATGGGGAGGATTGCTTGGTTAAGTAGGCTGTTACTTTTGCAAAGGTTGCCCACTATGAGGTATTTGTTGTATCATCTAAGACTTGTTTTAATTTTTTTTCGAGAAGGCTTGTTCTTTGGAGGAGTTCCAAAAAAATTAAACCTTTCATCTTTATCTTGCCTTTTTCCTCGATCTTAATAGCATGCCTAAAAGTTTCTCCTAAGTGTTTGCATGATATAAACTCCATGGAAAACCATATGTAGGAATGAAGCATGCTAGTGTACTCGAGGACTTTATACAAGCCTGTTTTGGAGAGATTTAGATGTGCATATAGCTCATGGAACTCATTAGTGTAATCAATGACAAAATGATCTTTCTTTTGCCTTAACTAAAACTTCTTATAAAATTCGTGATAGTGCTTTAGTGGATAGAATTTCAAACATAATGTATCAACAAACTTGAACCATGTAACAACAATGGGTTTGTGTTTTCTCTCTTTCTATGAACTTTGAGACCTCCACCAATTGATTATTGAGTTGGACATCTTCAAAGTTGCAAAGGTGATATTTTCTTCATCAGAGAACTTGTTGACGGTGTAGTAGGCTTCTAGTTGCCTTAGCCATTCATTCAATCCCTCTGCACTAATTTTGCCTTTGAACACTAAAATTTTGAAGTTGACTTGCACTTTGAACAAGTTATGTTATAGAAAAGAAGACTTGGCAGTGGTTATAGAGGTAATTGGAACTAACTACAACTTTACTTCAAGAAACTAGCAAAAAAGCTCCTTTCCTTATTCACCCAAATCTATTTGAATGTCTTGTTACATGTCTCTTCAAGAATATTTCTTCGCCTCATCAATGATTTTAAATTTATGTCTTAGCTCGTTAGGATAAACTAATATATAACCGTGATTCCTTCTTTTGATATTTTGAACAAGTTAACATGCACGAGTAAAATGTTTATGGAAATAAGCTTTGATACCAATTATCCTTGTCAAGCCCAAGGAATGCATAGAGCTACAACTAACTAAGCTATTAGGTAAATTTTCTCAATCAAAATTGCATATTATCTACATGCAATGGAACTTAATAATCAAGAAGCATAATAACCATTATACATTTGAGATTGAATACAAAGTTGCTCTTCTATTACTATGAACAAAAAGAAGTGAAATTATATAATGCAAGTGTAGAAGTGTGTTTATCCTATCTTGGGTACAATTGTGTTGGCATTAGGCTGCTACAAAACTAAATTGTCATCTTTATATCATCACTATTGTTTTATTATAATGAAAACATGAATATATTACATTAGTTTATATCATGTAAACAGTCTAAAGAACTATTTGTATGCCCAATCGATTCACCTTCCACAATCATTGTTGATCTTGGAATATTCATGTTGATCCGCCTTGTAACATGGACCCTGAAGTGGAGGTTTGTTGTGTTGCGCACAAAGCTGACATCACTTGTTTACAATAGGGGAGGTGTGCAAAGGAATGAAGTTGCACAAAGAAGAGGAGGTGCACAAAACAAGCATGGTGAGCAAAGAGGGAGTGGAGGTGCACAAGGGGAAAGTTGCATAGAGAGCAAGGGCTTCACAACAAAGACAACCTATGCAACAAAGGATTTCGATGGACCTACACTAAAGGCTTACAAAGCTTGTGAATGACTTCGAAAGCTTTGAGAAAGGTGTGCAAAACCCTTGATATGGTTAGAACTTGATCCCAAAGTGTTGGAGATGATTTGATCAAAGTATTAGCTAGGTTGATTTTTTTTTTTTTAATCAATAGTTATCAGCAAACTTAAAACAGAATATTTAGAGTAACCTTAACGTATTTCCAAAATTATATGGTGTTTGACTAGTAGGCCAATATCATGAACGTAAAGTAGGTATATAATGGTGTAAGAGCAAAAGGTAAAATCAATGTATTATCTAAGCAAAAGGTAAAATCAATGTAAAATCAAGGCAAAAGGTGTACTTATCTAAGCAATCCATGTAAATTGCGAAGACAATAGGTTGTAAAATCAATGTATTGAATTCATACTACTATATAATTCATCACTGCTTTAAGCTTGAATTATATAGTGACATTATTTTCCACCTTTTTCTTGTTTTAGGGTAAAAAGATTGGTACAACACGCATTGGATTATAGAAACAATTTATATACTCTTCAGGGTGATTGTCTATATACTCTATTCAGTCCCACAATTTATTGTGTGTTCTCTCTTCCCCTGAAAGAACCAATGTATAATCTTCTATACTCGTCAAATAAATGCTAATTGGCACAACTTTTTGTTCAGCTTGCCTTTCTTCCTTAACAACAGAGGTCTTGCACCATAAATCAATTGTATATTTGGAACTAGCTTGAAGGACAAACCCTCTTACTTATCAACCACAAACAGATGCACAAAACCTGAATCATTAAACAGTTACCCTTGTAATGCATTTTTTTTTAAAACGTCTTTCGAACAAAATGTACAAAAAAGGTGGGCTTTAATCGATCCTCTCTAACAGAAAACACAATTCTACATTTCGTCAAAGTGATAAGACACATGTCTAGAATGTAAGTATATATCACAATTTGCAAATTGGAATTTTCCAAATCACAAATCATCTTGACGATATATTATTTCGGCGTCCTTTTGCCACTTGTAATATTTTGTCAAAAAATAAATTGACAAGACCCATCCTAAAAACAATTTCTTCTTTCATCCAATCTGGGG
Source organism: Torreya grandis (assembly GCA_037957365.1). Lineage (NCBI taxonomy): Eukaryota > Viridiplantae > Streptophyta > Pinopsida > Cupressales > Taxaceae > Torreya > Torreya grandis. The sequence goes on from JARHVA010002205.1 coordinate 2,137,842, forward strand.
CTATTCTTTGCAGCGTTCCTAGGGAGACAGAGCGATAGAGTACCCATCCATTTTCTGTAAGTTTAGAATCATCTTCCGCAGATAAACACTTCAATGTAAATGAGAAACCTGCACAAAATTGGATACCTTCATTCATTAAACTAAACCCCTTACATAATATTAAGGTAGATCATGCAAACAACAAGACTTCTGAACGACATTATGTCAGCATAAAATATAAAAAGTGATAAACAAATAGCAGCAACACCTCCAAGATATGTCATAACAGGCTTTTATACAGTGGGAAACATAATTTTTCATATTGAGAAACATATGATAGTTTGCCCAAAAATACACCATACTTTGCACTTGATATTGAGAAACTATGAATCTTAATAACCACATGCTTATCATCATGCCGAGAAAATTGGGGTACCGAAAAGCAAGCATTCTCTGCACTTGCCTGAAGAAAGTAGGATTCAAGAATATTTAAATGCATTAGAAAAGCCATGTTATCCACAGGAATGAACACGAGTTTGTATAGGACTGGTTCTTTTATGCCAAGCAGAGTAACTGCAGGGGCCTAGATACCTCCTTTTAACGAGAGTTTTCCTTATTAGCACTTCAAACAGGAAGCTCTTTTTTCTCTATTGCAAGAATCTTTAAATGATCAAAAAAGTGAAAAAGGTTCGTCAGTAATATAGGAATCTGTTCAATGAGCTATAATGTCTGAGAGTTGTAGTGGTTACCTAACAATTGCCAGTTACAGAAGTCGGTGATTATTGGAAAAAAGCATAAATGGTCAAGCATTTCTTGGCTGATGATTATTTAACTATTTATTTGTTATCAAACAAATGCGATGACTTTTACTGCTATCTTAAGCACCATTTTTTGTCAACTATAACATGTATGCATGTCACAAATTAGTCATGAGAAGGCTTGCACTTCAGTTTGTTTAAAAAATAACAAGACCCAAGTGTCAACATTCAAAGGATAAGTATTATACCACTTGACTCGTGAAGTACCAACACTTGGAACTCATCTCTTTCATTAAGAATCGAGAACTGCAGCCCAAGCACACACTGCAGAAGCATTCGAAACAAGCTATTTTCCTTCGCACAACCAACATTTCTTGAATCTCCTGAAGAAACATTTCAAAATAACATCAAAAGACAGACTTCTATTATAAAAAACTGAAAAGTATAATTCAGCTGACATATCCACTTAATACGGGTGCACTTGAGATAACAACAAACCTTTGAGAGCGTCATCTGAGACTGTTTTATTCCGCTGAGTCGGAGCACATAAGTCCGCCTTTGGATGAGTGACAAATAAATTAGGAGACATGGATAAGCTTTAGAAAGTATAGAAAATAGATTGTCAAGACAATATGATTTCCCAAATCTTACCTGGCTAAAGTTGCTAGCCGTTCCTCTAGCTGATTTTTTGCAAATCTGTCTATTATCTGACTCATCAAGTGTGATTCCGCTCTCTGGGCAAACATTATCGCATGTGTTTTGAGTCATTTCAATTTGCACCATACCTTTCTTGAACCTTGAAGTGCAATTTTTTGACAATCCTTGTAACCCAGTGGCCTCATGTCTTTCAGGCTGCAAGACAACTGACTTTCCAGACAAGGAAAAGCTTTGAGCGCTAGCATCCTGGCATAGCTGATTTGTGTTCTGAACCTGCTTGTTCTTATTTTGCTGGTCTGATAACAATTGCCCAAGCCTCTTTACCTCCTTTAAGAGGACCAAATCTGTAAAATCGTCAAAACTTTCAGTGACACATCCTATTCCTAAGTTTACATCAATTACCAAATTCTTCAACAGACTCGAACATGTTGATTGAAACAACAGATTCCACATCTAATTGGACCGACTGATAATGTATATACAAAACACATATTATAAGAATCATATCCCCATAAAATATAAAACGTGATTCGCGTACAGTTCCACATAAATTGCCCAAAATATACTAAAGAACTACAAATTTGGAACTCACATTTGTGCCATTCCAGTTTGTCTGATATGATTTTTTTTCCAATGCGGTCAAACAGACATGTTTTCCGCACTTGCATTAATATTGGGGACTCTAATCCTTTCTACAACAAATAATACAAATAATTCTCTTTTAATTAGGAAGTACGGTGGCGATGCTTGTTCACTCTTAACAGTTGGTCTCTGCAAATAATAAGCTAAGATAGCAAAATAAGAGTACGGTATGATGGATATGGTACAAGATCATTTTAGGGACACTGTGGGTACAATCTATCACAGCTACATCCATGTGTGTGTATGTGTGTGTGTTTTCTGATATATATATGTATATAACAGAAAACACATTTCTGGCAAAAAAGATTGAAACAAGATAATACTTTAAATTTAGCAGCAGGCAAAGCTGTTTAACGTTAAACTACTTTGGACCTCAGAAGTTTAAAATCGTAGTTCACAAAAAGCTTTATAATCTAGAGCAAGGCATCCAAATGGAAATGTGTCTTAAGTTGTTCAAGTTAATAAATTATATTTTTCTAGTATTTAGGTAACAGTGCATTATATGCCTACTAATTTATACAATTACATACATACCTCAAATATCATGCATTAATTTAAGAAATAGTGCATAAACTTAAACATTCACAAAAACGATCTAACTTGTAAAGTAGGTTGATCCATTAATACATACGTTAAAACTAACAACATTCGCACAAACATCCTCTACAAGTTTCCATTTAAAGGCATGATTCATGGATCTTGTATGCATTGACACATACCTTAAGAATGTACATAGGGGCTTTCTGGGTTAGTAATGGATTAGATTCTGTTAGGTTAGCAATGTAAGTCTCATATCAGCCCTAGAATTAGGGATGACAATCTTAACAGACCTGCAGCTTTCCTCCCATATATTGAAGGAATTTCCAACACTATTGCCAAAATTTTGAGGAGTAAGAACATACATACGACCTTTCTTCCTCATAGAAAACTTAGAAGGTTAATTAGGTCATCTAAATATAATTTGGAACTTACTCTTAGAAGTGAAGTGTACAAAATTGGTTGTTCTTGTGGGTTGTCATACATTGGGGAGACAAGTCACAACATCAACACGAGAGTAAATGAACATGTAGCGGACATTAATAAAGAAATAGTAGTTAAGGCAGCTTTAGCTGAACACTCTGTCAAAACAAGTCGTCATGTTTGTATTGAGAATACAAAGGTTTTAGCCATAGAAAACCACATCTTCAAACGTCATCTACAGGAAGCAATAGAAATTTGCAAATGTGAGAACAACTTGAACAGAGACGGTAGTTTGGAATTAAGTCAATCTTGGCAAGCAATTATTAACTTAATTGAAAAACAACCCCTTGTTTCAAATCAACCTGGGGAGTAGGCTCATTTTTTTCACCGGGTGGTTTTCATCATGAAGGTTAACTTGTTAAAGATCCTAGTCTCTCCATTTGTCTTTATCGTTCTTCGTACTTTCTCTAGACACATGTGTCTTTCCTTCCTTACTATGTCTTATTCTTTTTCATTTCTTTCCTTTATCTACTCCCTCACTTCTTCAAATGTCGCCTCAGGGAAGCAATTGAAATTTCAAATGTGAGATGGTGGTTTGGAATTAAGTCAATCTTGGCAACCCATTATTAACTTAATTGAAAAACAACCCCTTGTTTCAGATCAACATGGGGAGTAGGCTCGTCATTTTTTTCACTGGGTGGTTTTCATCATGAAGGTTAACTTGTTAAAGAGACTAGTCTCTCCATTTGTCTTTTTCGTTCTTCGTACTTTCTCTAGACACATGTGTCTTTCCTTCCTTACTATGTCTTATTCTTATTCATTTCTTTCCTTTATCTACTCCCTTCACTTCTTCAAACGTCATCTAAGGGAAGTAGTTGAAATTTGCAAATGTCAGAACAACTTGAGCAAAGACGATGGTTTGAAATTAAGTTAATCTTGGCGACCAATTATTAACTTAATTAAAAAACAACCCCTTGTTTCAAATTACCATGGGGAGTAGGCTCGTTTTTTTTCACGATGTGGTTTTCATCATGAAGGTTAACTTGTTAAGGATCCTAGTCTCTCCATTTGTCTTTTTCATTCTTCATACTTTCTCTAGACACCTGTGTCTTTCCTTCCTTACTATGTCTTATTCTTTTTAATTTCTTTCCTTTATCTACTCCCTTCACTTTTTCAAACGTCGTCTAAGGGAAGCAGTCAGAATTTGCAAATGTGAGAACAACTTGAACAAAGACAGTGGTTTGGAATTAAGTCAATCTTGGCGACCATTTATCAACAACCCCTTGTTTCAGGTCAACCTGGGGAGTAGGCTCGTTTTTTTCACTGGGTGGTTTTCATCATGAAGAAAGATCCCAATCTCTCCATTTGTCTTTTATGTTCTTCGTACTATCTCTAGACACCTTTGTCTTTCTTTCTTTACTATGTCTTAAGCTTTTTAATTTATTTCCTTTATCTACTCCCTTCAACACTTAGGTTAATTAATCTAGTTGGCCAACTTTAAACCATAGGTTATTCCTTAAAGGTTGTTAATGATATTTTTAATTTTTCAACTCTCTCTTTAATATCAATGATTAAATTAAAAAATCAACCATTTTTAAACAATTAAGGAATTTACCCCACTACCCATCTTATGGTACCTCATGGATATCACTTTTAAATTGAAGCACGAGTCTGCAATTTATTCATCTATTATCTCATTCTCTCATCCTGATGATGGTTCGTAGAATGTGATCTGAAACGTTGATTAAAAATCTCACATAGTTTCAACAAGTAATTTGTTTTTTAATTTTATGGACTACGGAAATACAATCTCTCTTGAAGTGTCGTTAGTTGTTTTTAGTTTCTTTTTTAATTTTAGTGTCACCGAGCATCAGGTTAATTTTAGGATACAGCCATGATATATATCATCACATGCCATGGTAATTTGTCAGTACGGATTTCATGCTTGGACTACCTATGACGAAGCACCAAAAATAAGCATTGTTGTAGTGGCTAGGTTTTCAACGATGGCTATCATGATTGCTTGCAAGAATAGCATCAATGCACAGGAAATCTTGTGTTCATTCTTCAGCGATGTTTGGATTCACTTTCGGCTACCAACATCAGTTTGCCAATCACTTTTGGGAATGGGCAAATACGGACCAATCTACATCATTTCATCCCAAACAGATAAGCAAGCTTTTGTAGCACATCTAGCATGTTCACCAACAGATTCAACAAATAATTTTGCACCTATACTAGAAGTACAAAGAGTGTCATGACGCATATCACAAATCTCATGAATTCAAGGTGGATGATAAAGTTTGGTTGCATTTTCATAAGGAACGCTTCAAGGGTCGTGATAGGAAGATCAAACTTTCATGCCATGTTCCTTACACCATACTACACATAGCTAGAGAGCACACATTTGTCTTTGATATGCAATAGTAGTTGGATCTAAATCCAATATTCAATGTGCAAATCCTTAAGCCCTACTTTCCACCATTTCTTGAGCCAACAACTCCGCATATCTTCTAGACCTAGATCCTAAACACTTGCAAACAATGCCAAAGGATCAAATTGTTGAAATTACAACAACACACAATCGTCAAGGCACACATCAATTGCTCAGAGTGGTCAAAGCAAGACAATACATTTATCAAGGTAATTGGTACAACCTTCAACAACTTCAAGGTTAGTTTCCAAAGTCGCCCAAAAACACAATGGAACCATTGCTCCTTAAGAAAGGGTGAATGATTTGAGCACAGAAGTACCGGTACAGGTGCTCTCAAAAATTTTGAGCTCCCCAACCTCGCAGCATCTCACACCACCCACACAACCTCATGGTACTTGTGTATTTCGTGCATCTCTCCAACACCATGCAAGTGTCTCAGAAATTTGCAGAGACATGGCAGCATCCCACTGCACAACATGCCAGACTAAACTTCCCAGGTTCGCACCATGTCTTAGCACCTGTCAACGAATTGTGACACTGGAAGCCCAACCGTCAATCTAGACAAAGCTGAACACAAGAAAGAGACAGATTTTCTGGGTGGTCCATGTTTTTTGAACAAATTAGACCTTTTTATGAAACAGTGGTCTCCTACTAAAGATCTTCCAAGCACAGTCCCAGTGTGGGTCAGACCACCAATGTTACCCAGTGAATATTGGAGTGAATCTAATCTCTAAAAGACACGATCTGCTATTGGAGTTATAGCATCAGAATTCCCATGACATCCGATATTTCTCAACTATACCCGTATCTACATAAGAGTCTTGATTTAGATAAGCCTCTGCCGAAAAAAATTATTATGGACATGGAAGGGATTGAATGGGAACAGCCCCTTGATTATGAAAATATTCCTTTCAGATGCCATCTATGTCATGAGCATGGCCATCTAGCAAGGGTCTGCCCCAAACAGGAAGATCAAAGCTCCCCTCAACAACCTGCTCAACAAGCATCCACACAGACAAAAAAATCAGGAGAATTTGTTTGAAAATGGAGCACTAAGACAGCCAATTAAGCAATCAAATGATTCTTAAAGGAAAGGTAAAGTGCAATCCAGTCAGGCCACTTCCCTCAACCTCCACAATGCCTTTGATGCACTGGCAAATTCTGAATCACAGAGATTCAAACCACATAGTACTGTGCAGAAATACTAGAGAAAAAAGGAAAAAAAAAAATTAGCAATCACCCCGAAGCTTCTCATGTGAAAATCTTCTTCAGTTACTCATAATAGAGGGGGGAAATGTCAAATGAATGTACAAAAGATTCAAACCACACAGTCCTGTGTGAAAATGCCAGAGAAAAAAAGTAAAAGAAGAAGTTAGCAGTCACCCCGAAGTTTCTCATGTGAAATTCTCCTCCATACCCTCAAGTATTATTATTACAAGAGGATCTCATACTGACAACTCTCCAAATCTGGGAACTGAAAAACATCCGAGAAACCAAAAAGAAAAAGAAAAACATCGAGGAAGCAGATCAACATAGAGGAAGAAAAAAGCATAAAAAAGACAGCTGAAAGAATGATACAAATCTGGACTCCTAAAGCAGTTGATATCATGGCAGCCTCAGAAGAAAGATCTGCACCCATGATTGAGTCCTAAGGCAAACTCTCTCATGGAATCTCAGAGGCCTAGGGGTGCCAGTTCTACAAAAAGACTTCGATTCAATGGGGTTTGGGGAAACAAACAATCCTTTTCAGCCAAAACAACAGAATCTTCTTCCATTGAAACCTGGAAAGGAATGATTTAATCTCTGATCACACCTTTCCTTTTGAGTTTTGACCAATATTCTATTCCTATGAATGGCATGGTGAGATACATGTTCTAAATATGTATATTCCTCCAAGTGGTTACAATCGAATTCCAATGTTGATAATGGTGATAACTTGGGTTAACACTCTTACTGCTCCCAATTTAATCTTGATGGAAGAGTTCAACACAATCAGATATCGACATTAAAAAACAGGGGGTGTAGATTTCAACCATTGAATAATGATGGCTCTAGGAAAAAAGAAAATGACACCAATCTTATGGAACAAGTCTACTCACAAGGCTCCTTCACCTGGACAAATTGAAGAAAAAGAAAAAGCTACATTGCAGAATGGATATTGAGAGGGTTCTTTCCTTCTGAAACCTGGAATGTGCCAAGTAAGAGGATTCAAGCAAGAGTCGGTGAAACACCAATGTCTGCCCATTGGCCCATTGTATTACACAACACCCACCAACAACCAAAAAAAAACAGCCACGGTTCAAATTCAAACCCACCTGGCTTTCTAGTCAGAACTTCCAGCACAAGGTTGAGGAGTGGTGGAAAGGTGCTCCGAATCCCACAAGATTTCAGATATACAAATTTGTAGCTAAGCAGAAATACATCCAAAGAAAAATCAAGCACCAGCAACTTGATTCCCAAAGTGCTCAAATAAAAACCAGGCTAGCATGAATACAAGTCCAAATCCGAGACCGAGGATATAATGACAACTTACAGGTCAAAGAAGAAGATGCAATCCATGCTTTATCAAAGCTACAAAGGTTAGAAGAAATATGTCAATATCAACGATCAAGAGACAAATGGATTAAATCAGGGGACTCAAACACCAAATTCTTTCATGCTATAGCTCAAAAAAGAAAACAGATGAACACAATACAGAAGCTACAAAATGATTTCCTATGCTTCTAACTTCTATTACGAACTTCTCATGATTCTACAAACATAACTCGGAGTCAATATGCTCAGCAACAGACACTTATATATTTGATATTCCCAAGCTAGTGGGGAAGGAAGACAATTATGAGACCAATCACAAAAGAAAAGCTCAGAGAGGTTGTTTTCTCTTTTTATCTTGGTAAAGCACCTAGGCCGTATGGATTCACAAGACTGTTCTACCAAACTTTCTGGATTCTAATAAAAAAGGCCCTGATAAAGGATTCCAGAAAAAATAAGCAAATGCTCAAACAATTGAATTGCACAAAATTGATTCTTCTGCCAAAAATCAGAAAAGTGCACAAACTAGATCTATATAGACCACTTGCCCTTCGCAATATGATATATAAAATCATCTTAAATCATATTTCCAATAGACTCAAACACCTTCTCCGATGCTCGTCTCTACTTCCCAATCAGCATTTGTTTAATGCAGGCAGATTGTTCATAACACCATCATTGCTCAAGAGATTCTTCATTCATTAACGACAAAAAAGGCCAAGAATAATGATAAAACTCAACATTTCAAAGGCCTTTGATAGATCTAATTGGGAGCTAATAACGAGAACTCTCTAAAGATTTGGCTTTAGTACATTAGTAGCTGCATATGCAACCCCACCAATACAGTGGTTCTTAATGGTGAAACAAATCACCCCTTCCACTCTCCAAGAGGATTACAATAAGGAGATCCTCTCAGGTGGAGCCTTTTTATCCTAATGGGAGAAAAAATCAGCAGGGCCATTGAAGACACCAATGCCGAAAGAAAAATTCATGGTATAGCTGTCATAAATCGAGGAAAGAGGTACATTAAATTTCATTTTTCGGATGATAAACTTTTGTTTCTCCTCTCACACCAAAGGAAATTGTACAACTTAATGATATCCTAACAACATTCCAAGAGGTATCAAGGCAATAGGTAAACAATACCAAGTCAAATAATTTTTTCCTCAACATCTCAGCAAGGAAAAAATGAGACATTCACTGAAGGGCACTTCCCCATTACATATCTGGGATTTCCTCCTCATCTCAAAAAAACCTCTAGTTTATGGGATAGCATGGTGACAAAAATTGGAACCAAATTTTCCAATTGAACCAACAGAGGGTCAACTTTGCAGAAAGAATACAAATGATCAAAGCGATCCTACAATCAGTCCGATTTATATGCTCTCCCTAATACCTCTTCCCTCATATGTTGTAAAATTAAAATATGCAAATTTTTAGGAATTTTCTATGGCAAAGAACAGCTGATCGATTCAAATATCCACTTGTTTCTTGGAATCTGATAACCAAAGGCAAAAAAGGAGGTTTGAACATAAAAACACCAAATTTTTCAACCAGGCATCAACAATGAAAACTGCATGGCGATTTCAACATGAAAAGGATATGCCATAGAGGTCATTCCTGAAAGGAAAATATCAAGTCCATAACAACACCATTCTCAGCACAAATACCACCACCCAAGAGATTGGCGGAAACATTCAAACACATATTAGTTGGCAAATAGAAAACAGGACAAATGTTCCATTCTGGAATTCCAGCTGGAGTGGACTACTTTCCATTTATTCCACAAAGACCCTGCATTTCAAGCTCATCTACAAGCAAAAGGAATTATTGAGTGGAACATCTCACTCGTCATAGGCTAGAGTGTACAATTAAAGGAGGAATTCCAAAAACAGCCATTTTTTCTTTCCAACAAACAAGACAAAATTATCTCAGCCTATCAGTTGTTGAATCAACATAGTAAAAATAATAGAACAAACTGTAATTCCATATGAGACACATAACAAAATCCTCATAGAGGATAACCTTCAGCACCGGGTATTATTTGTCCTAATTGTAATCAGGAAGTAGAAACAATTCAGCATTTTTCCCTTAAATGCATGGTGGCTGTCACAATTTGGGACACTTGACTCTTTGTTTCACCAGAAGGGAAAGAAAATTTATACAATCAATCAGGCCCTGAAAAAATGCACACAGATACCAACTTACATGCCTATGATTAGACAACTAGCTCACATAGCTCTGGGTCATATTCTCTAGCAGCTATGGAATGAAAGAAATTCCTGCTTCTTTAATAATGAAAAGAGTACCATTACAAGCATACTCAGAACACTGAAAGCAAATATCCGTAGTAGTTCTCTGTGTCTTTTAAAGAAAATAAAAGGCAATTTGAACACTTCATGTATGGAAGATTGTTGGGCGGCAAAGAAATGGAACATCCTTTTCATTTCAAAATGAAATGGCTCACAATCAATGCTTAAAGTGAACTTCGAAAATCAACCAATCGAATGGCACAATCCCAATTTTGATGGAGCAGCAAAAAAAAATCCGGGTCATGCACATATTGGGGAAATAATCAAAGATGAACATGGCCACTGCTGCAACACATATGCACGATACATAGGGCCTCAAACCAAAAACTATGTGGAACATTTGCTTGTCAGCTTAAGTATAGAGGCTGGTACATCCCCTATTAAAAAAAATCTAATAATTGAAGGAGACTCAAAAATCATAATTCATCCAAGCAGTTCAATTTCATAGAAACCACCTGAGAACACTTAACGTGTCCATTCCCTAAAAGATGTCTAGTATCATTCAACAAATTGTGCTAAAACTTGTCAAAAATATTTAATGTGATGTCTAGTATCATTTAACAAATTGTGCTAAAACTTGTTAGAAATATTTAGTGTGAACATGCATTTAGGCATAGTACATTTGTAAGCATATATTTGTCAGTTATAAGTGTGTAAAAAAATACAGTGGTGAGTTATAATGACTCATATAGACAGTAGAGAGAAAATAGATGGAGATATTCTAGGAGTGTTTAGTAGTTATGAGAGAGATTTGAGGAGTATGTATGCCTATATATTTGTAATATGCTTTGTTAAATAATATGATGATTGATTGAGCTTTGGCTCTTCTCCAATATGGAGGTTTTCCTTCAAAACTCCATGCATGTGATCAACAGCGGCCGAGGGTAACAGGTAAGCTTGCAAATTTGGTTGCATGAGTTGGTATTGGGAGAGTATCCAAAGCAATGAAGAGTTTGGAGTTTGGAGACTGAACACAGCATAAGGCCAGCAACAAATGCTGCCCACTCACAATCACAAATGTCGGAAGGAAATGATTCTCAGTTATGTGTATAATTTTTTTAAGCCGTTTCATACTCACAAAGTGAATTTTTCTCTTATTTTCATAAAGTGATCTTTTATCCTTATTTTATTTTAATTAGTTTATGCAAACGCTCACTATTTCACCAATTCCTAATGTTTAACTTATTTTTCTCAATTTCCCGTAAATATGTGAACAATTGGCTTAATTGATTAAAAATAGATTTAGAACTGATAATAAGCGGCAAGAATAATGAATAAAATATAGAAAAAACGCTAAGTAGCCAATACGGGTACAGGTACGGGTACGGGTACAAGTATCAAATACATGGATACGGGAGATTTTTTTGGGGGGGTTTGGGTACAGCTGGGTACGGCCGTACAAAAATATATATAAAAAATTAAAAATATAAACATATAAACAACATTAACCACATAATATGCATAGAGGAAACATAATAAGTTAAATAACCACAAACAATACTAATATTTCGATGCCAAATATCATAATATTCAATTGTCAAACTTAGATTAGTCTCATTACAAGTACATAGTGCAAATGTTACAATGTATGGACAAAAATAAAGACAAAAGAAAATGCACTCTCTCCAGTTTGGTGAAGATTACAATGAGATGACCTAGTGTTAAATCAGCTTAAGACCATGGCCTGTTCTCTTCTTTGAGCTTGTTCACAAGTTGAGATTTTGTATTATACTTGTGCAAATGATCTTACTGTACGTACTGCACAAAAAGAGTCCTGGAGAACCATATTTTTGGGACATAAAGGATAAGCAAAAAAAAGGTATTATTGATTTCAACCTCTCCCTCATCATGATCATGTTACAGACATTTATTCCCTTTATTTTGGCAAAGCTGAAACACGATCAAATAATTGGAAGACTTGCTGACTTGCACTGGGAACCTTCATAGCTGTTGTATACAGCCCTAATAAAGAAGATACAGATGAATCGACTGAGGCTCACGTTTTGAAAACACAGCCAGCCATTGAAACTACAGAGAGGTTTTCATACTTTATTTTGTTTTTTGAAGTCCGTGTTTGACTTTTTATTAAGCAAAATAAGGAGGAAAAAAAAAAAAATTAATGTTTTTTTGGGGGCGGTATGCCCAACCAATGCCCAGGGTACGCCCCAGCCCCTGCAGGTACGCCCAAGGATGTACAGGGCATACCCGCAGCGGCTGGGGTGTTGGCTGGGCATTCCACCCCCTGTACCCGTACCAGGACGTCGCATACCCGTACCCAGGAGTCGTAGGGATGTATCCGGTAACATAGAAAAAATGTAAACCAAATTCAATATCAATCTACACAAGTACATCTCCACCTATTTTCTGTCAGCAAACTTGGGGCTAGGAAAAGGTGCTCCTCAAGGATTACAAATAAGGGAAAGAGGTGCAGAGAATGGGTCCGGCAAAGCCATTAAAAAAGTACTCAAGAGTATACATAAGAGAGAAAAGAAGAGAAAAGAAGACATTCTCAGCAAATTCATTACTAAATTCAAAGCTGCAGACTCCTTGCATGAAAAATACTGAACAAATGCCTATTCAAGTGGAAGATGATGAAGTCACTAGCATGCATGGAGACTTCCACCACAATGATAATATCATAAGGGTTCTCAACCTCATACCCACCACAACTGGCCTCAAGAAAAGGACCTGACAAAGGTAATGGATTCCATCACTGACTCTGAACAAATCTCTTATGTATAAAAGCCTCTTGTTCATTCAAGGACTTCTCAAGTAGTTGAGTTTCTATCAAGGAATATTTTCAACCAAAGAATGCATAAAATCCCATCCTCTCATAATCCATCCTTGAGCAGATTTGGCCTAAACCTTGATATGGTTAACATTCATAGACCAATATGTTTGCCAATCCCTATTCTAAGTCTTCCTCATGCTGAGCTGCCCCAACATACCCCCTTGAAGGTGCTGCTTACAAACCCCCTCCTACTCATGTCAAAAGTAAGCCACTACATTTCAGCCATACCATAAAAAATATGGTTAACCCATCCACTTCTAAGCGCTCTTTCAAAACCAAGGATAAGGACCTTTTCCAAGCTACGTTGAATATTTCTACAATGATTAAAAACCTTGGGAAAATCATAGAGGATAAAAGGAGCATAAACCCTATATGGAAATTGTCCTCTCTAGGTTGCTTCAAACCACACTTTAATCATCATTAAAGAATTGAAACCCTTCAGATTTGTGTGGAAATTTGAGAAAGATTGAGGAAAAGTAAGAAAAAACAAGGGATACAGTCAACATGTTATAATGCTCACTGAAATAGCTAAGTGTAATATTGAAGCAACAATAATTGAGAAACACAACCCACTTCTCTCAAAAAGAGGTGAGGAACCTATGTTGAGGTTTATAATGAAGACAAAAAGGGAATCGTTTGGTGCCCAACAAATCTTCCACATCATGCCTCCTCAAACAAAGATTGGGATGCTCGCTCTCCACAGAAGGAAGGTTTCTTGTTTAATATTGCAATTGCACATGATAATTGATATCTCAGTTGTTACTCTATTGGTGTTTTTTTGGTGCTCAATATGTAAATTTGTATATTGTGAATGCTTCTGTGTATTAGTTATTCCTATGTAATCTTTGTTTATCATCTCCTCTTGGATTGTTAGGATAACCTATTTTCTCAGAGGTATCCTTCGATGTAACACCTCTTTTTAATATATGATCTTTACCCTTTGTCCAAAGAAAAACCAATGGATTGTGAAACCTAGTCACAATATGTTCGTGGATAGAAATTTATTGTACACTTAGCAATATTGTCAAGTAAAGCTTTCATCCATACCCACTATGTAAGATATTTTGTTGCACCTAGCAATTACATGCATTGAAATGCTGCTCTCCATTCCAGTTGGTTCATTGTCATTCCCCGCCTCACCACAATCATCACTTGTCCATTAATTAGATGGCACTTCCAGTTTCTATGCGGTCGACAAATTGAGAAGGTTGAGGAAGGTTTCCTTGATGGGTGTTTGAAAGCTCCAAAAAAAAACTTGAAACCATAATGGTTGTAATGGCTGAAAATTCATAGGTACCACATACTGTACCCAATGTAGACAATCTCAATAAATTTCTGGCCACCATAACCACACCAAAACAATTTTGAAAGTTGTGACTTCATCACTAGCATAGCCACCTACTTCTCCTTCATGCGCTTCTTGTAGAATAAAACAATCCATTTATTAGTTGAAAGGTTTTGACTTTAAGATAATGTTGAGAAACTTTCCAACATCAATGTACCATTTTTGTAATGCTGCAATATCAAGCAACAATGAATCTAAATAGCCATAATTGACTCCTCTGTCTAGTTCACCACTCATAATTTGAAGTAAGAGGGTAGCAATCACGTGGCTCTTACCATTTCTTTACCACAACTAAAAATGTAAACTCATGTAGCAACAATAACAACCTTGAGATTCTCCCAACAATGATTAGTTTGTTTGTCAAATATAACAAGGCTAGAGAGTCTAAAAAAAACACAAATGAATTTTCCATTAAGTACTTGCCTAGACTATGGCACCGAGTACACCATGCCTAGAGCGTCAAGCTTCGTGTATAAATCTTTTCACCCTTAGTTAACAATTTGCTTGTGAAAATGAAAAGGGTGATCCAACTTATGAATATCCTTTTGTGCCAACATGTGAAGATATTGGCTTCTATCTCCATTCAAAATCTCTTTTTTGACTAGAGAGTCTAGTGGATGAGTAATAGTAGCATTCTATTTATACAGCATGGCAGACTAAAAGTGCAAGTGGAATTAACTTGGTAGTAAAATGGAAAAAATTAGGCCAACTAAAAAATGCTGAAATATTTGGAAAAATAGGGCAAAAAACTGTTTTTGTTATTTTGTGCCAAATATACTACTTAGACATGAAAACAAATGTAATACATAAATGTTCAATGTTGTCAATCACAATTCTTTGTAAACATCGTCTCAAGCCTAGACTCTCAGTGAGTCTCAGAATCTCAGTCAATTATAAGTTACAACTTACAATACAAAATAAAAAACTAGGAAGCTACAAAGTTGGGGCTCCTATACCCTCGTTCTCCTACATTTAATCGCAGTCATTCAATGCCTCCTTTAAAAATGGTGGCTCCTCATTGCTTGTGATTCATTATGATTCAGGATCAATCTCATCAAGATAAATTGGTTGGTCATCTTTAGCACTACCTAATATTATCAAGGCATAAGTTTGTAATACGTAATTACTAATACTATGCCAAAATTCAATTAATTGCAAAAATAATTAAAATTTAGAATAAGCAACTAAGTTAAAACTAAGCAAGTTAGTCACTTCTAACATCGAAAAATTTTAAGGTGAAGCCATAGGTTATGGTCCGCAAACACCAAATCATTCATCTGCTTTTGGTTCAAGTGATTGTGTTCCTTGGAGTCTATGTGTCCAAACACACTCCAAGAATGCTCACAAGTAGAACATCAAGGATGGTTCAAAATCTGCATTGGCATCCACTAAAGTGATTTATCTTCCTTTCCAAGTATTGTTGCGCCCTAGTGGAAGGGAATGTGCCCTAACTATTCTGGTGGGACCGATGGCTTTGAATCTTTGATATGAAAAAGGTTCAAACTACCTATGCTCTATAACTTTCTGGATTAGAGTATAAAATGCAACCAAAACCATAAAAAACCAAGGTTTTATAGCCAGAAAAACAGCTTTTTGAAAGAACTAGTAAAAACCCACGAGTTATTCAAAATTTCGCAGTTTTTTGGCAATTTTTTCAAAAACTCTTTTAACTGTTGACCACGGTTTTGGGTAAAAGACCACACAATGGTTCTATTTGGCACATTTTCACGTGAGATAACCCTACAAAATCCTTTATATGTTCCTTAAAATAACCAATATATCCTAAGGACCTGATTTGCAATATGTCTTCAAGAGTTGCAACTCGTTTATAATTTAATGGCATCTGTAGATGCAAAAATGTGATGTTTTTAGAGAGTTTTTAACAATATGTGGTAAGAAACAACAAACTGGGATTTTCACATAGCCTATAGTAGCTAAAATTTGATGTACCAGGGTGAGATATGGTTGAGAAACAATTGAGAGGCAGATCTAGGGTTTGGAAGGGTGCAAATCCAACCAATAAAAAGATATTTTATGGCCTATGCTCCTTGCAATAACAGTAATTGGAGATAAAGCATACAATAACAAGAAAGCAATGATAGTTGCAATTTAAGCACAAAATTTGGCTCGTATTTTTTTATTTTTTTTTAGATAAATAGAGAAAGGTTAGACAATGCAATATTCACGGCTTTTAGATTCCTAAATGATCAAATGAGATGCAATACATAAATGTAAATCCCTAATGTGAATATATATATATATATATATATATATATATATATATCAGATACAACATATATAAGTCCAAACCCCCACTATGCAAACAAGGTAATGATATAGAAAGAAAATATTCATGTTGCACATAAACTACTAACCTATCCTCAAGAACTGTGTATGATTGTATTGTGGGAGAAGGACTATGTATGCAATCTGAGGCAAAAGTACAGTGAACCCTCGTGATCCATACTGGCAAGCCTAACACAATGTCCATGAAGACATGGGATAGTATGGAATGCTAGACCAAAGGTTGAAAAGTACTCTATGATTGGTGTGGACATGATAACTCTAGAGTATATAGTTGTAGAAGGCTAGGAGAGCTAATATATCAAGAAATAGTGGAGAGAGAATGATAATGTCATGTAGATTGATTGGGGGTGAAAAGAGATTCTAAGCTTAGCTTATATCCTAAAAGATAACAAGGGACACAACAACACATCAATAGCCTAAAAATAGGGACCTAATAGGCAAAAGTCTGGGAAATCTAGTCATTAGAGTGCCTTGAGGCCCAAATAGGAGAAACGAGTTGTCAAACAATTGCTTTTTGAAAAATGGGTACCCCGTTCTAATGGCATGCCGCTGATTTCCACAAATGGGTGGTTTGACCACCTATTGTCTCATTTGTGGGGATATTCTAGCAAAAATGGAGAGAAAACAACTTGAAGAAGGGTAATAGCTTTGTACGATGTGAAGCAAAATCATAGGGAGATTAGACTGAAACCAAAATAGAGATTACAAGATCAATCTTCCTTCATTTACAAACAACATTGCCTAATGACTTGTCGTATGGAACCATCAATTGGCACCACTTTGGTTTCAATGACAGCCTTGTTGCCTAATAGAAGTGCAAACATTGTAATAATACTCACAAATCATTATCCTTCATTCCATGAAAAAATATTAAAACATTAAATAGACATTTCCCTAAACGTGAACAAAATTCTCCTTTGAGATGAAGCCTAAGTTTGCAAAAGCTAAACAACATTTAGTATACACCCATGCCCCACATTCTAGGACACAATTAATCTGATTATAACAAGAAACGCCATCTAGGAAGGAGTTAATTTACCTTTTGGCAACTTCTAAATTTGTGTCTATGAAGGTAATAGAAAGGGATATTTTTTATAACAATGTTCAAAATTTTCAAATCGCCAAATAAAATTCATTTTTAAATGTTTCAATCGCTTGTCAATGTTTCAATCACCACTAGGAAGACGCAATTGTCAAATGCTACTTTGAGTATAAACCCAAATCTAGCATATCTCAAATTTCACATGCACTCTTGCTACATAATGAGGATCTATCCTATGGGGGGCACATTATTTTGGTGGTACTCCCTTGCTCATGCAAAAACTTTATGCTTTGTAAGCATATTCATTTCAGCTTGTGCCAATTCCAACATTGATCTCTTCAACATGTGCCAATTCAAAAATTGATCTCTTCAGCTTGTGGTAATTCGACATCCATGTCTACTTCCATTTTTTATGTTCTTGGGATCTAATTGTTCCCACATTCACCTCTTTTTCTAGATGTCCAATAGACTTTATTAATTCCTCACCATGAAAATCATAGGTTGGTTGCATATCTAATTCAACATCTCTCATTTTATACACCACAAAATAAGTATGAGAATCACCGTTCACGCAGAAAATACTAAGACCAATAATTGGTATTGGCTTGAGTTCACTTAGATATAGTTATTGTTGAATTTCCTCAATTTTTGTGTCAATCAAATACAGTGGTTCTTTTTCAAAATTTATACAAGGCTTAATCTTTGGTTCTTCTAACCATTGGCTATTTTTTCAAATCTCATACTTACTCATTTGTCAGTGGACTAATTCTCAAAAGGAACATTTGCTATCCTCAAAACAATCATCAACATGTTCATGTTGTTCCTCTTTTGAATCAAAATCGACACTAAATGTTGAATGTTCCTCCCCTCTAAGCTCGACTTGATTTGTTTACATGGTTAATCTTGCTCAATCAACTTCCATAACAATAGTTTTATGCTCCCAATCATGTATAACTTTAACATGTTAAAACCATCACTTTTCAAAAACAAAACCACGGTTTTGTAGTACACTCTCCATTCATGATGCAAGCTATTATGAATACCAATAGAAATTATCTATATCCAATTTGATCTCATACTTACTCATTTTCTAATGGAGTGGTTCTTAGAAGGAAAAAACCCCTCACGTTTGCTTTCCCCTCGCCCTCCACCAACTCTGCTTTCCCCTCCCCATCCACCAACTCTTCACTCCTCTGACCCTCTCCCCCACACTTAGTATTTTGTCCTTCTCCCCCAAACCCACTCTCACCCACCCTCAGTATTTTGTCCTCCTCCCCCTAGCCCACTCAACCCTTGGTATTTTGTCCTATCCCACTCCCCCCCCTTCCCCTTTCCTACCATCCTTTATCCATTTTTGCCCCTCCACTCTCCTCCACAACCCTTATACTTTGGGAATATGAAGCCTCTAAATATGATAATGAACCGACCTCAGCTTCCCTTCCCTAACTCCCATCTCCCTAGGCATCTCTCAAATTCGTAGCTGAATATCTGAAATTGAGCGATACAAGGTACACCACTTCCCTCCATTGTTTAAAAGGTGTGCCTCCCTTGGAATGTTAGAGGCTTAAATGCCCCTAACAAGCAAAGGTGAGTAAAGCACCACCTCCAACTCCGAAGCCCTGATATTGTTTGTTTCCAAGAGGCAAAAAATCTGCTTTTGAATGTCTCATTTATTAAAAATTGTTGGCTGTAATGCAAGGCTTTTGGTACAAATGCAAACGAAGCCTCTAGGAGCCTAGGCATTCTTTGGACCCAAAGGCAATAAATTGCTCCTTGTCTATCTCCAACAAAAATTGGATCTGCTATGATGTATGTTGCTTTGGGGAAGATGTTAAAGTTCATATGATCAACATTTTTCGTCCTAACCGAATCAAACTTAAAAAATGCACCTTGATCAAACTTTGTGCCTTCCTAAACCTCAATGTGCACCACAAAACAATTCTTAGTGGGGATTTCAATGTTGCTCTTTCAATATCTGAAAAAAGAGGAGGTTCTCAGAAGATCACACAATCTCCAAAAGACTTCAAAGTTTGTTTCATGTGGCAACCTCATCGATCTTCTTTTGAGAGAGAGCGAATTCTCCTAGACCAACGGAAGGGTTGGCTTCTACAACATTGAAAACATATCGAAATATTTCTAGTCACAGAATCTCATATGGTAGCACAATGGATCTTTGAATCCCACATCTTGAAAGTTTCAAGTTCTGATCACTCACCCATCTGGGTGGAAATCTCAACAAATCAACCTCCCTTCAAATGTCCCTTTAAATTCAACAAATCTGGTTAACAAATCAATCCCTCACATGGCTAGTAAAAACATGTTGAAAAGGATGCCCTCTCCCATGGCTTGAAAGCTTTATGTTTTCACGATAAAGCTAAAGCACCTTAGTAATTGCTTCAAGAATATCTTCTCCCAAAAGCAACAACTAGAAGATGATTTTTCCCTCATAAATGAGGGAATCCAAACCTCAAGCCTCTCTAACCTCTTACTAGCTTAAGAGAAATCCTTGCTGACTTCTTTGACAGAAGTCTACGCCAAAGAAGAAATCTTTTGGAAACGAAATTCCAAAGATCTTAGCTTGAAGAGCGGGTAGAAACATAAAGTTCTTTAACAGGTCAACCATCTCATGCCACCACGTTAATAGAATCAGTTGCATCTCCCTCCGAAAGACCCCCACTAACATTCGCAATGGTGTTCTTTCTTTCAAAATCTGCTAATCCAAGATCAAATCATCCCCAAAGCCTCCATGGATGCATTCCTAATGAACATTCCCCCAATTGTTTCACTATTGTAGAATCAACATCTAATCACCCCCTTCACCTTGGATGAAATCAATGTTGTTGTCTTTGCAATGTTTGGGGACAAAGCCCCAAGCCCGGATCATTTTGTGACTTCCTTTTACCAACTCTTTTGGGAACTTCAAGAGGTCATCATTGTTATTGATGAGGCCAAGAAGTCGAAGAAAATCCTTAAAGACCTTATAAGCACCTATCTTGCACCGATTCAAAAAAGATTTGCCATCTCCACCTTTGACTTTCAACCAATCTCCCTCTATAACAATCTTTACAAAATCTTCATTAAAGCCTTGGCAAAAGGCTTAACGTCTTCCTTCCAACTCTCATCTCCCAAGAACAAGGGGGTTTTGTGCAAGGAAAGTAGATTTTGGACGATGTACTCCTCGCCCATAATCCACGCCCTCTCAATTACAAAATCCAAAGGTTAACATCAACAAGGCATTTATTAGAATCAATTGGTTATTCCTCTACCCTATACTTGAGAAGGTTGGTTTCTCAAGCCACTAGTGTGATTTGGTCCTTGATTGCATCACCTCAGTGCACTTATCAGTTATGATCAATGGCAGCCCTACAGGTGTCTTCCCCAACTCCCACGGCCTTCAACAAGGCGATCCCATCTTCCCCTACCTTTTCATTCTTATGATAGAAGCTCCCAGTCAAGCTCCATAAGCAAGGGTTTTGCCAACATACTTCATACTCTAAAACCAGCAAAAGGAGACCCCATGTCTCCCACCTCTTGTTTGCAAATGATACTCTGGTCTTTAATCGTGCTTGCAAAGAAGAAGCCAGCACTTTCAAAGGCATCCTCGACCCTTACACTATTGTCTCTGGGCAAGTTATCAACTCTAACAAGTCAAAAAAAAACTTTTTCAACACTCCTCGATTACAACACATCTTGGCAGACATTCTAAATTTTCAGTAGGCTCTCTCCCTAGCAAATACTTGGGTGTCCCCTTCTTTTTGGTTGCAAGTAGTAGACACCTTTGGAAGGACTTGCTAGATAAAATGGATTCTAGGCTTATATCTTGAAAAGACAAATGGCTCAACTTCGCAGAGGCATTAAGCCCCTCAAGTTGGTCCTCCAAGCACTCCCCATCTACCTATTGTTTGCCCTCAACATCCCTGTCATAGTTCACATACTCGTACTCGGAGAGTACTCGCCCAACTCCCAAAAAGTTTACTCAGTGATTATTCGACAACCACTCACCATTATTCGACAAATTAAAAAAAAACATAAATTTTATAGAAATTATAGTTGCAAAATGTATAAAATGAGTATGTAAAACATTGGGGAAGCGTTTTATATTAAATTTGAATACAAGTAAAGTATAAATTAACATAATCATGATTCATGCAAATACAACTGTGATACTATCAAATTTCAATAACAAACTGATACAATGATACTTATACAAGAATCTACAAGTACATATTACAAGAATCTATAATTTTCTCTTCCTTGCTCTCTGGAAAACTAAGAGAGACTAAGAAACTCCAGTCCTCCCACTCTGCTGCCCCTCCTTGCTCTACCTAGAATGTTGCGTCTATGGCTCCACCCTGGAACCAAATGGTAGTGACTCCTCCTTTACCTCATGTTCGACAACATCTACAAGGATGTCATCCAATCCAATATCTCCTGCTTCTGTTAATACACAAGGAAGTCTTTTAGTTGTTTCTTGAATGGAAGGTGTCTAATATCTATCATACCTACATCCCGTCATGCATCCTTCATACCTCCTATGATGTCTCCTTGAAATCTTAAAACCTGAAATATGGCCAACTCTGAAAACCTGAAACCCTGAAATGAAGCCCTGAATTCTAACTAAGTCTAAGTTATGATAGGATACTCCAAAACCTAGAATTTGCATTATAGCTCCTAGAGATCTGAAACCACTCTCAAACACCCTAAAAGTATACATATAAAATATAACTTTAAGTATAAGAAACTAGATGTCCATATCTAAATGTAAACTTATACTTGGATATATATATATATATATTGTGGGGGCATGCGTGTTTAAAAATGACAAAAAACTATGTTTTTCCCACATTTTTCATGCATTCTACTCAGGACTAGGCGAGTACTAGCACAGTACTCACAAGTATTGGCTAGTACTTGACAAGTACTGTGCCAATACTCGCCCAAATCCAAGTAATCAAAACCCCACCATTTCGAGTGGCGATTAATCATTTTTAGTGAAGTTTGGCGATTACTCGCCCACTCGACGAGTATGCAAACTATCCCTATAAATACATTGCTTGTATTAATCATAAAACGAGGAACTTTCTATGGCATGTTGCTCAAGTGAGGAGAAAAAGATCCCCCTCATCAACTGAAAGAAGGCTTACCTCCAAAAGCATCTCAATAGAGCCAACGTCACAAACATCAAACTCCACAATTCTACCCTGGGGCAAAACCTCCATAACTTTTCCAGATAACTTGTATAACTTGAACTATGGTATATTTTTGTTTTCAGGACTATGCAATGTCCTTTTTGTATCTATCAATTATCCATCTTATCTATATTTCTTCATTGTAATTTTTTTCACAGATTCAAGTGAGGGACCCCATATGATCCCCTCCTCTACTCGATAAACATATATATAAAATTTGGGATTAAAGTATGAGAAAACCCTTTTTCTTTACTAGCATTAATTTGGCATTATAACAATATAGCTATAACAATTAATTGTTAAGAATAGCCACAATTTTTAACAAAATAGTCAATTAATGAAATTTTTATGTCAATAATTCACTGCCAACGTTTGTATTATTTCTGTAAATATCAGCCTGCACACACAAATTGATCTCATTATTGATCATTAATATGCATAAATATAAATTGAAAAATTACTAGCATTTTGATCTTGAAAAGGGCACAGATATACCGTATGCTACTTACTCTTTGACCGTTCTACAAGTAGATCACTTTGGCACTCAGCATTTTCACGCTCTAGGAGTCTTACTCTGCATATAAATCACATGTTATGAATTAATGAAATCAGAGCAAAGAAGCAAACTGAAATATAGTTTGAAAAATATATAGAAAACAATGCAGCTGATAAACAATCAGATGTGAAATTGAAATTAAACATAGAACATACCTGTTCAGAACTGCATAGTCATTGTCTTCTGAACGTAGCCAATTGTTATCATTTCTCAGGTGTTCAAGCAATCCCTCTGCAGCTGCATAACAGAATTTAGTGTTAAACTCCAGTTTTGTACAGTATCCATAATAATCTTACACTGCAATGCTTTTCAAGAGGTAAACTGAAACTAACCCACAAATGGCATGTATCACTTTTTCTGTCATCAGATAAGCCATCATCATATTATGTGCAAATGCTGAAGATATTTATGAAGTTATTCCCCCTTTCATTTGAAGATGGTATACCTACTGAATTAGTTGAAACAACAAACAACATACCTGAATTGGAGTGATCCTTCTAACTATTGTAACACTTATTCAGCATATCTTTTTCCCTAACAACCTTTAGCACTGTGCATGTTCATCCTTTGGCTCTTGGATTTTCCAATTTTAGACTCCATACCTAGCTATCTTCAGCACTCACTTCTGTGTACCATCACAACTTTATACCTTTATGGTATCTTGGGCTTGGTTGCCCGCTCATTTAGTTCCACTCGAGAGTATTTGGGGTTGATTCCAATATTTGGTTGTCAATGTCTTATTTCATATACTCTGAACTTTCTTCCTCTAGGCACTGAAGCTTAATCCCCCCCTCTTAACAATGGGAGTAATTGCCAACCATGAGTAACATATAGACAACCCTTCAAAAAACAACAATTCCATCAAGCCAACTCTTGGATTTGATTGACCTCAGGCTCTCTCGAGAAAATCGGCACTTTGTTGGTCCAACAGGCCACTTTGGTGTCACTAACCTTCTATATTCCAAGTTTCAATTGTGTATGGCCTTGGCCAAATTTCAGATCACCTTAGCAACACCAAAATTTGATAGTTTCCAGCTGCCACAATCTTGTCGAGGCCAAGATCAATCTATGACTTCCTTAGAGCTTGAGCTTCTCGACAAAATCCTCAGGCATGGACAAGCCTCACTTGGGTGAGCACCCAGACACTATGATTCAACACAATGCAGAGACAACATTTTTTCGTATTCATTGACGCTCCTTCCCACAACACAAGCAGAACAAACAGTGTTCTTTGAATATATAATTTGTCAAGCCTTTGAAGAAAAAAATTGTCAAGACTCAGCTCCATCCCCCAATGCCACCAACCTTCGATGTGGGAACTCCCTATTCTAAAATTTCATAAGTGCTTCTTGAGCTTCTTTGAGACCTTGAAGTGGTGGTTCAAAAAGGCTTAACTTGGTCGTTCATGAGGTCAACATATCATTCCACTCAAGTTTGAGAATGGAGCAGTGAACATCTAGTTGATTACTAGAGACTAAAGACCATTCATTGGTGATTCCACCCAAGAGGCCTTGAAATTTGTCACAAATGTGAATTGCATGTTAGAGAATCACTCACTACATTTTGGTGGAAAATCTTAGAACTTTAATGGCTTTCAACTCACTAACAATGGGTAATGGAAAAGAACGGCTCAAACGTCTACCCAACAATAGCCAATCTCAATGCAAAAGCTTTAAATTTTTCATCAAATATCAAAACAAATTGAAAATTAATATGAAGCAGATGACCACCACCAAGTAGGCAATCGCCCTAATAACTCTAAGGGTCCCCTATAAGGTCCTATGCCAAAAAGTGACACCCTCTCAAAGGAGGAAGGCCAAATATCTCAAATTAGGCTAGTAGAAAAAGATGGATAAAGAACCACCAAAGTAACTAAACAATAATGATACCTTCCCCAAATCTCATAGTAGATGGGATACTTGAAAATAAAATGCTTAGATGGGATATTGGGTTAAAAGATAAAAAAATGTTTTCCAAACTTCAAACGGATTGTGAATAAACAACAAGGAAAGAATAGTCTTCAATCCAGAAGAAGACTACCTCAACACAAGATGCCCAATCAATGATGGAAAAACATGGTAAGCCCCCCAACATTTTTGCTCTCAAGTTGAACCATCACTTGATAGTTTTCAAATGACAACCATAGAAATTGGCTCCAAATTGTAGAAGAAAAGGGATATAATGTCCAAGATCTTGATAAGGATTGCCAAGGAGCTAGAAACCCTATTGAAGGAGAGGCAAGGCCATATTTTGTAGGTCTTGTGTACCTCAGCATACCCTGGAGTTGGAGAAGGCTCAAGTACAGCCAAATTAAGAGACTTCTAAAGAGAAGACCCGATTACCATTGCATCATACCACCAAGCAAGTGGTCAAAACCAAGTGTAAATGAATTCCAAAGAGAGGGCAACATGCCAATGGAGGAGGCAACCCACCGCCACTCCATAAGGCTAATGAAGAGTCCAAAGAAACTCCAAAGAGAGGGGAGCATTCCAATGAAATAGGAAGTAGCACGTCACCCCTCCACATGGCCAAGTAAGAATGCAAATCAGTAACTCCAAAGAGGGCAGCATTTCAATGATAGAGGAAGCAGCATATCACCGCTCCATGTAGAAAAGGTAGCATGTGAAGCAACTCCAAAGAGAAGGTGGTCTTCCTATGTTGGAGGAGGGGTAGCACATCACCCACTCCAAAATCCTTGTGCAAGCTCTGTTAAGAGCAGCAAAGGAGTGTCCAACAAAGAATTTCCACATGTCCAAACACTTGGAGGCCCAAGTAACAAAGCAAGAAGGTGTGCAAAATAAACTTCCATTATTTGTTTCCATTGCAGAAGAAGGGGTCATTTATTTCACCGTTGTTGGAATCTCCATCCATGCCCACTGTGGGGTAAATATAACCACCATGTGGAAGAGGAATAACCACATATTGGAGGAGGAATAACCACAATAACCACATATTGGAGGAGGAATAACATCAAAAAAATGTCTGAATTCTACAAAGAAGAGAAAGTTGGAAGGACCACTCTTCAAACCATATTCAAGAGAAATAAAAGGAAATAAACTTATTCCAAGAATCATTTTAGCCATTTCAACATTGATTGGGCATTGGGATGCAAAGTGTAAGAAACTACATCCACCAAAGGATATGGCATCCAAGAACAAGGGAAAAGAAGTAGAGTATGCACCTTCAATAAATAAAAAACGGCAAAAGAAGAGGCAAAGTTTTCCAAAGAAAGCGTAAGTTAAAGGACTGCAAGTCTTCATTAAATTTGATCCAACCGTTTCAAGGAATGTTCCAAGAATCTCTAGTTTGCTTTCAAAAAGAGAGGCACTCGAGTTTCCACTTGCGAAACACATCAAGTAAGGGCAAAGGTAAAGAAGGAAATCAAGTGTACATCCATAGGCACTCACAGGGGAGTATGATGTTGTTCTAGAATCAAAGTTGCAGCAGGACAACCTGGTGTGACATGCAATTAAAAGGCATCAAAGCAAGATGAAAATAGTAGAAACATATTGCTGTAAAGCATGGACAGCAAGAAGGTGCAAGGAGAAGAATTAAGCTTGGAAACAACCAAGGCTGATAAAAACCATCAAGATGATCAGATTGACACATCAAATAGTGTTGAAGTATATCTTGACGCAATAAGGAAAATATGACGACACCACAATCAGCATGGGAATGAAAGCCAAGCCACCAAAATAATGCAGGAAAAAAACTATGCTGGAGGGAGTACGTGGACTTCACTTAAGAAAGAAAGCTTGAAGTATAAATCAAGATCAAAACCAATCAGGAAATATCTCTTTTTGTCGAAACATTCCAACAAATTGCAATCACCTCAATAATGCAAAAAAGTCTCTCAAGGCATAAAAATTCTCATCAACAAATTTTGAGCACTACAATAAAGGAACATTCATCGCACAACAGGAAATTAAACAAAGAATATAAACCCATTATAATGCACAACACATCTATCATTAATAGCACAACAAATTGAGAGATCACTGCCCTCCTGCATGATTCACCTCTCAACAAGAGTCTCCTGGTAACCCACTCCCCCATGTTGAGATTAAGATATGACAAAACCAAAAGAATCGACATGGCAACCGTCTATCCACCAATACCATGCCGATACCTAAGTAGCTCAAAAACTCAAACTGAGCAATACAATAAAGGAACATTCATTGCACAACAGGAGATTAAACAAAGATTATAAACCCACTATAACACACAACACATTTATCATTAAAAGCATGAGAAGTAGAGAGATCACCACCCTCCCACATGATTCACCTCCCAACAAGAGTCTTCTTGGATCCCACTCCCCCATGTTGAGATTAAGATATAGTGAAGCCAAAATAATCGACATAGCAACCGTCTATCCACCCAATACCATGCCAATATCCAAGTAGCTCAAAAAAACTCAAACTGAACTTGGCTCTTTCCCATCCAAGTAGAATTTCTAACATGCTACCAGGACCGTCTAGCTCACTTTGACCAGCCCTCAAATTGTACCATGCCGATTTCCAAGTAGCTCAAAACTCAAACTGATCTTGGCTCTTTCCCATCCAAGTAAAATTTCTAACATGCTACTAGGACCGTCTAGCTCACTTTGACCAGCCCTCAAGTTGGCCACCCGATTCTTTGGACCCTGCAATGCCCTTCTCATTTTTCCCTCACCAAAAACTTAAAAAACCCAGAATCCCTGAACAATCATTTATATAGATATGTTATATCAAATATTAAGCTCAGCGCCCCAAACTCTGCAATATTATAGAAAACATTGTGAAACCCCAAAAAAACAAGCATGGACTTCCCAAAATACCCATGGCAACAATCTCTCCGCCTATATGACATGTAGGCCCCTAAGATCTCACACATACAGTTCCGCACAATAATCAAAAGCCAAAAGTGTCAAGAATGAACGGTCAGCTCCTTTCAAAGTAGATCCGTGCAATAAGACAAGTTGAATGCAAGAAAAAGTGTCAACCTTCCAACTCAGCAACTCCCCACGTCAACATTCTACGATAGAATTTCAATTATGAAATAAAATTCTTAAAAACACTGGTTCTCTGATAAACTCATACCATAATTCTTGATAAGATTTATACTCGTGCCTAAAGGAATAATTACTAGATGAAAAATAAAAACATAATTGATAGATCATGCTTCAGCACAAACAATAGGATAGCACGAGTATTTTCAACAAGCAAATATTCTAAGTTTCACCTACTGCATACTTTATCATCAATAAGAAGCTTCACCAGCAATGACCCTTCACTGGCAAAAAATGTCAAGTTGCAAAAAAGTCCATTTAAGCATCTAAAAGAAATACAGTGACAAAAAAGGCACATAGATTCAAAACAAGTACCACTCATGTATCTGCAGAATTTTTCAGATTGCTGTCCAATATAAGCCTCAATGCCTTCGAGCTTCCTTTCCTATTTAAATTTGCAAAAACAACATTAAAACATGTACATAACTGTGGCAAAAGAACCTTTATAAATCATAGCAGTAAATGAAATGTAGGCAAAAAAAAAAACACAACTTCACCTTTAATTTCTTATATTTGGCATGGAGTTTTGCGTATGTCTCGTGCATCTGTAGAAGAATCAATTTTTTTTGACAAAAATGATGCAATATTAGTTTGACTCAGAGCATAGTAAATGAACGAAAATTCATAGAGGTCACTGGCATGGTACACAAATTTCTATCAAGGTGAAAGTAAAATTAACCTTTGCGATGGCGATTGCAGCATCTTCATCATCGTACTTATCATCATTATCATGGCACTTGTGCAAGGATTTATCTTTCATAACCCACGCATTTGGGTTTTCATCATCATCAGAAATATAGTGCACGTCTGGCGTGACATTGACAGCGGGAGTGCTGGGAACAGAATTGCTGCATGTTTCAACAGCATCGACTCCTGTGCCCGGTGATAGGGGCCTATAGGGAGGACCACCTGCACCTTTGATTTTACATTTTTTTCCAAGTTGTTCCCTCAAGCAAGCATTATCTTTCTTTCCTGTCGAAGATTTAGCAACACGGTTCCGTTTGCTTCTCTTTTCTTGGCTGCCCTCTACATCCGATCTCGTTTTGGTTGCTCTTTTCCGCTTTATTGCAGGAGAAGATATAGGTTTCCCACAAGAACTCGCATTTTCTTTATTCTCATCGCGCAAGATGCCTTGTACATTTTTTGACTGAAGTCTCCTGCTTCTTCTATTAGTAGACGGATTTGCGCCGTCGGCTTCTGTTTCAACAGTATTCTCCTTGCCTGATTTCTTGCCCCTGCTTCTCAGCCTTGTCAAATTAATATCCTTCAAAGGGGCCCTGCCACTGCCATTGTCATTTCCATTCTCCTCAACGGTGTTGGATTTTCGAGATCCCTTCTCAATCTCGCTAGGAGTGGAAACAGAATTCAATATGGATGTAAGCGTTGGCTCCACTACTGCACGCGTCTTTTTATTTCTTGGCTGGCCCATTTCTGATAGAAAATTGCAAAGAATTCAGCTGGATCACCTTCCATATCAAAATCAAAACCCTACAGCCCAGCCCAAAGCCCTGCGCGCGCGCACACAAAACATCAAGCCAGCTGAAATAGAGCCTTATCAGGGTTCCATCAATACAGCCCTATTAAAGTTACAGCAGTCACATAACCCTAATGTTCAAAGTAGACACCTGATTTTCATTTGCCTGGAATGAATTTGGTTATTCGTAAGAACAAAAGCGAAAAATGAAAGGGCTTAATATAAAACCACTTACCGTGCCATGCAGGAGAGCGAACGGGATTTACAGATGGTCTGAGTTTGTTGTGTGAACGAGCAGAGACACAAATTCACAGGAATCCAAAATGACAAAACCGGCTTAACGCTGAAGGACCAATTTATATATATGCAAAAATGGCGGTATTGCCTGCCATAAAACCACCCTCTTTTTGAGCCGTTGGGCAAAGACGATTAGATCGGATTTTGAATTTAGGAGCCTCCTCTTTGCCCCGTCTCTTCCTCAGGAAACGATAACCTTTATTTTATTTTATTTTATTTTATTTTACAATTTTTGTATCTCTCTCATTTAAGTTTATAGGAATTAGTTTGTATTTGAGTTATAAGTATCGTGTATGTTTTTTAATAAATAATAAGTGTTTTATTATTTTGGGGAAACTAGTGTTTAGTTTTTAAATAATAAGGATCTGGAATAAGAGGAAAAATCTAGTTTAATATGGTAAAATATAGATTTTTATTAAGTAAATTACATGAGGAAGAAAAGTAAATTTATTTGAAAATGGGTTGAAACGAATGATTCAAGCGCTGGTAATTGAGGTGCAGAACTAGGACATTGTCAGGAATCTGGATCTCGATTTCATTTTGTGATTGGACAAGAGCGTCAAAAGTGGACAAGAGTGGCACTGGCACTATAATCCACCTCTGCCACTATTGTCTTCAAGATCTAAGCTTTTTGGGTTTTGTTCACCAGGTCAGTATGAATCTGTATACAAAATTTTGGGGGTTAGAAGTCAACAGAGCTTGTTGTGGATCAAGTTTAATCTCCAAAACCCTATATTCATCTACACACATGCAAACAACAAATGCTTCAAAAGCAAAAGGAGGAATAACTGGGTTAGGGGAAGAATGATCGCACGATCTAGAACCCCTATTGCCCTGATTGCTGCCTGCATTAACCCTCAAGCTAGGGTCTCAAATCAAATGTAGTTTTCCCTTAGGGAATGTGCATAATCCACATGTACGATAGATGCAAGAATGACTTTCATCCAGGCCCTTCTTTGATCAAGCATGCAATTATATGTGTGATGCAGAATGTTGAGCTATACTATTGACTGATTTTTATTATGTCTAATGTGCCAAAGTAGTAAGTGCTAGATATAAAATGCTTTATGTAGTCCTTTATATAAGAGACTCTTTATTTTAAATTTGGGAGCTTTATTTGCATTTGATCGACATTGGGAAACTTAAGGACAAAGCTAAGAAAGAGGTTGGGACCTGTTGAGCAAAGGAAATTGACCACTGGAGGTAAAAATATCTTTGGACAAAGAGTGCTGGAAATGGATACTAGTAGCACCGGTGATATAGTCTAACCCCAACGCTCCTGTCCTATAGTGCCGAGACCTAGGGGGATAGAAAGAGGACAGAAAACCTAACCTGGCTGAAGTGGAATGATTGTTTGAAAGGCTTCGGATGATTGGAAATAGGCAAAAAGGTGTCTAGGGTATGTAACAAGATTGAGATGACTAAAATAAAAGGCCTGGCTAAATGTGAACAAAGCTCATATTCCCCAGTCAGAGTCTCATGTGAAAGGACTATGAAAAGATAATATATGTGTGGTTGATTGATCAATTTAGCATGTATACATTTGTCCTCATTTTAATCTAGTGATGCAATGAAATAGAATACTAGAGTAAAAAAAATAAAAGAAAATGCGTACTTAAACCTACCTGTGTGAAGATAAGTGTGTTGGAAAAGAGCCCACCTCACTTCCTGACCAGGAAGTGGATGGAGAGTTGAATACTGCTTGGAGAAAGGAAGAATCCCTTAAATGGATTCCCCCTATACTGAATCTAGAAGTTGAATCTGTAAAATATAGAGAAGGAGGACAATGCTTGCCCCCTATGTTGAATCTGACTGGGATGAGAAATGCTTAGAGGTCTAAAACCAATGTCTACCCTCTGTCCCACATAAACTCCTGTAATCTGGAATGTGTGCATAGAATATGTATATTGTAAAGAGCAAAATTTGTCATGCCCCCACTCTAAGTATCTAAACTAGAATTAAGAAGTGCTCAGAGGTCCAAAACCAATGTCTGCCATTTATCCTGCACAAACTCGTATAGTCTAGGTCTGGGTAATGCTATGGACCAACCACTATAAATGATCATGCGATCCAACCTGGTGACATCCTAGGTACAGTTGGGTGTAATTTAAAACTTTGGTAAATGTACAAGAAGAGAATGACATGTCTTTACCATTCCAATCTATATAAATTTAGATGATGAAGAACATGAACATCTATGCCATGCCCCCAAATCTAGTATGTGAGTGATGTGTATATGTAGTTTAGTAATATGTATAACCACATGTGATATGACCTATTGTGTCATGCCCCATGTGAAAAATTAGAGATCAAAACACTGTGCACTACACTATGCCTATAATCTATTATCTGGTCTTGTAACTATGTCATGTTGTATGAAGTTATATGTGTGATACATGTAGTAATGTACATGCCCCCAAATCTGGTATCTGAGTTTGAATCTGTATCAAAGTCACTGTGAATCCATATAATCTGAACCATTGTATTTATAAACTGAAGGTATATCCATTTGAATGCCCTGAGTAATGTTAAACGACCCATGTAATCTAAATCACTATTTATTTTGATTAATTTGAATTGAATCTGATAATCTGAATACTATAGGTGTAAAAACCATGTTGAGTGACCCATGTAATCTGAATCACTATATATGTTGATCGATTTGAGCTGAGTTTGATAATCTGGCTATTGAAGGTGTAAAAAACAATGTTGAGTGACCCATGTAATCTGAATCACTGTATATTTTGACCGATCTAAGATAAATTTGATAATCTAACTATTGGAGGTGTAAGAACCATACTAAGTGACCCATGTAATCTAAATCACTATATATTTCGATGGATCTGAGCTAAATCTAATAATCTGACTATTGGAGGTGTAAGAACTATGGTGTATCCACCTATGAGAGTGGTTGGGTAAGTCGGGTAAGTGTAGAAATAGGAATAGTAGGAATGATGCCCCCTTTTGGGAAGAGGGACGAGATTTGTGATAGAGGAGGTTGAGCCAAAAGTGATGACTAGTGGCGTGATGATAAAAGTGAGGTTGGTATAGTTTGAATTGATTGAGAAGTTGTTTGATTGATTAGACTGACTTGTTTTGAAAGTTGAACGAGTTGTTGATTGATTAGGCTGAATTGTTTGATAGTTGAATGAGTCTTTGATTAGTTACGACCAAATTATATATATGGGTAAAAATTAGTATAAATATGTGTGTGCCATAATAGGCAGATGATGTAGTAAAAGAGCGAGGCTCATGTGATATCGAAGGTATCGTTATTATGATTTTGTGGAACAAAACAGTTT
This sequence comes from Torreya grandis, assembly GCA_037957365.1. Lineage (NCBI taxonomy): Eukaryota > Viridiplantae > Streptophyta > Pinopsida > Cupressales > Taxaceae > Torreya > Torreya grandis. The sequence continues at coordinate 2,171,469 of JARHVA010002205.1, forward strand.
GTAAAATGGAGCTACAGGGTTGAAGTTATAGAAAAAATGGTATTTTGCTTTGAATGAGAAAGTTGTTTGATATAGGATAATTGGATCGATTCATGATTCATTTGTGCTTTGACTAGGTTGAGATTTAGAGCTCTGGAGTAAGAGATATGCTGAGGAGACAAGCACCTGCCGTGACCTGATTTGAGTAGTTGGCAGTCTAGGTGGAGGTTAGCTTGGTAAGTAGTTGAAACACTTGATTTTTCCTTGTTTGGAAGCTAGTTTTGATGTTTTTTAACTATTTTAAGAGTATTAAGAAAATTTCACTAGTTATAGCATTTTGGTCTAGGTTCACCAAATGTTTTATTATTTTTGAGAAACTAGTGTTTAGTTGCTAAATAATAAGGGTCTGGAATAAGGGGAAAAATCTAGTTTAATATGGTAAAATATAAATTTTTATCAAGTAAATTACATGAGGAAAAAAAGTAAACTTATCTAAAAATACGCTGAAATGAATGATTCAAGAGTTGGTAATCGAGGTGCAAGACTGAGACATTGTCAAGAATCTAGATTTGGACTTCGTTTTGTGATTGGACAAGAGCATCAAAAGTAGATAGGAGTGGCACTGATGTTGTAGTCCACCTTTATCGTTGTTGTCCTTAGGATATAACCTTTTTGGGTTTTATTTTCCAAGTCAGTATGAGCATGTGTACCAAATTTTGGGGGTTGAAAGTCAATAGAGCTTGCTATAGATCCATTTTAATATTTAAAACCCTATATTCATCTACACACATGCAAACAATAAATGCATCAAAAGTGAAAGGGAGGAAAACTAGGCTAGGGGAAGAATGATCGCACGATCTAGAACCCTTATTGTCCTGATCGCTACCTACATTAACCCTTAAGCTAGGGTCTCAGATCAAATGTATTTCTCCCTTAGAGAATGTATTTAATCCATGTGCATAATAGATGCAAGAATGACTTTCGCCTAAGCCCTTTATTGATCAAGCATGCAAGTCTATGTATGATGTAGAATGCTAAGATATATTATTTACTAATTTTTATTATATCTAATGTGCCAAAGTAGTAAGTACTAGATATAAAATGCCTTGTGCAATCATTTATATATGAGACTCCTTATTTCGAATTTGGGAGCTTTATTTGCATTTGGTTGACATTGGGAAATTTAAGGACGAAGCTAAGAAAGGGGTCGGGACCTATTGAGCGAAGGAAACTTATCGTTGGAGGTAAAAATGCCTTTGGAAAAGAGCGCTGGAAATGAACATTAGTGGCACCAGTGCTATAGTCCAACCCCAATGCTCCTATCCTATAGTCCTGGGCCCTGAAGGGATGGAAAAAGGACTGAAAACCTGACCTAGCTAAAGTGGAATGACTGTTTGAAAGGCTTTGGATGACTGAGAATAGGCAAAAAGGTGTATAGGGTATGTATAAGATCGAGATGACTAAAATAAAAGACCTGACTAAATATGAACAAAGCTCATATTCTCCAGTTAGAGTCTCCTATGAAAGGACTGTGCAAAAGACAAGATATGTTTAGTTGCTTGACCAATTTAGGGTGTATACAATAAGGCTCATAGGTTAGGTTAAATTATGTAGGATAGTGTTATTGTTACCTGCTTGTTACATCTAGATACATTTGATAATGACAGTTAAGGGTGGTGATGAGATGTAATGTCTGTGAATGTGTTCACTTTTAACATTAATTTTGACATCTATTTGACCCTCATCTAAAAGTTTTTCCTTCTTTATTTGAGAATTCAATCAATAAAGCATAATATATTATACATACAGTAGAGTTTGGACAACCTTTTTTTCCATAAATATATTTTTGAGCTTGACACATTGGTGTAGTTAAATTGACACGATTTATCCCCAGTGAATAGAATTTTTGTGAATAAGGTAATAAAATTATTAATAATTATAGTATGTGAAAAATCTAAGATAAAGGCCCTAAGATTTATATTTCTTAGTATTTTTTAGATGGATTAATTTAATATATGTGTACTAGTTCTTATTTGAGCTATAAGTATCTTCCCACTTCATTTGATTTAATCTCATATGTTTTCAGATGGATTTATTTAAGATACGTGTACTAGTTATATTTGGGCTATAAGTATCTTCCCCCTTCATTTGATTTAATCCCATATGTATGTTATTTCATGATGTTCATTGGTTGAGTTGAATTGTATAAGATAATGTTACCGTTCCCTACTTATTATGCCTAGAAGCAGTCTACAATTACTCCATAATTTGCTCCTTAACATTTTATCAATTTTTTTTGAAATCTACTAAATAGTAATAAAGTTCACCTTTTTAATCCCAAACATTTTCAACCCTAGTAATTATTAGTTTTATTTTACAAATAATTTAGTATACTTGTTATGTTAGGTTAAATTAGTTTAACTTGGGTAATATACATCATTTTGTTGACTTCTATCGTGCTAATCATCCCCCTCGTGTGCATCTCTTATATTGTCTTTAGCTTAATTTGTGTACTCCTTAACTTAATTTATCTTAAAGTGTGTTTAGATCATCCTTAAGTCACGTGCATGTGTCCCTCTCTTTCCCCATATTTTAAGTCTTAGTCGTTAGAAATCAGTGTGAGCGTTTGTATTGTTTTAAATTAAATTCAACTATTGTCTAGTTAAATTCAAAAGTGTGATAGTTCATATAGACATTAGAGATTTAAAAATTATTTATATGAAACTATTTAGCACACTTAGGCATTTTAGAGGAGATCAAACAATTATAACATTGATTGACGAAGTTTAGCACACTTAAGTATTTTAGAAGAGATCAAATAATTAGAGCATTGATTGGCGAAAATAGTATTCCCTAAAGAATACTTTTACATACAAACTAAGTGTTTAAAAATCACTTGAATAACTTAAATTTATACATATTAATATTTTCAATAGATTTTTCTAGAGTGATTACCCTTACTTTACAATTTAATAAATACAAATATTGTTTTACTATTCCCCTGACTTACCACAAACCTTTAAAGCTCACATTATCTTTCTTATGTTACATATATTATTTGGTTACTGTGGAAATGAATGTCAAAATAGTATGTGAATTAATCATATAAAATTAAAAATATTTTCTTAAATTTTAATTTTTTATTTATTATTTTTACATTAAAATATTAATTAAGTATAATTTTATTTTTATTAATTTATTTTTTATCGATACTTGGGCATTTTAAGGGTCCTATGTCCTTTATCAAAAGAGATACAAAAATAAACTAAAGAGGTATGGCTCAGGTTGTGATCATGCAAAGGCATAGGACCAGATATACAAAAACACATTTTTAAACAAAAACCATACTTAGAGACTAACAGTTTCATACCAAACCAACTAGAAATAAACTAGAACCGACCAAAATATTCCATATATCGATTATGGACATATTATTCTAAAATTACCAACTCTATCATCTTCCCTTGACTGGGCTGCTTCTTCTCCTTCTCAGACACCTAATCTGACCCACCTGTATTATTAGCCAAGATAACCTGATTATTACCTTCCTTCATTATTTCCAACTTCACCAACTTCCTGCTAGCCAGTTCTCCTTCAATTTGTTTAAGGGTAGAGAATCAACCTTTTCTACACTCGACCTAAAACATCCCAATTTTGAAGCTACTTACCCTTCCACCATGGAAGCACTTTGAAAGAACCTCTCGCCATACCTTTACCCAAACATTTGATAGCATTGACCTTGTCTAAAGAGTGCCTGGTAGCCCTCCATTCTACAAGCTCAGGAATAGGTTGAAGCAAGGTTTTGATGAATGACATACTAACTCCCTGAATCTTTGCAACATTCATCTGCACTACACAAGTTGCTTCCACATCCTTCACAAAATCCACTAAAGCTTAGAAATGTAGCTCCAATTCTTGAAACACAGCCAAAGGGATGAAACCTAAAAAGTCTGTATTAGAAAATGGTAGCCTTGGAAAAGGCCCTAATGGAAGAGCTTCCAATTCCTCTGCCAACTCCAATCTATACTTGGGCCAGATAAAAAACTTGATCATAGCTAACACTTGTTCCCTATCTAACATTATCAAGCACAGATTTGTTGTAAAAAGAGAGGCTAGGTTTAAGTTAACTCTAACTCTCCTACTTTTTGCTAGAAAATTCGTACCCAACACCTGTTCTACTGCTTTTACCACCTCTGAAGAAGGAACCCAAAAAACATTTGACAAACACATTTTTGACACAGACTTGACGAAACCCATTTCTTGACTCTTGGCTCTTCCAAAGGCCAAAGGCCAACTCACAGATTCCAAGCAGAATCGATCCATCCCACCGAGACCAAGCTCTAGAACTCTACCAAATGGGATAGCTAATGCAATCGCCCAACATGAATATCGCTCAGTTAGCGAAACTTGCCATAAATAACCATGCTGCAAAAATTAAAAAAAAAACCATCATTAAAGGGAGTGACCTATCTAAACAATAAATACCCCTAGTGGCAACACCATCAAAACATCATCCAACCAGCTCCGCTTGATGTCATACATCGCCCCTTAAGGACACTACCACTTGATTGACCTTGTCATCTATGCACTTGCAAATAATCTAGAGGATTTTGTAATGATTATACAAATTCAAAAAAAAAAAAAATTATAAATTAATTATGAAAAACCAGAGCCATTTGTTTAAAAAATAATAATTTAGGAAAGAACTTTATTTAGAACCCAAAGCCTATTAATTATATCAACATTATAAAACACTTTTATTTAAAAGCATTTTAAATGTTAATATATCTGATCAAAATTCAATCTGATCAAAAACCCTGCAGTCCACCCATCTCTTGCTAACATTATCCAACCTTTCTTCCTTGCATTGATTAATGGTCGCATCAGCCAAAAAAATTGGCAACTTTATTACTCTCTTTAAAATAGTGATTGCGTTTCCAACCTTTAAACAATTCTAGTTTAGCCCATATAACATCTAAATTGTTTGGAATCTTCCAAGAGTTCACCCTTATATTAGATAAATCTAGTATAATCAATTATGAATCTCCTTCAATTTTCAGGGAAATTTTTTCATAATTTACAGTCATATTAATACTTACAACTAGAGCTTGAGCTTCAGCGTCATTATTAGTACCATTAGGTAGCTTAAGAGAAAAAGCTCTTATTAATGATCCACTATAGTGTTTTATCACACACTCTACCTTTGAAGCACTTGGATTGTCTCTACAAACTCTATCAAAATTCAATTTAAACCATTTGGCTTTTGAAAGAATATAACTTCCTTTCTATTTTTGACCGTTTTTTTAATCAACTATTAACAACTGAATGGGAGAATTAAGTATAATTTTATTATTTTATATTAATAAATTTAATTAAATATGCATGAGTAAATGTATTCCGTTGGTGTAAATCCCCTTTTCCATGTTACATTTGGTGAACACTCATCTGGTGAGCCAACTTTATCCTAAACCCTCATTATCATTTATTGCTCCAGAATTATAACATTAATCAACCTTGGTTTTATTGTTTTACATGTGATTAGGCTTATTTAGGTGTGTATGGGTAGATGTATTGCATTTTGATGCAAAACCACTTTCCCATAAAACATTTTGTTGAGTCCATAACATACACCTCCTTAAAATATAAAAAACATTTAATGGGAAAGTGATTTTTACATCAGCATGCAATATATATAAACCTACAAAACATTGCAATTAGGTTTAATTAGATTCAAACACTACTTAAACTTAATTTGCAATAAAAGAATATTCTATGTATAGTGTAAATTATAGAGGGTGTTTAAGATGAGTATATGATTTTGTCACAGATTTGAAAACAGTCATTAGAAACAAACAACACATCACAAGTTCAAATAACAAGGTGAAAAAAACCTAAAAAAAAATGGTGAACATAGAATCTCCTCAAGGCTAGTATAGACAACAAGGTGAACAAAACCCAAAAAATAATGGTAAATAGAGAATTTCCATAGAACTGTATGTGAGCATATTGTTTGTTTCTAACCATTGTCTTTGGATATGTGAAAAAATCATATATTCCTCCTGAACACCCTTTATCATTTATTACCTTGTATAGGATCTTCTTTTATTGAAAAATAAATTTGATTAGGCTTAGTTGCAATGTTTTGTGGGTTAAATATTACATATTATGTAAAATGTACTTTCCCAATAAAAAATCCAATGACATTTATTAGTTATATTTTATAATTAAATTGGCACATTTGTTATCTTGGGCTAATTTAGTTTAAATTGGAAATATAAGTCCTTTTATTGACTTCCAAGGTGTCAATCCTCCTTTGCTTGGGCATCTCCTATGTTATCTCTACCTTATTATGTACACTCCTTAACTCACCCTTAATTGGTGTTTAGATGCCCTTTAAGTTGAGTAGATGCGTCCCTCTGTTCCTCTCCTTTTTAGGTTGTGGTCATTGGAAGTTGGATTGAATGTTTATATTGTATTATTATGAATTCAAATTACATCTATAAATACAAAAGTGTGGCAGTCCATTTACATACGAGAGTATCTAATAGTCATTCACAAGAATATATTGAGAACTCATAAGCATTCTAAAAGAGATCAAACAATTAGAGAAATTAATAGTGAAGCTAGTATTTTTTGTGGAGCACTTTTGGTACATGATGTAGGTGTTTGCATGTTGTTATACCCTGATTCTTCGTCAAACAAACTTGTTAGATTATCCGTGGATATCTATAGTTGATAAATTTATATTTGGTTATTTTTAACTAAGCTGTGAAATATATGTTGTTATGGGACAACAAGATATTGTGTAGGTTACATAATCATACTACTATGAGTTAACTGTAAGTATGTGTTTACATTATAATCATGTTGAATTATCATTTAAACTATATTTTATGATGATTGTATGTCGTGACTGTTATAATCTAACTACCTACTTTGTTGTGAGATTGATGCAGGAGAACCCATCCCTCAAAGTGTGACGAGGGAGAGCATCATCAGAGAGGGTGACATAGATGGAAAGGTTGGAGGATGTTAGAGAACTGGTGACAACCCTACATAAACTACAGTAGTTAACACATGTTAGAATGTATTAGAAATGGCTTACACATGGTGTGTTTATTCTTATTTACTTTAGAAAGTCAAGTTTTGTGGTCTTTCAATATAGGTTGAATATCATAATAAATTATTTTCACGTGTTTGGTGTGTTTGTCATTAAAGCTAGTGGAAACCTTACTAACATGTTTAAATTTAAAATATAGACTTATTAATTGTCAGAATTATCATTAAAACTTATGACCATAAGAGATATTAATTACATTATTGAATTATAGGTTTTCTCTATTTTATGTTAAAATAAATAAAAATGGAAATTACCATAAAAAAAAGAAAAAGACAATTAAAAATAAATAAAATAATAAAAAGGAAAAGTGAAGACTAAATTTAGAAAATCAAAAGAAATTAAATACATTAAAACTAATTCAAAAAAAATAAAAATAATCCTTAAAGCAAAAGGGCTACGCCTATTTTTAAAAGGGAAAATTAAGGAAGAGATGGGTGTCATAAGAGTTTTAAGGAAAATTGGATTGGAGAGATGCAAAGGGGGACATTGCACAAAAGAGACATAGAGGAAAGGGAAGCGGAGAAAGAGATCAATTTCTTAATTTCCCAAGTAGGCAATGTTTTCAAATTTTAAAGTATGTTTGTGTAAAAAAAATACAACTTATAACTATATTATTCATTTATTAGTTAGATACAATGCGTATATCGATTTAACACAATATTATATAGTTATAAGCTAATACAATGATTATAGTTGAGAAATTCCCTTTTTATGTTATGTGTTCAAACTCTGGAGGTATTGATATATATTGTTGTAATATCTAACGATGTCACTAAAATGGAAAATTGTAAGGAGCTTAGATGAAAACAGTGAACTATAGCTCTATTTTAGAATATTACTATTTAGAATGTTGGTGAACAATAGATTATTGGATTATGAGGCAATCTTAACCTGCAATTTAACGAAATGGAGCACTATTATTAGTGCAATAATTTTTAAAATAGACTTCAATTTTTTTTCTGACACTCATTCTATTAAAACAATGATTCACAATTGTGTTAATACAATGAACTTATTAAGGGTTGCTATCAAAGGTTGAATGGAATAATTCATCGAATACGGTTATTTGATCTGCAAACCCACATTATATCTATGATTGAGTTATTTATTTATATAGTGCATTTAGTATGGTTGTTTTAAAACAATCTTCAATTGAATAAATGATTAGAGTGCACTGAGTATGGTTATTTATTCATATGAAATGTTGAGAATAGTACAATGCGTATTATTAGTGCAACAATTTATTATGAGTATAGTGTGCTGAATATTATCAATCATATAATATTTCTTGAGTGACCATTGAATTATGGTATTCCTATATATATAAATTTACAATGAGCTCTCTATTTCTGTAAAGTGAATATGCAGTGATCTGCAAGAGAGATTATGGCATCCATAATGTAGTGACCTGCATGAGATGTTCTAGCACCACTATGCAATGATCTACATACAAAAAGGAATGATTTTATTCTTACCTTTGACGTATAGTAGAAAACTATGGAATGAATATAAGTATGCATACTTTAGTGTTCATTATTGGTAGTTATATTGGGCAATTTAAGATGATTTGATTGAATTTTTATACTGACCCTAAACTTATCTGTTTAATTTTGGTTCAGCCAAGTTGTAGAGGGTAGATTTACAATGTGCTTATAATGATACAAGTACAAATGCAATGTGTTTGTCAGGGATATTTATAAATCATAGAGTTGTTAACTGGTAGATGATCTATAGAATATGTTAATATGTGTTCGACGAATAGCAAAATCAGTGGAGAGTAATGTATTTATAAATTATGATAATATATTAATAGTTTATCTAGGTGATGATAATATTCTACCATCACTATGTTTATGGTGTATTTATAAATACTTGATCTCCTGATTATATGTGGTTATAGCCACCGAATTGGGTAATAAATATAAATGTTATCTCAATACATTCTTCATGCATGTAATAACATTAAAGGATATCTAATATATGTAGAATGAGGATAATTAGTTACTCAAAGATAAGATAGTAAGGGCAATTAGTTATTATAATATTATATAGGTTAATTTCATTATATTGTGGTATAGTAATATTATTGCCAGTTAAAGTTATATTTCTATTTTTAAGGCTTATATTATAATATTTTGGTTTGTTCCCTGATAGTTCTTCACCAAATATATTACCATCTATGTTACATGTGGTGTAGTAATATGCTCAGCTTAGTAAAGCATAAGTTACATGTATATATTGTGATATTACATCACATTCATATTATGTTAATATTATATTCATTTACTGCATATATTGACCAAATTTTGTTATATATTGAATAATGAGTTATATGATACTTAAATTATAATGATCGAGTAGTTGTCTGAGAATCGTAAGGCTAATGATGTCATTTATATTATTGAACATACTTATGTATAAAGGAAATAGATGTATTCAAAGAGTTAGAAGTCATTCAAAGAATTTAATGTATATTGGGTCGAGTTATATACCTTTGAGTTGTTGACAAATATAAACATATTTGGTCTTGGGACCCCGAAGAGTAAGAAATCATGTCAACATAAATATAAACTTTTAAACTAGTGTAAGGTCATGTTTATACATAAAAAAAGTAGTTAAGTATCTGGGAGATTCTTGATTAAGGCACGTAAATGAATTGTGGTATAGTAATTACCTATCATTTGAGTACTTATACAGTATGGGGTACAAGTACTCATAGATACCTATAACAAGGGGTGTTTAAATTGAGATGGTTTTTGAGAGATCTAAAATTATAAACTTATGAAACAATCTCTTAGAAAACAAAATGAGATGTTTAAATGAATGTTATAATGGGTTTATGAGTTCTTTGCAAATGATTGATTGGTTGTTAGTTATATATATTCAATATTGAATACTTGTGTGCAGTACAAGCTACAAGAATGTTAATATGTATAAATGATTGGTTATATCTAGCATGTAATGGTGCATCATGATGCATGCTTATAAGTTATGTTACTTTGAATGTTGGTATATAGTTTAAACTCAAGGTATACCTAGGTGGTATAATCCCATACTTGCTTGATTATTATTATGTATGTGGATCATTACATCATTGAAATCATAAGTCTGATTACATGTATTTATGTAGTTATGAACAATGATGGTATGCAAAATCATAGAGTACTACGGTGTAAATGTATGTTAAGCTCGGATGGTACATACAATAATTATCTAGACTGATACTTATGTTTGACTGATTTAAAGTATGCATGCTGGTTATTACTATGAATAATATGTTTTATGACAGTTGGTAGGACTTTATGTATGTGTGCATACAACCTATAGAGTTTAACGAATGCTATGATAGTATATTATTGTGTTCCATGTAATTGTGACTTGTTTTGTTATGTTTAGTTGCTGAATAAAAACTTATGTTTCCATGTATTTAAAACCACTTTATATGATTGATTGTGGAAAACTAGTAGTTATGTTTTAGAATACTAGACCATGATAATATAGGTTATCATAGGGTGTAGTATGTTTAGAAATTAATTGTGGTATTTAAAATCTGCAGTTAAAATATGTATTTTACTCGAGTGGTATAAATTGTAGTTATTATTTCTAGTATGAGATAGAAAATAATGTAAGATTCATTCATATGTTTGACGAAATAAATATATGCTTTGGTTACTCCTATGTTTAGCATATTATATGATGTGTTTGCTAGTATGAAGTAAATTAAATGAATCTTGTGGTTGAATGGTATTTGACTAATTTGCATTGTTGATGTGTAAGGAGTGAGATGGACTTCACTGGCTTACTAGTATCACAATGACAAATGAAGGCAATCTGATTAAGTGGTGTGTATGAATTTAATTGATTTATAGATCATTATTATTTATTATTTATAAAACTTTGGGTCAAAGTATGTGTAGTGAGACATTATCATTTCATGAGTATGATTTACATATTTGTATGATATCTTGCAATAAAACAATTTTCTATGATACACTGTATGTTTAGTTTAGAAATCATATGGCACATGGGTACTTGCTTGTCTCTTTGGATTCTCATATTATCACTATCTACTCATCCGTGAGGGGAGAGCCACTTATTGATTATATTAGTGCAGGGGATCCTTGGTCCATGGTTGGTGTGAAAAAGCACTCGAATGATGCTCTCCCTCCCCACAATAGTACTACTTATCAAGATGACACTTGAGATTGCCACAAATACTTGAGTTCAAGAACTATGCTCCAGGGGAGCCATATATCTTATGTTTACATTGTATTAAATTGTACTCATTATTGAATATTGTCATGAAGCATTGTAATTACTTATTATTGTACTTTGATAGCGGTGGTTGTAGACTTATATCAGTCCTGGTTGAGTTAATATAATTACTTTCTATATTTTCATTATGATGTGCTCTTGCGATATATGATGTAATATGCTTGTTTGCTATCATCACGCTTTGAGTATTTTATGTGGCCTCTGTAGATTCTTGTGGTGTAATCTATTTTTGGTGTGTGTTAAATTTAGAAAAAAAAAACATATTTATGATTGACTCCAGTGGGGTTGTTACATGTGGTATTAGAGTTGTAGCTCGAACTTTAGGACCTAATAACTCCATTGGCATTTTTGTGTCTTTCTGTGAACATCTGCGTGAACCTAGTGACATGAAGTATTGCACTAGTATTTTGGATTTGTGGTACCTCAGTACGGAATCAAGTTACACTATGATTGGAGTTTTGAGACTTGACAAATCTTCCTGCATGGCTTGGTGACTTTTGTAAATATGAGACATTAGTGAAATGTGTTTGAGGAACATTGAATGTGTGCCCTTATGAGCACTCGTACGCTTTTGAGTTGTTTAGAGGATGGTTTATCGAGTGTTCCAATGGTGATGGTTGTATACGAGGCTTGGGTAGGCAAGTATATGATTTAGTTCATGATTTATGAACCATATTTTCCTACCATATTTTTTATCACTTAGATCGAACACCTCAAAAGTGATTACATTCTATCTTGATTAATCAAGTCACCTCTATTATTGGTGTTTTATGTTGTGAGTATTTAAAAATCATGGGATGCTTCTCACTTACGTATATGTGCATTGGTTTTGTGTCTTATATTCAATACTCCTTTGAATGAAAAATATTTTAAGATCATTTTCAGTTGATACCACCTAGGGCAGTGGGAATTTTTGTGAAGTAGAGTATTACTATCTCAGTTGAGAATTCCTATGTATTAGGAGTTTGTTTATGGATTAGCACCTTTATGTTTATATGGTTTAATAAAAAATGTCATCCATCATAGTTAGCATAGAGGTGAGTTGACACTCCCTCACTTTCTTTTGACATCATTATAAGCCATTGAGAGGATTCATATTTCTATGATGTTGATTTAGTATATCCTCAAACGGTAACTTGTTTTTGAAATATTGTTTGACCATATTCCATTGAAATTTATGGGAAAATGTCTTTTAATTCTTGTTGTGATAGAAGTTATAGGATTAGATGGATTGATACATCTTGTGGCTAGTATTACTTCTTTCTTTCTGGTTGTGGAAGTAGATTATAATACTATTCTTACAAATTTGGTATGTAGTGATTTTGGCAACTTGGGTTGTAGAGTTTTCTTTTTACCTTGAGGGGATTTTTAAGAATTTGGTTTTGAGATGTTGGTTCTCTACGTTACACTTGTGACTCTTTAAGGTCACTACTTTATCTAATCTTGTGTACTTAGACCATGTGGAGTGGCAAACTTGGAATTTTATATTAAATTCTAGATCAAGAACTATAAGTTGATTATAATTATTATGTTTTTATTCACCCTTGATTAGATTGATATTATTCTCTTTTTGGCTTAAAACATGTTATTTTGAAGAGTTATTTTTATACCTTTCATTCGAAGTGAGTATAGTATAGGATATGCAAAACATCTTATCAATTTAAGGGTTGAGATAAACTTTCAATTTGTTGCATTCTAGTCGAGCAAACAAAGAAATGTGTCTCTCTTGTTTCCTTTATAAGGTTGTAAGGGCGGTGTGATCCTTGGCCTTTGTATGTTATGTTGATTTTAACAATATTTCATCTTAGCTATGAATACAACACTATAAGTTGAGGTGAAATGCATTTGGCTAGTGGCAATTTAATATAATTACGGGATGGTTGTATGATTTTTATTATATGTATGTTGGTTCATTTGGAATTACTTAACATTACTTTAAATGATCTATTAGTATAAAATTGTGATTCATTAAACATTGTGCACGTGTTGGATATTATTAGGTGGTGGAGATCTAAGAGAAGAGTGGTGAATTAGGAATGTGAGTACTAAGTGATAGGAGCGGATCCTACTTAGTCTCACTTTGACTCGGTAGTCATTGAGTTTAGATTTGACAAATGAACTTGTTGAATTTAGGATTTGATAGATAGACTTCTCAAATTTAGTTATATGGCTATATGCATGTATACGATATAATGTTTATTCTTTAATTTTGTATATATCAAAAATTAGTATTTCTAGTTCCTATTCATCATCATACTTGTCAGGAGCTCCATGGAGTAGTGATAATATTGACATGTTATACTTATAAAAAACTATGTGAAGTAACAATAATATTAACTCATACATGTCATTCTTACTAGGTTCCCTAATTAATTTCCTTTAGAATGAGAAAAACACTCTCTAAGTTAGATAGATGTGAAAATGGGCTAAAAGATTTTGTGGAACTCTCCCTAGTCATTTGTTTCAACTTATATGATGATCTCATGAACTTTTGTAAGGCAGTGAAACTTTCATTGAGATATGTATATGGGATTCTCTTGTTAGTTTTGGACCTTAGGATGATCAGGACAAAAATATTTAGAGTAAGTGACACTCATAAACCTTATTTGCATAGTAGTGAGTTGTCACAGAGCTAGGTCTTATCGGACCAATACTCCGAGAATGGTACTACTTGAAAGAACTATGATGAATTATACAAGTAATTTCTTAATTATTTGATTAATTCGATATTGTATACCATGTTATTGCTTTGCTAAATAATATTTTTTAATTCATAGCTTCTATTTGAATAATAATCATTGGGGATGATGGCTAACTTTAAGGGAGAAGGATGTTACATCTTGATTTCTCACCAAATAAACTTGTTAGATTATCTGTAGATATCTATAGTTGACAAATTTAGATTTAACTATTATTAACTAAGCTATGAAATATATATTGTTATGGGACAATAAGATATTGCTTAGGTTACATGATCACATTGTTATGAGGTAACTGTAAGTATATGTTTACTTTAAAATCATGTTGAATTATCATTTCAACTATATGTTATGATGAATGTATGTCATGTCTGTTATGATCTAACTACCTACTTTGTTGTGAGGTTGATGCAAGAGAACATATCTCTCATAGTGTGATGGGGGGAGAACATCATCAGAGAGGGTGACATAGATGGAGACATCGAAGGATGCCAGAGAACTGACAAGAACCTTGCACACACTACAATAGTTATCACATGTTAGAATACATTACAAATGGCTTATACATGGTGTGTTTATTCATACTTGATATAAAAAGTTGATTTTCATGATTTCCCAGTATAGGTTGAATAGCATAATAAATTATTTTTGTGTGTTTGGTGTGTTTGTCATTAAAGCTAGTGAAAGCCTTGCTAACATAATTAAATTTAAAAAATAGAATTATTAATTATCAAAATTGCCATTAAAACTTATGACCATAAGAGATATTCATTAAACTATTGAATTATATATTTTCTCTATTTTATGTTAAAATAGATAAAAATGAAAATTGCCATGCAAAAAAAAGAAAAAAGAAAATTAAAAATAAATAAAATAATAAAAAGGAAAAGTGAAGACTAAATTTAGAAAAATCAAAAGAAATTAAATATATTAAAAATAATTAAAACAAAAATAAATAAAAACAAAAAGAATCCTTAAAGCAAAAGGGCTACGCCTATTTTTAAAAAGGAAAATTAAAAAAAAGATGAGCGTCATAAGAGTTTTAAGGAAAATTGGATTGGAGAGAAACAAAGGGGGACGTTGCACAAATGAGACACAAATGAAAAGAAGGGAAGCAGAGAAGGAGATCAACGGCTTAATTTGCCAGATAGGCAATGTTTTCAAATGTTAGAGTATGTGTAAAAAAAATGTAACTTAGAACTATAATATTCATTTATTCGTTGGATACAATGGGTATAGTGATTTAACATAATATTATATAGTTCTAAGCTAATACAATGATTATAGTTGAGAAATCCCCTTTTTATGTTATGTGTTCAAACTCTGGAGGTGTATATATATATATATATATATATATATATATATATATATATATATATATATCCAACAACATCATATATCCAACAACATCACTAAAATGAAAAATTGTGAGGAGCTTCGATGAAAGCAGTGAAATGTAGCTCTATTTTAGAATATTATTATTATCATGATGTTAGTGAATAGTATATTATTAGATTATGAGGTGATCTTAACATGTAATTTAGCAAACTGGAGTGCTATTATTAGTGCAATGATTTGTAAAAGAGACTTTAGTTTTTTTCTAACATTCATTCTATTAAAATAATGATTCACAATTATGTTAATATAATGAACTTATTGAGGCTACGGTTAGAGGTTGAATGGAATAATTCACCAAATACGATTATTCAATTTGCAAACCCACGTTATATATATGATTGTGTTAAGTTTTTTAGTCATATAGTGTACAGAGTATGGTTGTTTTAAATAGTCTTCATATGAATAGATGATTAGAGTGCATTGAGTATGGTTATTTATTCATATGAAACACTGAGTATAGTGCGTTGAGTATTATTAGTGCAGTGATTTATAATATTTATGGTAACTTATTAGTACAATAATTTATTATGAGTATAGTGTGTTGAGTAATATCAATCATATAATATTTCTTGAGTGACTGTTGACTTCTAGTATTCCTATATACATAAATTTGTAGCAACCTCTCTATATTTGTAAGGTGAATATGCAAAGATCTACAAGAGAGATTATGGTGTCCATAATGTAGAGACCTGCAATGAGATGTTCTAGTGCCACTATGCAACAATCTGCATACAAAAAGAAATAAGTTTATTCTAGCCTTTGATGCATAGTAAATAAGTATGGAATGAATATAAGTATGCATACTTTAGTGATCATTATTGGTAGTTATATTAGGCAATCTAAGATGATCTGATTGACTTTTTATACCGACCCTAAACTTATCTATTGAATTTTGGATCATCCAAGTTATAGAGGGTTGATTTACAATGTGCTTATAATGATATAAGTACAAATGCAATGTGTTTCTTAGGGATATTTATAAATCATATAGCTATTAACTGATAGCATGATCTATAGATTATGTTAATATGTGTTTGATGAATAGCAAAATCAATGAAGATTAACATATTTATAAATTATGATAATATGTTAATAGTTTATCCAGATGATGATACTATTATGCCATCATTAGCATTATGGTGTATTTTTAAATACCTTGTCTCCTAATTATATGTGGTTATAGCCGTCGAATTGGGTAATAAATATAAATGTGATATCAATACATTCTTCATGCATGTAATAACATTAAAGGATATCTAATATTATGTAGAATGGGGATAGTTACTCGGGGATAGGATAGTAAGGGTAATTAGTTATTGTAATATTATATAATTTTATTTTATTATGTTGTGGTATAGTAATATTATTGCCAGTTAAAGTTATATTACTATTTAAGGCTTATATTATAGTATCTTGGGTTGTTCCCTGACAGTTTTTCACCAAATATATTACCGTCTATGTTACATGTGGTGTAGTAATATGCTTGGATTAGTAAAGCATAAGTTACATGTATATACTGCAATATTACTTCACATATGAATTATGTTAATATTGTACTCATTTGTTGCATATATTGACCAAATTCTATTATATATGGAATAATGAGTTCTATGATACTTAAATTATAGTGACCGAGTATTTATCTGAGAATCGTAAGGCTAATGATGTCATTAATATTATTGAACATACTTATGTATAAAGGAAATAAATATATCCGAAGAGTTAGAAATCATTAAAATAATTTAATGTATATTGGGTATGTCGAGTTATATACCTTTGATTTGTTGACAAATATAAACATATTTGGTCTTGGGACCCTGAGGAGTAAAAAATTATGTCAACATAAATATAAACTTCTAAACTAGTGTAAGGTCATGTTTATACAAAAAAAAGTAGTTAAGTATTTGGAAGATTCTTGATTAAAACCCATAAATGAATAATGGTATAGTAATTACATATCGGTTGACTACTTATATAGTATAGGGTATAAGCACTTGTACATACCTATAGCAAGGGCTGGTTAAATTAAGATAAAGTTTATGAGAGATCTGAAATTATAAACTTATGAAATAGTTAATTAAAAAACAAAACAAGATGTTTAAATGAATGTTATAATGGGTTTATGAGTTCTCTGCAAATGATTGATTGGTTTTTAGTTATATATATTCCGTATTGAATACTTGTGTGCAGTACAAGCTGCAAGAGTGTTAATATGTATAAATAATTGGTTATATATAACATGTAATGGTGCATCATGATGTGTGCTTATGAGTTATGTCGATTTGAATGCTAGTATGTAATTTAAACTTAAGGTATACCTAAGTGGTATAATACCGTACTTGCTTGATTATTATTATGTATGTGGATCATTGGATCCCTGAAATCATAAGTCTGGTTACGTGTATTTATGTACTTATGACCTATGATAGTATGGTATATCATAGAATACTAAGGTGTAAATGTATATTAAATCCAGATGGTACATATTGTAATTATCTAGACTCACAATTATGTTTGAATGATCTAAAGTATGCATGTTGGTTATTACTATGAATAATATGTTTTGTGATAGTTGATAGGGCTTTATGTGTGAATAGAAGCTTATGTTTTCATATATTTAATACCAATTTATATGATTGATTATGGAAAACTAGTAGTTACGTCTTAAAATACTAAAGCATGGTAATATGGGTTATCATAGAGTGTAGTATGTTTGAAAACTAATTGTGGTAGTTAAAATCTGTGTTAAAATGTGTATTTTACTTGGGTGGTATAAATTGCAGTCATTATTTCTAGTATGAGATAGAAAATAATGTAAGATTAATTCATATATTTGACAAAATAAATGTATGCTTTGGTTACTCAAATGTTTAACATATTATATGATGTGTTTGCTAGTAGAAAGTAAATTAAATGAATCTTGTGGTTAAACTGTATTTGACCAATCTGCATTGTTGATGTAGAGTAAAGAGTGAGATGGATTTCCTTAGATTACTAGTATCATAATGATAGATGAAGATAGTTCGATCAAGTGGTGTGTATGAATTTGATTGATCTATAGGTCATTATTATTTATTATTCATAAAACTTTGGGTCAAAGTACATTTAGTGAGACATTATCATTTCATGAGTATGATTTACATGTTTGTGAGATATCTTATAATAAAATGGTTTTCTATGATATACTGCATGTTTAGTTTAAAAATCATACATCACACAGGTACTTGCTCATCTCTCTAGATTCTCATGCCATCACTATCTACTAATCCATGAAGGGAGGTCCACTTCTTGATAGGATCAATGTAGGGGATCCTTGGTCCATATTTGGTTTGGAAAAACACTTGGATGATGCTCTCCCTCCCTACAATAGTACTACTTATTAAGATGACACTTGAGATTACCATAGATACTTGAGTTTGGGAACAATGCTCTGGGGGAGTCATGTATATTATATGTACATTGTATTGAATTCTACTTATTATTGAATAATTACTTATTATTGTACTTGGATAGTGGTCTATGTAGACTTATATGAGCCATGGTTGAGTTAGTATAATTACTTTCTATATTTGCATTGTGATGTGCTGTCACGATATGTGATGTAATATGCTTGTTTTCTATTATCATGCTTTGAGTATTTCATATGGCCTCTGTAGATTCTCATGGTGCATTCTATTTTTGGTGTATGTGTTATATAAAAAAAAAATCACGTAATTTTGGTTTATGCCAATGGGGTTGTTACACATGTCACTTGAATGCTTGACTTTTATGCAAGTTATTATTTTCAATATATTTTTCTAGAATGATTTCCACTACTTAGGAGCTTAACAAATACCAAAATAGTTCTATTATTCAACTGGTTTACTACACACCTCGAAACCTCATGTTATTTTCCTTAAGCTTCAAATATTGCAAAAGAATAATTTTTTGTTGAAGGTGCATTGGTGCCACAAACTTTGGAAATGAACGTCATGTCAACATGTGAATCAACAACATAAAAATAAAAATATTTCTCTAAACCCCTTATTTTTATTTTTCATTTATTACTCTAAAATAAGGTTATTGATTAAGTGTGCTTTTATTTTTTTTACATTTGATTGTGCTTAATTAAATGTGTATGGATAGATGTATTGCATTTTGAATTAAATCCCATTTTTCATACTATATTTGGTGAAGTTGTTATATTGAGTGCAAATGTGGTATTTCTCAGCGACATCTCTTTAGACCTTTGTCTACCTTATATATATATATATATATATATATATATATATATATATATATATATATATATATATATATATATATATATATATAAGGTAGACAAATGTCTAAAGAGATGTCTATATATATTATTTTCCTTTATTCTAGCATGTGTTACTAGGTGGCATTTTTTTTCTCACTTTGACCTTATAGCCCACACTCTAACTTGCCTCCACATACCCCTTCCTTCTTCAACATACCCATGTACACCTCAACCCCACTGTTATCATGCTCAATCCATTTGTGCCCAGCTTTCCTCCTTCCTACATAACTTGTGGCACCCTCTCTCCAATGTTATTCCTTACTACACAACACTTCCCACCCTCTATTATTTATTAATATTGAGAGTTATATTGTACCAATAGTTTTTACATTTCATATTAATTTATTTCTTTATATTCCCTTCAATTGTCATCCATTGTGTGCTTCTATTGTGTTGCATTCTCTCAAAGCCTACCCATGCACACACACTTCCATAGTCACTTCCCTTCATTTCTTTCACAATATCACCCAATCCTCCTAACACCCTTCTCACTCCATGTTGTTCACATAACCCATGTTAGACCATTGTTATTATCTCCCTTCCACTTGTGTGCACCCTCCTAGTCATGAAACTCTCCCAACTTAAACACAATCCCACCATAAGTGTGTTGCTTGTTTTACAATACCCCTAACAGCTAACACTCATCTCCTCTTAAATTTATCACACATATGTACTCTATTTCCAACTTGCACTACCTTTTTATTTAATGTATAAGCTCAAAGTTACATAGATATCAACATATTTTCCCATGTTTTAGATTACATATAGTGGATTACAGTTGTTGAGTAAGCATACATCTAAATCTGAGCATTCCTTCTACTAAGTAACCATGACTAGGGGGCATCTAATTTGTCAAAGTCACCCAGGGAAAAATCTTGGCCCTATCCGATTGACTCTCCATGTCAAGTATCTAGAGGGATTTATACCTTAATGGATGGCCTACAAACCATCATCCTCACTAATTGGACTACAACCCTTTTGATTGTACTGATTTTTTAAAAATTAAATAAATATTAAGGTTATTCATTCAACATATCCCTTTGAAAACAACCTAGATTTAATATTTAAAGAAGGAAACTCAAAGCAATTATGTATATACTATATTCCTTGAATTTTAAATCCATTTTTCTCTTAATTGTATGTTATACATGGACCCAACCAATTTTATTCTATTTTCATTTATTTATATTATTTTTAACTTTCTCTCCATTCTCTATGGTCTTTCTTCTTCCTCTATATTTTAATTTTAATTTTCCTTTATGTTTTTTTTAAAGATCAAAGAAAGGGCTATAAGCTCATCTAAAAATAATAGTAAGTAAAAAGTTGACAAGTCAGGTGCAAAGCAAATAAGAATATCAATTGTTTATGTCAACATCTATTAGCCCAAAGGCTTTATGAAATAGATAATTAGCCACAAATTATCTTTCCACTCATTAGGGATAGAGATCACATTCAGGACTATGAGCTTATTCTTCCATTTCCAAGCCCTTCATTATCAATTTCATCTGAAGTTCTTGAATTGTTAAGTATCTATCCCCAACTTGCAGCAGATAACATCCATTTTTGTGCCATTTGATACTTCATTTTGTCATTTATTTCAACAAATTCCACACATGGTCCATCTTATGTTGGATTTGAAGTGGCAAACATGGAGTCTTATATCCTCCCACACACTTTAACTCATCATTGAGAAGTGAGTTGTTCAAAAACCAAAATCTTATCACACTTTTTTCCATAATAGTGAATGAATCACTGGATCTATTACCCCCTTGCCACGTCATTATCATGAAGAAATAAAACAAGACTCACAATCAATGTTAAATAAATTTTTGAGTCTACAATCCAAGGTATGAGGAGAAAATAGATTTAAAGGATGTTTTTGAAAAAAATTCTCCACTCCCATATTGGCAAGATAATCTACAACTTTATTTTCATCATGGGGAGTATGCCAAATTTCAATGTCAAGGGATAATGAGTAGTATGTAATCTTTTAACACATTATTAGGTTTCCAATTCTAAATATTACCATTTTTCTCTACTTCTAAGATCAGTCTGGAATCACCTTCAATGATTAACTTATCCTAGTTGTTGTTACTCATAATTGATAAGCTTTTACAAAATTATTCATACACCTACCCAAAGCCTCACTAAAGCCCTAGATTAAAATCACCATTGTTATTTTGAAATACACCTCTTGCTCCACCCCAGCTAGGGTTTCTTGTTATATCCCCATCAAAATTTAGCTTGATAAAGTGATCTTGGGGAGGATGTTAATCAATTTGAGGTTGAATTCTTCTAATTCTATTGACTCTCTTATTAGGGATGCCTTCGAGAATATTCTTATAGTTCTTGAAGATAGAGAAGTCCTCCATAACTTTTTTTCAATCTTTAGGAGGCCAAGTATTTAAAATCTATTTGATTGTTTTTAAAATGATGTTTAAGATTGAAATTTTATCCTTTTTTCATCTTTGAATATTTTTCAATTCCTTTCAAGACAAATATTCCAAAAAACTATAGAGGGATTGAAATTCCAAATTTGAAAAAGAGGAGGGGATTTAAAATTCAAGAACCAACACAAAATCAAGTCCTTGAGCTTTATTTATTTACCTATTGTCTTCATTTATTTTCCTTAATTGTTTGTTAATTTATTTTAACTTTATTTTGGCATTATTTTAAAAACATATAATTAAAATATAGTACATTAGTTCTTAGGGTTATTATTATGTTAGCTATCTAGGGTTTTGTCATAAATTACAATTTTATATTATTCAAAACCTTAACCTTCAATCATAGAATTTATTGTTGATTCTTATATTTATGCTTCATTTGTGTTCAAACCTTTTTATCTTCAATAAGCACAATTATTTTATCAATATTGATTTTAAATGTTCTTTTATTAGGCCATGTTTGTAAATGTATTAATTCATGTTCCAAAATCATAATATGTGTAATTTCTTAGGAAGGTGGTATTCATATACAAATTTATATTTTTAAAATAATATCACATAATATTTAATTTTTCTAAGATATGTTAGAGTTTCATATGCTTGCTCAAGTGTCCCATCTATATTCCTTGTTCAAGCCTCAAGTCATAATAGGGAAAACATGGAGTTTCATGAAAAACTTCCTGTTCCTAATGATCAAGGTGGATGATACATTATGGGGTCACCCATACCATGTAAACAAGGGTTATAGAAAAGAATGCAATGGTCCTTCCTAATCTTCCTCAATCTTAAGATGAGACAAACCAATACATCCTTCTAAATTTTTTCAAGCTCCTGTGCTTATTTTGCAAGTAGCCAAAGATTATGAAATTATGGATCAACTCGAAAATACCCAAGCTAAGATATTTATCCTTGAATTACTTACATAATAAAATATTTACAATAATAATCTTTACATAATCTCAAAGAAAACAACATTGCCAAGTGATAATACTAAAGTTTATCACTTTGTGTTTGTCATAAAGTCTTTGAAAGGTATAAGCGTGTTATTTACTTTGAGAATGATGAGATACCTCCAAGAGACATTGTTGATCAACATTTACATTTACACATTAAATTCACTATCAACAATTAGGAATCAAAAAAGTGTTTATCGATAATGTTTTATGATTGAATGTACAAAGTAAAATATTTATTTTACAATTAAGCATTAATAAATAGGCATTAACTAAGTCAACTATGATTATAAAATGGTTTGACAATCAAGAATGAAGAACAATTTACACAATTACATTAAATCTTACTTTAGGGATAAAAACATTAGCGACTAGGTGTCATCTCATATCCAATGATGTACATTACAATATTTTTGTTGGAAGATATTGAACTCCTGGTTTGGGTGTTGTACTCTTTACCTTACTAAAATGTTTGAAATTTTCACATGATGCAATTCTTTATACATGCATAACGAATTATATGTGTTTAAAATATTACTTTATGCTATTTATAATTTTTGTATCTTTGTTTACCGTATGATGATTTAAAAAAAAAAAATCAAATGTTTGTCTTGGAACTTGATAGGTACATGTGGAAATGACCTATTCTTTTGTCATCATTCTTTATTTAAAATATTTTCTTTTATAATCAATGTAGTGTATTAGGCACTTTATTTTCATCAAATTTGGATTTTGTATTTATTAATGAAATAAAATGGTTCTAAATTATATCTATGAGACCTCAAGAGTTTATAAGGCTATAAATTTTATCTCAATTATTTGGTTATTTTTTAAGAAGGTTGTTTATTCTCCTAATAATTTTTATCAACAACACTCCCAAACACTTCTCTCTGAGTATTTATATTCTTAATATTTCCATGTATCTAAACTAGATGTCATAATAGGCCCAACATTTTAAGATGAAGTACTTATATGTTTCTATTGTTCATGTGAGTAGAGCAAATATATCATTTCTTCCCATTCTTCATTAAGGGTTACCCATCTACTTATCTCGCATTTAAGCCATTAGGAACTAGTTCTTATTTGAGTTATAAGTGTCTTCCACCTCCAATTGATTCAAATCCCTACATATATTTTTTTGTGACACTCATAAGTTGGGTTGAATTTTCAAAGATAGTGTAGTCGTTTCTTGCTTGTTATGTTGAGAGGCATTCTACAATGATAAATAGGGGGTGATGGTGGGTTGTAATGTCTATGAGTGTGTTCACTTTTAATTTTACCCTTAAATTTGATATATATTTGATTTTCACTTATAAATTTTTTCTTTTGTGTTTGAGAAGTCAATTGAAATATCATAATATTTTAGGCATGTGGTAGAGTTTGGATCACCCTTTTTTTTGGAAATAATTTTTTTGATTTTGACACATTGGTGTAATTAGATTGGCACAATTTGTTACTAGTCAATAAATTTTTTGTGAAGAATGTAATGAAGCTATTAATAATTATGGTAGGTGAAAAGTCTAAGATAAAAGCCTTGAGATTGATATATTTTGGCTTTTTTCAGATGGATTTATTTTAGATATGTATACTAGTTCTTATTTGGGCTATAAGTATCTTCCCCCTCCATTTGATTTAAGCCCACATGTATGTTTTTGCATGATGTTAATTGGTTGAGTTGAATTTTGTAAGATAATGTTGTTGTTCCTTGCTTGTTATGCCAAAAGGCATTCTACAATTACTCCATAATTTATTCCTCTACATTTTATCGAATGTTTTCTTTAAATATATAAAACAATACTAGAGTTCGCTTTTTTTATCCCACATGTTTTCAACTAAGTCTCCCTAGGTACCTAAAACAGGGCCTTGATATTTATAAGTTTTATTTTATAAATAATTTAATACACTTATTATGTTAGGTTAATTTAGTTTAACTTGGGTAATATACATCCCTTTGTTGACTTCTATTGTGCTAATCATCCCCCTCGTGTGCATCTCTTATATTATCTCTAGCTTACTTTGTGTACTTCTTAGCGCACCTTTATCTTAACTTATGTTTAGATCATCCTTAAGTTGGGTACATGTTTCCCTCTCTTTCCCAAATTTTAAGGTCCTAGGTGTTGGAAGCCAGTGTGAGTGTTTATATTAATTTTAAACTAAATTCAAATGTCATTTAGATAAATTCAAAAGTGTGATAGTTCATACAGACATTAGAGATCTATAAATTATTCACATGAATCTATTTAGCAGTCTTAGGCAATCTAGAGGAGATCAAGCAATTAGAGTATTATTAGCGAAGATAATATTTCTCGTGGAGCACTTTTTGCACATAACCTAGGTGTTTGCGAGTCACTTGAATGATTTACATTTATGCATGTTATTATTTTCAATATATTTTTCTAAAGTGGTTTCCACTACTTTGTGACCTAGCAAATACAAATATTGTTATGTTATTCACCTAATTTACCAGAAACCCATAAAGCTCACATTGTTTTCCTTACACTACATGTATAGCTCGGAGAAGAAGAATTTTGTATTGGAGGTGTATTGGAGCTGCAGACTTTGGAAATGAGTGTTAGGTCAACATGTGAATCAATCACATAAAATTGAAGATACTTCTTTAAATCATCTTCTTTCATTTATTGCTCTTGAACTAGAGTATTAAATAAGTATGATTTTATTGTTTTACACTACATTAACTTAATTAAATGTGTTTAGGTAGATGTATCAGATTTTAGTGTGAATCCCCTTTTCCATACTATATTTGGTGAACCTGTCATATTTAGCACCTATTTGGGATTTTATGTTTTTTGATTGTCTCCTTGGACATTTGTCTATGTTATTTTTATTATTATTTATTGTTGTTTTTTATTTTTCTATTGTTGTTATTATATATTCATTCCAACATGTGTTATCAATGATTTTTTTTCTCATTGTGACCTCATAGCCAACACTCTAACTCACCTCCACATACCCTTTCCTCTTTCACCATTCTCCCATGCACTTCAACTCCATTATCACTAGTGTTTTTCCATTTGTGCCTAACCTTCCTCCTCCATATGTAGCTCGTGAAACCCTATCCATCAGTCATGTTTCTTATCATTCATCCCCTCATACCCTCTTTATTATTTGATATTACCAAGAGTTATATTACATCAACATTTTATATATTTAATATTAATTTATTTATTTATATTGCCTTTGGTTATCATCCCTTGTATGTCTTTGTTGCACTATAATCTCCCACAACCTATTTATGTGAACTCACTATGACAGTCATTTCCCTTCATTTTTTTCACCTCTTACCTAGTCCTCTAAATGCCCTTCCTCCTCCTTGTTGTTCGCATAGCCCATGTCATGCTTTTTCTATCAACTTTCTTATACCCACTTTCCATATTGCCCACCCCATACCTTCCCCCTATGTGCACCCACCTGGTCACACACCCTCCTATATTTAACACAAACCCACCATCTTCTTGTTATTTGATTCATAATGGCCACTAATTGCTTGTGTTCATCTCCTCTCCACCTACCACGTATTTGCACTCTATTTCGAACTCCCACCCACTTTTTGTTTTTGGGAAAATATTAAAGAAATTAAGGTTACGTAAAGGAATGGGATAAATTATTGGATAGGGCTGAATAGTTGTGACCCCTGTTGTGAAGGGATTCCCTAATTATGATTAAGTCATACTTATTTAATTATGCATAAGTATTTTTGTACTTTTAGTAAAAGTAACCTATACATTGTATTATTGGTCTTATCATTTTTTAGATAAACAATAATTTTTTTTTGTAGTTATATTTAAAATATTACATATATATTGAAAATAAAAGAACATCATATATCATATTCAAATAAATGTACATCATATTCAAAATTAAATATACTTTTCAAAACATCACATCCTTTTATAATATATTTAGGTGTAAATAATATTAAAACAATAACTTCATTGAGTATATGAGTTCCAAAAAGTTAATTTTATACATCTAATTGTAAATTTTATAAGACATGACCTTAAATATCTCAGGGTATATAAAATTATAACTGGCGCATTTACATTTCATTACATACTATGTTATTCAAATTTTAAATATTTGGCTTCACAATCTAGGACATTAAAATCCAACCTCCTCCATTAATTGTCTGCACTTATAAAATTAAAGTTCCATATAATTTTTAAGCCTCACTATTCCCAGAAAATTCAAAATTCAAATTTGGTCATTGAGATACAATTTATCTATAAATGATAAATTCTAAACCAACCATTGTTTGAATAACATAGTATGTATTAAAATCAAACACTAACTTCATTGATTATATGAGTGTCAAAAAGTTAATTGTAAGTTTTATAAGACACAATCTCAAATATCCCAAGTTATATAATATTATAACTACTGTATTTACATGTTATTACATATTATTTTATTTAAATTTTAAATATTTGGCTCTATAATTTGGGACATTAAAATCCAATCTCCTCCATTAATTATGTGTTCCTGCAAAATTGAAGTTCCATACAAATTTTAAGCCTCACCATTCTCACAAAATTCAAAATTTAAATTTGGTTGTTGAGATTATTACATCTTGATTTCTCATCAGGGAAATTTATTAGATTATTTATAGATATATGCAGCTAACAATTGAGATTTGTTATATTTCTGATTAAGCTTGAGATTTATGCGATTATGGGATAGTAGAATATTTTTTAGTTATATGATGATACATGATTATGTATTATGAGTTGGATAATGTATATGATTTCATTTTAAGTATATTGATGTATTATTTTAGGTATATATTGTTATTTTATGATTATCATATGATATGATCTAATTCTTGTGTGTTGTGAGGTGGACGCAAGAAAATTCATCCCTTGAGCATACTAGAGGGAGAGCATCATCAGAGAGGATGATGCAGATAGAGACATCACAGGTTGATAGAGAGCTAGCAAAACCCTGCACACACCATAATAATTAGTCATAATAAAAAATACATTTAAAAATGATTGTTTTAGTGTTTGCTTAAATTATTCTTTTCTATGATTGTTTGAGTAGGCAAATTATAGCAATAAATTCCGTTGTGTATTTAGCCTAATATATCATTAATATACATAAAGACAAAATTAATAAAGATAAAATTTAATACGAGTTATTATTTATGATTTTACCATTAAATTACTAAGCATAATTAAATATTAAATTGGTTTAATATGAAATTAAAATTTCATATTAAAATATAAAAGAGAATTGTTTTTTTAAAAAAAGAAAAACATTGAAATTAGAAAAAAATAAAATTAAAATCTAGAAAAAAATAAAAAAAGAATTAAAGGGACTTAAAATTAGCAAAAACAAAAAGATAAGATAAAATATTAAAATAAATAAATAAAGTAATTAATTAAAATTAAATTAAAAAAAAAAATCTTGGAAAAAAAAGAAATTAGCATCCATTTTCTTTTTAAGAGAAAGAATGAAGGAGAATTTTTCATCGTTTTATGTATTAGAGAAATTAAAAGAAGGGAGCAGTTTTGAAGAGAAGGCCAAAAGAGAAGCAGGGATATAATTTTAGATAGGAAGGTAGAAAATTCTAGGTGGGTGTTGTAATTAGAATTTCAATCTTATGTATGTGTGTATTTTGAATGATTGGAGGTTGTCATCTGCATACATAAGTTATGATTAAATCTATGTAAAAAATAAATATGTATACATTAGTTTCTTTTAAGTTTACGGTCTACTATACTGGTAAATAATTAAGTTTAAACTTAGTCATAATACTTAAAATCAAACCTTGAAAACATAGTTTTGGACTTCAAGGAATTTTGATTAATTTTCTGGTAAATCAAGGGGTTGAGATAAGTTTGTTGGCTGCCTTTGTTAAGGCATCTATTTAGGTTGACGGATCTTCTGTTATATCTAAATCTGTATGTAGTGTAAAAAAAATAGAAAAAGAAAAAATTTGAACTATATGAAATAAGTAATATAAATTATATGACTTGAATTATAATTAAGCTACTTAATTATAATTCATTTAAATCAGTGTGTAACTTATAAACCAAATTTGGGTATACCAAATCCAGTATCTTTATTTCTAAGATTTATTATAAATATTTAATATTTATAATCCAACTTATTGAATTAGATTTATTCAAATGGTATAATGCTTCTGATTCATATGAATAATAATTTATAAATTAGATATAATAATATTAAGCCATATAATTTTGATATCTTCATAAGCCAAGTCTTTATAATATGGCTTAATATTATAAGTCATATAAGTCATATATTTAGATATTATCATAATTATAAACCGAATATAAGTCATATAAGACAAAATTAAACTATATTTAATACCATAAAATCTTTATAAACCAAGTATTTATATATTAAATCTTTATACATAGAATCTTTATAATAATCACGGATCTTTATATCATGGATTCATATTTTTAATAATCCAGTAGCAATAAGCTTATAAATCCCAATATTAAAATAAGTTAAAATTAATTTATTAAAATTATAAGCTTTATAATTTCTATACATTAGGTAATTTAAAAACCAATAGTTTAATTTTATTCCAATAATTTTTTGTGAAACCAATTTAAGTGTTTGGAGTAGATCATACCGTAATATGTAGAAAATAAATCTATTGTTTACTCTAAATAAAGCGTCACCCTATCCCAACTAGTTGAGTGTTTGGGAGTTTTTAAATATATTTATTTATTTTATATAATGCCTATCAGAAAAATTAAAGCCACTTTATATTGTTTTAAGTATCTTAGCGGCGTTGGTTGAAAGTATAATTTGAGTATGAAATAATATTTAAGTTACTAGAAATTTAGTAAGCAACTAATGAATACTTTTTTTAAAGTGGGGTTGCCATATCTAAAATAAGAGTATGTATATAGTAATGCAAAAAAAAATGAGTTATTAAAATTGCTAAACTAAGGGTGCATGGATATATTCTGAATTTGCTAGCCATAACACTTATTATGTTTGGACATAAGACAAACTTTTTAGTGCCATAATAGCACGAGATGGTTATAATATGAATTTTAACAAGGATTTGATGTTGTTGTAACAGTTGTAAAAATATAATAAACTCTCATTTGGAAGTGTTTAGACTTCAATTAAATAGGTGATGTTAGTATATTGCCTAAAATGATAGCAAATTGTTTCGCTTTTGGAGTCATTAATAGATGATTTATGCTTGTATGAATATAACATACATTGATTTATAAATATTTTTGTTCATGATAACAAATACTCTAGGTGATAAAACAAACCTAATATACTAAGGTAAATTGTGTGAAATATTGAGATTACTTGTTATATGAAAAACCGTTACATAGAATTTGATGATTGTAACTAGTTATGAGTTTGTGCCTAGTAACATAATGTTTCTTTTTGGAAAATAGGCGTAAACAAGCCTAATAGTATATATATAAACTTAGAATATATTCTAGATGTTATAATTCTTGGGTGGAATATTAAATAAAAATTGGTAGGATTACTTATGGATAACTTAACAAATGATCGCTTATCAACTCCTAAAAATAAACCGATTGTTAGATAGGATTTCTTACTTTTCAAGAAAAATGAATTCTAGGTGTACTAGATGTTTTATGCAATATGTGTTTCCATGTATTTATGACTACTTTATTAGCTTGGTTTCAAAACTTAGTAGTATTGTTTAAAAACACTAATTTGTGGTTTAAAATTTTTATATCATTAGAATACCTACATGTGGTGCATATTAGGATGTGCAAATGTTAGTATATAGGGAGTATACTTGTAGTTCATTAGATGATTTGAATAAGTCATTAAAATTATTGAAGAATCAAGAACTATAACCCTTAGAATAGTCTCCTAGAAGCAAATGACTCATCAGAAAGAAAAAGTCATAATGGATATATGAAATATCTGACTCACTACTAATAATGTGAAAGACTGTTAGTCATATATATTTAGTGGGGAATACTTTTATGCATTACATACTATAAGTGTGTTATTATGTATAAATATTTAGTTACACCTAGTGCATAAAGGTGCATAGTGATGTATGTTTATAGATTGTGATACTTTATTATGCTTGTATGTAGTATACTTGGGTGGTATAATTGTTTATTGTTTACTTGTTATTATCTACATAAATCAAGTGAGTCTTGAAAATCATAAGTTTGGTTTATGTGTTGATATGTAGTTGAAAACTTATGATAATATGGGATATCATAGGATACTACAGTATAAATGTATGTTATACCTAAGTGGTACTTACTATAGTTATTATGCCTAAACTCATATCTATATTTGATTATTTTATTGTATACATGTTAGTTATTGCTATGATAGTGTGTGTTGTTGGTAAGACTAGTGCATGCATACATGCAAAATTTGAAAGTTTAACAAATGTTGTGTTGGCATGTTATTGTGTTCCATCGGAATGATGATTTGCTTTGTTATATATAGTTACTTATATAACACTTGTATTTCTATGTATTTGAGACTACTTCATATGATTGTCTGTAAAAAATTGGTAGTTAAGACTTAGAACACTGGACTATGGTAATATGAGTTGTCATAGGATATAAATAACTAGAAACCAATTAAATTGTTTGAATTGTATAGTGAAATTATACATTTACCCAAATGGTATGTATGTAATCATTATTTCTAGTATGGGATAGAATATAATGAAAAAATCATGCATATGTTTGACAGACTAAATGTATGTTGTTGTTACTCCTTTGTATAGCATGTCGTATGATGCATTTGCTAGTAGGTTGTAAGTTATTGAATCTTGTGATTAAATTATATTTAACCAATCTACATTGCTAATGCAGAGTAAAGAGTGAGATGGACTTCACTAGCTTACTAGCATTGTAATGTTAGATAAAGGCAGTTCGATTAAGTGATGTGCATGAAATTGATAGATTTTTAGATCACTTTTATATTACTATTTGTAAATCTTTGGGCTAAAGTATGCTTAATGAGACATTATCACTTCATAGTGTGATTCACATATTTGTGAAATATCTTGTAATAGAATGGATTTTTATGATACATTACATGTTTAGTAAAGAATCATACAACACACACATACTTGCTAGTCTCTCTAGATTCTCTCACTATCACTATCTACCCATCCATGAAGGGAGGGCCATTCCCTGATGGGATTAGTGCAGGGGATCTTTGGTCTATGGTTAGTATGGAAAAGCACTCGAATGGGATTAGTGCAGGGGATCTTTGGTCTATGGTTAGTATGGAAAAGCACTTGGATGATGCTCTCCCTCCCCACAATAGTATTACTATTAAGACGACACTTGAGATTGCCATAGATACTAGAAGGTCTGGAAAACGCATGTTGTGGGGAGCCATGCATCTATATGTATATCGTATTGTATTTTATTTATCATTGAGTATTGTCATGAAGAGTTGTAATTACTTGTTATTGTAAATCAATAGCGGTGGTTATAAACTTGTTTTAGTTGTAGCTGAGTTAATGTAATTACTTTCTATATTCGCATTATGACGTGTACTCTTACGACATTAATAATTAGTATTATATGATGTTTTATGCTTGTTGTTATTATCACCTTGTGTATTTCTTATGGTCTATATAGATTCTCATGGTGTAATCTATATTTGGTATATATGTTAACTTTTTTTAAAAAAATCTCATGTATTTCTTTGTCTAACTTAATAGGGTTGTTACAGAGACATGATTTATCTATAAATGACAAATTCTAGACCAACCATTGTTTGAATTCTAAGGAGAATGTCAGTTTCAAATTTTATTAATTTGGAAGCATTGTAATTATTTCTACTTCAAGGTAAGAAAACGTAAGTTTTTATTGACATACCAGTGCATGCCATTATTTTTCTATCAAACCAAATCCTTTTTTTAATTCATGTTGTTGTGTTATTGATATGTTGTTATCAATTAATGTTGTCATGATATTCATTCACATTTTCAACACACATTATTATTTTTCCATCCTATTTTCAAAATTTATTTTCATGTGTTATTATTTTTCACTGAATTCTTTTATTTTCTAAATTCAATGGTCATGTTGGAAGACACTTGTGTCATTAATATTCAATAATGGGACATGTTGAAAGACACTTGTCTCATTAATATGAAATGAAGGGTTATGTTAAAAGGTGCATGGGGGGATTTATTTTCTTTAATGTGGCAAATTAATAATGAAATGTGGCATGTTAATGCCACCATACACGCTATTCACAACCTATTCAGCATGCCTTGTTCAAGTCACTCACCCCTAAATGCCATGGAACCCAAAATCCTCTTCTGCAGAATGTAATGTCTCACAAAAATTGTAGTGTTGAGATGTTGGGGGATTAAATATTATCCACAATTGAACCCACAATGTCAGCATGTTTTCATTCACATTTGACTTAACATTTGTTGTTATTTGGATGGAAGCCTTGAAGGTTTCATTCACACACCACTAAATGTTATTGTTTTATATCACTGACACATTTATATTTCCTTACCTCTGACTTTCCATAGATTCTACAGGCACTCACTAATCATTTCCACACATAAATGCTTGTTTGGATGGAAAGGGGTTAGAACTTGGAATGGAAGACTGAACATTTAATTATATGTGGATGGAAGCTAGGGTTGAAGGTTTTCATTCACATACCAGCAAATTTTATTGTCTTTATTTTAAAAATATTTTTTTCATTCAAATACTAGTAAATGTTATTGTTTTTGCATCAAACAAAATCATTTAGTGAATTAGTGTTGTTGTTTTATTTATATATGAGACACATTTCTATTTTCATGCCTTTCTATTAAAATTTGCATTATGAGGAGCACTGATGTTTTATTATGTGTCTTTAATAAGCAATGAAGGTCCATGTTGGAAGACTTCTCCCAAACTTAAAGTGCATTAAAGTGTTGCATTAATATTGTTCAATGTGGCGTGTTAAAATATGACTCATTCACAATAAATGTGATATGAATGATGATGTAACCTAATGACGTTTTCTGCATAATGCATTATTTAACAAAGATTGTATATATGGTGTGTTGGATGGAAGAAACGGTATTGCCTTGATCACCCTAAAACTTTTTCATGCGTTATTGAACATTTACTGGTACATGAATGGTAGTCATGAAGGTTTTATTCACATATGAGTAAATGTTATTAATTTTATATCAAACCAAGTCATTTTCCTAATTCATGTCATTGTATTATTTATATTTGCAACACATTTATGTTTTGCTACCTACATGATTTAAATGGTATAATGATTTCATAGTTAAGGTTAAATTTTGTTGCTCCCTCCTTCAGCCAATTTAGTGGGCTTACTTGAGAATGCATAATTAAACCAAATTTAAGTCATTTTAAAGACATGACTAATTGTTGAGACCAATATGTCAAATAATTTTTTAAAATTTGGCCACTAATAAAATATAAATAAATACATTATTTTTGCATTGGTTAAAATAATTATGCGGTGAAGACCATTATCTAGTTAATGTGGTTCACTAATATACAACAAAGGGCCATGTTAAAATATGTGTGTGTCAATACGATTCAACATTTACTGGTACATGGATGGAAGCTCTGAAGGTTCTCATTCACATACCAATAAATGTTATTGTCTTTGTATCAAAATTAAGATTTTTGTTCACCTACCAGTAAATGTCGAGTGAGATGTATCAAACTAAATCCTTTTGTGAACTCATGTTGTTGTGTTATTGATATGTTGTTGTGAATTTATATTATTATGTTATTAATTCACATTTTCAAAATTACAAATAGTCTTTGCCATAACTATTGTTGATATGTTTTGCATTCTATTGTCAATTATATATATACAACATGACAAATGCTAAGAAGAGGATGCAGTTTATTAGTTGATGGCCATGTGCAACAATCAAGAGTAGAGTAGTGAAATTCATTGATGTTGATGAAAAGGCTAATGAAGATCAACCCACTACCAACCAATAAGAGAGGGTAGTTATTGAAGATCAACCCACTGCTAAGCAGGCTGAGAATGAAGTTATTCAAGACCAACCCCTTGTTACCCAACCAAAGAAGTAATTGAGTAAAAATGCTACTACCACTAAAATGGTTTCCTTTCATACAAAGTGGACAACAAATGATATGGCAAGTGTAGTTAGAGATGTGTATGATAATGATTACTCGATAAACATTGCATCAATAAAGTGGGGCATGAAACCAAGCACATTGTCTAATTTTTTGAAAGGAGTTACAACAATGAATAAGAGAGGGCCACCCACTATTTTATCAAATGTAGAGGAATGAGAGGGAAAGAAGAGAACACCTAAAGATTTAAAATGAAATCAAAAGGCAAAAGGAGTAGGAGAAGATACAACAAAGTTAGAGAAAAGAGCAAAAAATAAGGGCATGATATAAGGGAAAGGGAATTCAAGAAGGTCATAAAATAATTGGAGAGACAAAGGTGTTTAAGAAGCCAATTCAACCCTTTATCTGAACAGTATCACATTTTGAAAGGCATGATTAACATTCTTTCCCTAATTACTTCATTTGCTCATAACTATCCATGTGGGAGGCCTCTTCCTAATTTTATTAACATGGTAGAAAATCCCACTAAGGAGAAAGCCCTTGAAGGACCAACTGCAACTACATTTTCTCTAAATATGGGCAATGGAGGGCATATCTCAAATTTTCCACCTTGGATGATGTAAATTTTGTTTGACCTTAAATAAATCATTTGTAAGATATGGTTTGTGCTTGAAAACTCAAATTAGGGTGACCAAGACTAGTGTTTTTATAGGTGATGATACTTTTGAATTATATTATGGAATGATCATGTTTCAACTATATAAACTAGTTACTTGTTTTCTACCATTAAACATGGAAATGGGCCATAACTTTAATGAAATTTAAGTTA
Source organism: Torreya grandis (assembly GCA_037957365.1). NCBI lineage: Eukaryota > Viridiplantae > Streptophyta > Pinopsida > Cupressales > Taxaceae > Torreya > Torreya grandis. The sequence goes on from JARHVA010002205.1 coordinate 2,207,558, forward strand.
CCTTCACTTGAAATTGAGTTACACATTGTTCTTCTATGCTATTTAATTCAAAATATATCACCATCACTCACAAGAAATAAACATCAATAACACATATAACCAATATAATCAATAAAACGTTTAGCATGACAAAGAGTTTATTTATTTTTAAAAATAAATGTAAGATCATTACAAAATTTGAAAACATAAAATGTGTTAACAAACAAAATGTAATAAATGGAAGGGCATTACAAACTTTGCAAACATAAATGTGTTAATAAACATAATGTAAAAAATGTAAATGTAGTGCAATAAAAACAATGTTAAGAAACACAATATTTGTGAAAATTTCACGAATACTATAAGTTTGAGTAGCCCCAAAAAGATGCACCCTTTACAATAAGTAAACCCCAGTAAACAAAAACACATGAAAAAGAAATTGACAATATAATGGAAAAATTATCGTCAATAACTATGGCAAAGAATAGTTGTAATCTTGAAAATTTAAATGACTAACACACTAGCATATCAATAACACAAGAACATGAATTCACAAAACAATATGGTTTGATACATATGACTCAACATTTTAACCTGTATGTGAATGAAAACCTTAATTTTGATACAAAGATGATAATATTTATTGGTATGTGAATGAAAACCTTAATTTTAATACAAAGGCAATAACATTTACCTATATGTGAATGATAACCTTTGGGGATCCCATCCACATACTAGTAAATATTCATTATTTCATCCACTTAATAGTAAATGTTTAGTCTTCAATCCCAAGTTCAAATCGTTTTCCATCTAAACAAATATTTGTGTGGGAAACTTTACTAGGTGCTTGTAAAAGCCGTGGAAAGTTAGAGGTAGGGAAATAGAATTACCTCACAATATAAATAACACAACAATGTGAATGGAAAACATGCCAACAATAATTATGGCAAATAATATTTGTAATGATGAAAACGTAAATGAATAACACAACAACATGAACTCATAATAACATGTCAATAACACAATAACATGATTTCACAACAACGCATCAATATCACAACAATATGAAATCACAGAAAGATTTAGTTTCATACATCTAAAATACCATTTACTGGTATGTGAATGAAAATCTTAATTTTGATACAAATATAATAACATTTATTGATATGTGAACAAAAACCTCTAAGAATTTTATCTACATCCCAATAAATGTTCAGTAACATATGACATGATTGTAGGTTATTCAAGGCAGATAACATTTCATCCTTTCAACATGTCAAAGATATGATATATGTTAAAAAAATGCATTCTACATGAAATGCCATTGGGTTTCATCATTGTTCATCTCACATTTACTGTGAGTGGGTGACATTTTAACATGACACACTAAAAAAATTAACACAACACTTTAATGTAATTTAAGACTGGTAGGTGTCTTCTAACATGGCCCTTTGATGATTATTAAAGACACCTAATAATACATTAGTGTACCTTACTGCATATTTTTTAAAACCCTTTCCATGTTAACAAACACTTGTATGTGGAAAAATTTACTGGGTACTTGCATAATCCATATAAATTTGAAGGCATGGAAATAAAAATGTGTCACAAATATAAATAACACAACAACATGATATCAGGAAAATGATTTGGTTTGATACAAAAATGATAAAATCCATACTATCAGGAAAGTTGTAGATAATGTGCATGGTGGCATTAACATGCCATAGTATTGGAAATAAATCTTGCCATGCATCTTTGAATATGGGCCTTCATTTCATATTAATGACACAAGTGTCCTCCAACATGTCCATTGAATTTAGAAAATGATATGGTTTGATAAAAAAATAATAACATATGCTGGTATGTGAATGAAAACATTAAAGTTGGCCACTAGCATACCAATAAAATTTGAGTTGTATGTAAAGGAAACAAACTAATGTTTAACCCATTTCCATTCCAACAAATAAATGATAATAAAAAATGTAGAAACAATAACAATAACATGCACACAAAAATAATAACAACACAATTGTGGGTTCAGTTATATGAAACATACCTATGAAACATGTCAACATTGTGGATTCTCTTGTGGGTAATGTTTCATCCCTCCAACATGTTGATGGTACAATCTCTTTAAAACACTACATTATGTAGAATAGTCGGTTGGGTTCTTAGGGGAGAGTGACTTGAAGAGGCAAATCGAACAAGTTTTAGATGAAATGCATGGTGTCATTAACTCACCGTATAAATGAAAACAAATCTTGCCAAATGTCTATCAAAATGGCATGTCATCATATATTGATTAACCACACATCTTCCAACATGGCCCTTCTCTACATATTTATGATCCATTTTAACTAGATGATGGACCTCAGTGCAAAAAAATTAAGTTAATACGAAACTAATGTATTCATTTGTATTTTATTATTGGTTAGATTTTAAAAATATATTGGACATATGGGTCCCAACTATTGGTCATACTTATAAAATGACTTAAAAATGACATGTTGGTATAGAAATAGTGATGTGGCTGAAAACAACATTGAATTACCTCCCAAACAACTTAATTAGACAAAAAATATTATACTAACGAAATCCTATATTTGACATTAAGAGGTGGCATAATTTAAAAGATGCGAGACCCAAAAATTAAGGTCCCAACTACTGGTATCCTTCCTCTATTCAACATTACCCTTCAAAACACCCTTCAAAAGCTACACATAATTCATATAGAAAGGAAAAAAAATAGACATATGTGCACTATGTTATTTGTTCACAAAGCTTTATCCAAAGATTAATGAAGCTTGAAGTTGGGGACTACCCTATTGAGATGAAATCAGATCACAATCTAATATATGTTAAATTCAATATGACATCAACAATCAACAAGCAGGAAAAGACCACCAAAACCAAAAGAAGAGACCTCTTCAAGGTAGAATCCTCATGACTCAAGAGAATTGATAACTCTTCAAAGTAGCCCTTGAACAACATTTTAAACAACATTCTTAGGAAACAAAGTATAGTACTTCATCTAGGAACAACTATCCAACAAACTATAATATAATGTTTTCCTTAATTTAAAAGGATCTAAATATAGGCAAAATAAATATACTTAAGAGTGGAAGTGCAAGGAAATTTCTAGTGAATTCAAGGTATGATGAAGAGTACAAGGCAACAAAGAGAACCTTGATAAGACTTGGAATGACCAAAGAAAACAAAAAGGCTTACGAAAGAATCATTCGGTCTAAAAAATAAAGCTACATGAATACAAGGAGAAATGAATTAATTTCCCTTAGAAATCATAATCCCAAAGGTTTTTTGAGGGAATTACAATAAAAAAGAAAACAAACATAAAATAATATTATAGATAACCAATGGTTAGAGTATGCAAAGCCACTCTATGAAAGAGTTCAGGATAAATATAGCCCCTATAATCAACATGATAACTAAGATTTTATTTACGAAAGATATCACTCAAGGCATAAAGAGGCTAGTATGGGGTAAGGCCCAAGACATAGATAGGATACAAGTTGAATATCTAAAATGGGGATTAGAAACACTCACATAACACATCAAAATTATATTCAATGGTATCATTTAGGAAGGTTTCCCAGTGTATTAGATTACTAGTATCGTTATCCATCTCTATAAAAGTGGATATATCAATAATCTGTCTAATTACTAAACTATCATGGTCAATTCCCTCCTTGGAAAACTATTTGGTAGCATGATAAAGCACATAATTAATAGCTGGGTAAAAAAAGAGAGTAAAAGAGCAAAAGGTCAAGTAGGGTTTAGGTCAAAACATTCCACTATCGACTATTGCATCACTCTTAAACACTTGATTGAAAATGTATGGGATACTCATAGAGAAGAAACTTTTTATTGCTTTGTTGACTTCAAACAAACATTTGACATGGTTAATAATAGGAAAATTTGGAGTATAATGGATGAGCTTGGAGTTCCAAATGAATATAGAGTGACATTGCATAGACTCTATGAACAAGTTAGGGTCAAAATCAAAACAAGTGAAGGTATGCCAGAATGTTTTGTAAATGACATTGGAGTCAAACAAGAATGTCCTATATCTCACACATTGTTTAGGTTATACATTAATAAACTATAGGAGTGGATAGATAACACCAGTGAAGGGGGCATCCACCTAGCTAATTGTGTTGTAAATTTACTTTTATATGTAGATGATCTTATTCTAATTGTAAAAACAACCCATAGTTTGAAAGAACATTTGAAAGCTCTAGAGTTCTTCAGCCGAGAGATGGGAATGCAAGTGAATACTAGCAAGACAAAAGTCATGATATTTTCTCTATGGAGAAAAAATAATAATAAGTTCTTTTTCAAAGGAAGATCTCTAGAGGTAGTGGAAAAAAACAAACATATCCTACGCTTAACTTTCATAACAAGCTTAGTTGGGAAAATCGAAAAGCAAAAAGAATTCAAGGGGATAGAAGGCCATATACTCATTACAAAACTGATGTAAGAATGTAGAATTATGGGATTGAAAAACCAAGAAAACCTTGTTTAACCTACTTGATACACTAGTGGGCTTATATGGATATGTTTGGGGCAACAATGTGTCTGATCTAAATTAGAGACATATAGAAAGAATCCAAAAGCATTTAATCACAAACAACCTCAAAGTCAAAGCCTCAGTTTCACATGAAATTCTATTATTTGAAACATGTAATTTTTTATTGCAAGCATCGACAATAACCCATACATTAAGTTATTTAAAAAAGATTCAAAGTATGGAGAACCATTTATGACCCAAAATAGTAATAGAAGTAGAGCTAAGTAGAAGAAAACATGTGGATGAAACAAAACAATAAATGGTGTTGACCATTTTTGGTCCTACAGGCCAAAAATCAGTCTCCCTTTTCTTTCCTTATTGTCCTAGTCTTTAATTTCTTCACCTTTCTATAATTGTGTTTTCCCCCTTTTGAAAAGGCGTATTTATGTAAAGAACGAAATGACTTGAGTCTTGTAGACGTCTCGAGTTGATCCACAGGGTTATCTCGCTTTAGACAGTTGGTTTGCACAAGCCTTTCAGTAAAGGAATACGCTGGTTTCAAAGGGATGCAAATCTGTCAGTAGGCTCTAAAAGACATTTTGGACCCAAGACACCCTTGCGGAGGGTAAAAGCGCATTGAAAAATGACAAGGCAGGAGGGCCTAAAAGGTAAGTTTTTCTGCGGAGGAAGACCAAGACAAAAGGATAAATATTTCCTTTAGACTTTTTGTCTGAAGGAAATCCAATGGAAAAGACAAAGAAGAATCAAAGGATGAATTCCTTCAGACAAAATGTCTAAAGGAATTCCTTCAGACATTTTGTCTGAAGGAATTCCTTCAAACATTTTGTCTGAAGGAATTCATCTAAAGGAAAAAACCGAAAGAAAAGGGACCAAGGCATGTTTTTCTTCAGGCAAAATGTCTAAAGGAATTCCTTCAGAATTTCTCTTAAGGAATTGAGATGACCAAGGGAACTCGAAGGGCAAGTGCCCTTGCAGGGGACTCTCGGTTGCCAAAAAGGAGACCTTTTCCAAGCTTTAAAGGGATACCTTCCCTTCAGGAAGGTTCAATTGCAAAGGGCCGAAGCAATTGCCAAAGGGGTGATGGGCTTGCGAACGTCAAATTCAAGGTAGTGAAATAGTCAGTAGCTTTCAAATGGTGACGGGCACGCAAACATCAACTTTATGGTGATAAGATAGCTGTTGATTTTGAAATGCTTAAGGACGAACCTACACATGAAAACTCAGCAAACCACCGAGAAAGGAGCTAGCAAAGGACGAGAAGATCGCCTCGAGAGCTCAAATTGCCAGAAAGAGACAAAATATAGCAAGTAAAGAGGGAACAAGACAAAGAATCCAAAACACGGCCACACGTACATACGACAACATTTGGAATGTTCCAAAAGATGCACCTGACCAAGCATAGGGGCAAATAGAACAGCCTAGGTAGCAAAAGAAGTGTCGATAGAGGAGTTATTTTAGAGGTTGAAACAGTCTCCGCCAAGTGGTCATCAAGAAGCGCAAATAGTGAAAGCACGACCTATTTTTCCCTTGTTTTACATTAATGAGTAGACAGTCACGTAAAACCCATGATTTTGCAGTGATTTTTAATATGGGTTAGGCACTAAAGTCTAGACTGGCAACATCTACAACATGGTTCTTTCAAGGCTTTCTAGAAGGATGACACCAGCATGACCAATCTTCCTCTTCCCAATGTATTCAGTGCAACATGGGCCACTTGTTTTGAAAGGGGCCAAAGTCTTTTCTTTTATGCTATATATCATAATCTCTCATTTTGTAAAAGATATCTGTCTTTTCTTTTATGCTATATATCATAATCTCTCATTTTGTAAAAGATATCTCTCAGCTTGTATGGTGAAGCCCTGCAAGATTATATTTTGAATCAAGACATAACATTTTTACCTCCATTTTGAGTTTGCACTTTTGCATATGTCTATAGCTTTGTCTTGTGTTAAGTAATTTTCCTTCATGCTTTCATAGAATGATTCCAGCATGTCTAGTGTATTGTGAGTTCTTTTGTAGGTTAGCCAGAAGTGTCCACAACAAAGTATAGGCACATGTGAACAAGCTACCATATTGTGTCTTAGAACACCTCTGGTAGTTATTCCTCCCTGTATCTCCAGAGGACCCCTAGCTCATTGATGTAGAAGAGTTTCTCGTGTCAAATGAAGTTTATAATCATCTTGTTCTTGGTGGAAAGTGTATGTCAAAGCTAAGTAGATCAACCATTTTTTGGTGCATCACTGTATTAGTTTAGGTTCTATTTTCAATAATCCTTCTCCCTTTTCACCCCCCCCATTGTTAGCAGTAGGAAATCTAGGACCATAGAGATGCATCAAAGGGAGCTAGCCCTTATCTAGATATTCTCCCCCCAGTTTTGCTAGACTCGCAGTAAGAGGGGAGTCTGCATTGTGCCGCGTGGAAGACAAAAACTCAGCCTCCTATCAAGGGGCAATCCACAACGTCAACAAATGGATGATTAAATGGGGCATCAGCTTGCAAGAATGTTCAAACATCAATGAAGAAATAAAAAAGTATGTGAGAGAGAAAATCAAGACAACCATGTGAACAAGGTAGTTGGGGTAGAAAAATATACTACATCAAAGAATTTAATCCCACATTAGAATACAAATAAAGGACATACGTAGGGGCATAAATCAAATGGAAAGTAAAGATGTTGATTACATAGTTGAGGACTAGCTCACATCATCTTAGGTGTAAAACTAACAGGTGGACTGTACCCAAAGAAGAATGAGAAACAATAATATTGATACGAGTTTTATGCATGCTACAAATAACAAGTTTTCACCCTCAAGTTTTATGATTAGTGACTAACATTTGAAGGCACAAGTTGTTTATATGTGGTTTGTAATTAACCAAGTGGTGGAATAACAGCATGTGACCTACATCCCATCAAGAAAAAATCATCCAAGCGATCAAATTAACACACAATAAAAAATATTTACAATAATTCAATATTAAAATAATAAGATATCATATTCTAAGGAGCGACTTATGAGAAAGGAGATGGATGAGCTCTGCAACTCGTTGCCAAGCTAGGGCAGTCGTGCCCTGGCTTGTTTTAGCGATCCCTAGGGCTACGAAGGTGTGGGTTGTAGGTCTGGTGTTGGAAGGTAGAGGGAGGCGATCACTTAAGCAGAGGTGCAGTTCAGAAGGGGCGCGAACATGGCTCAGAATGAGCTGACTAAAGTCAAGATGGATAGGAGCTTTAGTGAAGTGGTAGGCAGAAATTTGCAGGGACAGGAGGCCAGGATGCTGGAAAATATAGTTTTTAGCTAGACTCCAGGGGCTTTTGATACTAGCTCGACTGAGGGTTCAAGGATTACAAAGATTAATGGATGCATGGAGCACTGCAAAGAGAGACCGAAGCTGGTAATTTCATTTGATATGATAGCTAAAGATGTGGAGTATTACTCCAAGCACTCACTATACTACAAATTTTTGGGACTGAGAGTCTCCCTCCCTTTTCTAGAGAATTGGGCTAGAAAAGCGTGGGAGCTAGAGGGCAAGATGGAGGTTATGCTGCTGGCAAACAATTTCTTCATGGTTACTTTTGTTTACTTGGCTGATAAAAATAGGTTTTTTGAAGGCAAACCATATTTTTATAATCAGGTTGGGCTTTTTGTGAAACCATGGCATGCTGGATTTAACCCTACTGAGGAATTGCCAAATAGGGTCCCAGTGTGGGTACACCTACCCAGAATGCCTATTGAATGCTATTAGGAGGATGTTCTGCAGATGATAGCTTCAATGCTAAGAAAGTCAGTGGGGTCATCTACACAAACATTAGGTAAGAAAGTCATGACCTTTACTCAAATTTGTGTGGAAATTGACTTAAGTAGACCTTTGCTAGACGCAGTGGAGATGTGTGCGGGATCATACTCCTGGGTGCAACAATTGGACTATGAGACCCTCCCTTTCAGATGCTCCCTATGTCATGAGTATGGACACCTGGTGAGAAGGTGCCCGAAGGCTCAAATGGAAGAACAACAACCTTCACCCCCGCCTCCTCTGAGTAGCGCCAATGGTGCTGACAAAGGGAAGAAGGGTGGAGTTGGTGTTGGCAAGGATCCTGAGGGTTTTGTGCAGCTTAAGTCCTAGAGCTGAAACATAGGTCATAAGAGGTCCTTAATGGAGTGATAGGATGAGGATTCATTCAATAGGTTTGAGATATTGGATGAATTAGCCCAGCAAAAAGTTAACCTAGGATTAATTAGTGTGGATCAACTTGCGGGGGGGTCTGGAATGGCCAGAATTTCTTCCATTTCTTCCATTTTTGGAGCTGCCTTACCTATGAACCTAGATGGGCAGGTGGGGGAGCATAATAAATTTGAACTAATTGTTAATCCGATTCAGGGAGTAGAGGTTGGGGATCTCCTAACACAGGTAGGGGCTATAAAGACGAATAAGCGAGGGAAGGCTCCTCCTCACCTGGGAATTCTTCAGAAGGAGGGTAAGAAGGGAGCTTCAAAGAGAAGTGCTAAATTGGGATGGAAGAAGGACATGGAGAGGATAAAGATGATTTGGGAAAATTTGGTTGAGTTAGGGTCGGTCAAGACCTTAGATTCCCACTTCTTGCCTCTTCCAAAATGATTATGATCTCTTGGAATGTTAGGGGCTTGAACAACGGTCCTAGACAAAAAGCTGTTTGGGAATTAGTTAGGAATCACTGTCCAGATATTCTCTTTCTTCAAGAAACCAAGGTTTCGGTGGAGTACATGATGGGTATTGCACCTAAGCTTTGGAGGCAAGGTTTATGCCAATGTATTGGGGCCTAGGGGTCTGTGGATGGCGTGGCTTGTCTTTGGAATCCACGTAAGGTTCAACCGGTGTCTTGGATCGCCTTCAGATCTTCATTAACTATGGTCTCCTTATGCATGGATTCAGGGGAGTATGTACTTCTTTCGAATGTCTACGCCCCTACTGATTTTCAATGTAAGCTTCTTGTTTGGAACAATATTCATCTAGTTCGCAGTGTTTTTCCTTACCTACCATTGATTGTGGCTGGTGATTTTAATGTTATTTTGGACTTAATGAAAAAAAGGGGAGGTAATTCAAGATTGGATCTGTCTTCCATTTTGCTTAGAGACAAGATTTTGGAACTCAACCTGGTGGATATTAAGCCATGTAATGGTCGGTTCACTTGGAACTACAGAAGGGTGGGAGACAGCTGCATTGCTAAGTGCATTGACCGATTTATGACCTCTTGTTTTTGGGTGGGCGGCTTGTGGTCTTTGAGCTTTGAGATTTTAGATTGGAGAGGCTTAGATCACTAGCCCATTAAGCTTACCATTTCTTCTGTTCATTTGCATCAGAAGCCGCCATTCAAGTTTCAACTCATGTGGCTTAGGGACCAAGACCTGTTTGGATGAGTTACTAATTGGTGGAGACTAGGGAGGCCTGTGGCTGGTACAAAAATGTATGTTTTCACTAATCTCCTCCAATTCATGAAGTACCAGCTCAAACAGTGGAACAATTTGAGCTTTGGGAACATCTTCTAGGAGAAAAAGGAGGTGCAAATGGAGTTGAATGACATTGCCAGATTGATTAGGGAGGAGGGGCTGTCTGAGTTTTTGCTGAAGGAAGAAGTGAGGGCTGTCAAGACTTTAGAGGAATGGGAGCTAAGAGAGGAAATATTTTAGAAGCAAAAGGCTAGGATTGAGTGGCTGCAATAGGGGGACAAGAACACCACATTCTTCTTCAATTCGGTAAGAGCTAGACAACACGGTAATGTGATCACTTCTTTGGTGACAGACAGGGGAGAGGTAATCTCTTCTATAAGGGATATTTGTAATGAAGCTACGCAGTATTTTACTTCTTTATTCAAAGAAGAAGGGGAGGGTGATGTGGTTATGGAGGAACTGATACTCTCTTGTATTCCTTCTCTTGTTTCCTAGGATATGAAGGAGCAGCTGATGAGACCAATAACTTTAGATGAACTTAAGAAGATTGTTTTTTTGATGAAGAAAGGTAAGGCTCCAGGTTTAGATGGCTTCTCGATTGAATTTTATCAGGAATTCTGGGAGATTATCAAAGTAGACTTATTGGCAGTGGTACAGGAATCCCAGAATAGCAAGCAAATGCTCCAGGCCCTGAATTCCACTTTCCTAGCTCTCATTCCCAAGGGGGAAGGGGCTGATCACTTCAATCAATTTCATCCCATTTCCCTTTGTAATGTAATTTTTTAAAATTATATCTAAATTGATTTCAAAAAGGTTAAAGAAGTGGCTGGTGGTGCTGATCTCAGAGGAACAAAGCAACTTTGTGGAGGGCCGACAGATTTTGGATGGGATAGTGGTGGCTACTGAGGCTATCCATTCCATGACCAAGTCCAGGGAGAAGGCTATGTTTATTAAACTGGACATGTCCAAGGCATATGATTGGGTGCGATGGTCCTTTCTCCAGAAGGTTTTGGGTGCCTTTGGTTTTGAGGAAGATTGGATTAGGTGGGTTATGAGATGTGTGAATTCGACTTCATTCTCTGTCCTGGTTAATGGGGAGCATTCTAATCTTTTTGGGGCCTCGCATGGTTTGTGGCAAGGAGACCCTTTATCTCCCTACCTATTTCTTCTCTTAGCAGAGGGTCTAGGTCAGTTGATTAATAGGAATACCAGGGATGGCATTATTCAGGGCTGGAAATGGGGAGGTGGCCTTCCTGTTCTATCTCACCTACAATTTGTGGACGATGTGGCTTTGATGGGCATGGCTAGCATAAGGGAGGCAGATAATATTTACAGTGGCCTGGATGCTTACCTGGCTTCCTCTAGATAGGTAATTAATGAGGACAAGTTCTTCCATTTTTTTCTTCAACACTCCATCGCCCATTCAACGAAGAGTGGCTGATATTCTCTAGTTCCAAATTGGAAGCCTCACGTTACTATATCTTGGGATCCCTATATCTTCAGGGAGATAGTCCAAGGAATCATGGTAGGGGATTTTGAATAAATTCTGGGCCAAGGTGAATCATTGGATTCATCGGTGGTTGTCTTTTGCTGGTCGGGTCCAATTGATTCAGTCGGTGGTGCAGGCTCTTCCTCTCTACAGGTGCATGTTACAAGTGGTGCCCAGGAGTTTTGTTAAGGACCTTGATTCCTTGGCAAGACAGTTCTTATGGGCTGGTAACCTGTCTTCAACGAAGTGGAGCCTTATCAGGTGGGAGGTTGTTTGCAGCCTGAAAAGGTTTGGGGGCCTGGGACTACGACAGTCAGTGCTTGCGGGTATGGCCCTGGCAACCAAATTGTATTGGAGATGGTGTGAGGAACAAGACCGTGTCTGGGCCAGGATCTTGTCTCATAAGTATTTTTTTGGGATCCCCCTGAAGGATATCCTAAGGTACAGTTTGTCAGGGAGTGGATCGGTGATTTGGGCTACTCTCAAGAAAGGAGCTACACTGATCAAGAGAGGACTTTTCTAAATTTGCAAGGGGGGATGGAGGTGCAATTCTGGAATGACTCTTGGGACGGCTATCCCCCCATAGTTACTCAGTATCCTCATCTGTATGCACTTTCACAGAGATTTAGTGAAGCCAGGTGGAATAAGGTGTGCGACTACAAATCCCTCTTTCTTCACAGTCAGTTGACGGAAGCGAGATGAAAGACTCCTGAGGAGTGGCCGATTATTGGAATGGAGGCAGAGTGCGTGGAGCTATACATCATCCTTTCTGGTTGCAATTACTGTGCACTCAGGGGGGTGATGTGCTGGCTTGGTCCCCTAACCCCAAGGGGAAGTACACTATTTCATCTGGTTATCAGGAGTTGGTCGCGCAGTAATTTGTAGAGGGGAGGGAAGTTCCTTGGTGCAAAAGAGTTTGGAGCAGTTTCTCATGGCCGAAGGGCAATTGCTTTACATGGACTTTGGCCTGGAACTGATGCTTGACTTGGGAGAATATTCATAAGAGGGGCTTTGTTGGTCCTTCGTGCTACGTTTTGTGTGGTGAGGAAGAGGATTCGCCACATCTATTTTTTAGCTGCCCTTTCACTTGCCAATTGTGGCACGCCTGGTGGGACGTGTGGAGGTGTCAGTGTGTGCACGCTTCCTCCCTTGCCGATTTTTGGTCGAGATTGGGTAGACTGCCCTCTGCTTCTCATTTCTTGCAAGAAGCCTGGTACGCTAGACCTATTTTTTTGTTGTGGCAAGTTTGGTTGGAAAGGAATCGCATAATTTTTAGAGATGAAAAATTGGGAGTTCAACAGGTTTGGAGTAGAATTATAAGAATGATCCAGGAAACTATAGAAGCTAAGAGTGAGGTCATTTTGCCTCTAGAGAAGGGGGACGCAGAGAAGGTACACAGGTTCGGCATACAGGGTATTTCTTTGGCCTCAGCTTGCGTTAGGAGAGGTGGATGTGGGAAGTAGAAAATTTCAAGGAGTGGGAAATGGACGCCCCCTCTCAAGGTTCTTTTGAAAATTAACACTGATGGTTCCTCCAGGGGTAATCTAGGCCCGGCTGGAATCGGTGGGATTGGTAGAGACTCCTCTAGATCTGTAGTTTTTATTTTCTCGACTCATATGGGGGAGCAAACTGTTAACAGGATGGAAGGTTTAGTTGTTCTACATGCCTTGAAGAGAGCTTATGAGTTAGGATGGAGAAGGGTGATGTGTGAAGACGACTCACAAATCTTGATCAATATGATCCTTGAGAGGAAGATTACAGATGTGAGTTGGCAACTATCCTAGATAGTGCAACATATATTACATATTAGTTCGCTCGTGGATTCAGTGTCTTATGCCCACGTTCCAAGGGAATGGAACATGGCAGCCGATTGCTTGGCTAAGTGAGCATCTGAGGATATGGATGGTCAGAAGGTGGATGGTTGGGCGCAGTTGCCCAAGGAGGTAAGTCAGAACCTGGAGAGGATTCTAAGTGAAGATGAAAATGATATAGGGGTGTGACGGTTTTCTTTTGAGTTTTTTTGGGATTTTCTTTGTCTTTTTGGGGCTTTGGCCTTTTGTTGCTTTGTATTCTAGTTTTCTGAGTTTTAATAAAGTTTTTACCCCTTTTTATTTAAAATAATAATAATAAGATATCATTAAAAACATAAAAAATAAAAGAAAATATATGGTAGAAAAGAAGGGGCTCTATGGCTGTTTTAACGAATAAACTCTTCCAAATTAATTGACTGTATTAAATCAAGTATGCATTATTAACCAATGTCTATCATAAATTATTTATAAGGACAAAACATAACAAACACAATAAATAGTCTAAGAAAATATTTATAGAATAACCCAATAATCATAATCAAAGATATTGTTAGTGTTGAATTACTAAACTAATCAAATCATTGATAAATTGTAAGTATGATTTATAATCACTAAGTTGATAAGACCAAAATAAAGTTTAATCTAATCACTATAATAAAATACATGCATAAACTTCATACAATAATATAAACTTAAAGGAAATTCTTTAAAACAAATAGATATTTGAGAAAGTAGAAAACTAAAACAAACTCACCAAACATCCAATAAGATTTCTCAAGCTTATGAAAAAAGATAATTAAATAATAATGAGTTCAATATAATTATTAATAATGAAGTCAAGTGGACCAAAGCCACTGATGCATAGCTATCGTGAAGAGTTAATAATTATAATTTTATCCCTATTACACTTTGAATAAACAAATAAATATATGCATTGATTTTTCATCCAAATTGCATGTTTTATTTATTCTAACAATTAATATCAACCTAAAAATAAATTCAGTTGAATTTTAATTCCAAATCTGTATGAGCTTTAGATAAGATTTATTAATTTTAAATAGATATTTAAATATTTATAGCCTTAAATGATATTATTTAGCTTAAATAATATCATCTAAGCTGATATAATTTATTTGGCTATGTACAAAAAATGTCAAATCTTCATGATACTCTGATTTCTTGGGGCCATATATTTTTATTGAAACATAATTTTATTGTTAATCTTACAACAATGTGTTCTCCTTATATTTGGCTCACTACATGAATTCTTTTAGTATTATCCAATTTGATTTGAATATGCAATTTTTATCACAAAATAGTGCTAACAACCAATTTTGATAACTGTGAAAATGATAAAAAAAAAATGGTTAAGTATGAAAACTGACAAAATCTGCTTGGTAAGGTGATTTCGTACGATCATATATTTTCATTAAAAATTCATGTGACTGAAAATTTTAAACCATTGTACTCCTCTGACATTTAGATTCCTTCATGAATGTTTTTAGCCATATTAAAATTGATTTGATCTTACAAATATAGCTTCAAAGTGTTGATCAGTCATTTCTACAAAATTGTACATGTACAAATTTTCACCAAAGTCTATCTCTCTATTACAGACTAAACGTTTCTTTGATGTATTGAGCATCCATTTTTATATATTTAACAATTCTTTGCACTGTAATATGTTTAAAATATATTAGAATTCATTTTAAATTCAAATCAATTCAAAAGAAACATATCTTTTTTAGCTAACAATGTACAATTGATTAGAATGTAAAAGCAATTTTAGCTAAAATGTAAGGTCCTAAGTTTCTTAAATCTTGGGTTTGTTGATATAAAAAATATCATATTTATTTTATGACAAGCAATTTGTGAAGACAAAATGATACTTCATTATAGAATGTGTAACCTATAATGACATATGTATCAAGTACAAAGACAACTCAGGGGTTGACAACTCAACTGTGTTGTTTGAAGAGGAAAGGTTACATATAATGTTAACAAGTTTTCTAATTAAGATCCATAGTAGGAGAGTTAACATCGATAATAGATTATAAATTTTACATTATTAGTAGGACAATCCTTGTGTCGAGACATTATGTTAATAAGAAACAACTTTGTTGTAGCTCTTGGTCCCATAGACTGCTTAATCTTATGGATGTTATTAAATTAATTCTTTCATTCATTCATTCTTCTCTTATATGATCCTTGTACTACCTGTTATAAATCCACCCATTTTTCAGGTCATTGGGTAAATACGATTATATCGTATTTTAACTTTAAGAGCCTCTTCCTCCTTTGTATTCCCCTTTGTGGGGAAACCATGAACTTTGTTTTAATTTAGGAAATTTACAATTTTTGACTCTTCATGGTGAGGTAGATTTTATTTCGCAAAGCTAATTTGGTTGTCTTTTAAAATAAAATGTTTGTCTTGGAACTTGTTAAATATGAAAATGGCTTGTTCATTCATAATTTTTTTATTTAAAATATTTTATTTTATAATTATTATAATTTATTGAGCATTATGTTTCCATCCAATAGGATTTTGCATTTGAATCTCCCTCACACTATGTTTCCAACCACTAGGATATTGCATTTAAATATCCCTGTACACCTAAAAATGCCCTTAGTATTTAAATTTATTTTATTTTGAATAATTTAGTGGTGATTATTATGTAGATTAATTTAGTTTAAATTAAGTAATATAGGTTTTTCCATTGAATTCCATAATGTTAATTATCTCCTTCACGTGCATCTCTTATGTTGTCTTTAGCTTACTTTTTGCATTCCTTAACTCACCCTTATCTTAACTTATGTTTAAATGATCCTGAAGTCGGGTGCTTGTGTCCCTCTCTTTACCTTGTTTTTAGGTCATAATTATTGGACAATACAAGTTTTTATAGTGATTTAAATTCAAATGTCATCATATGTACACAAGTGTAATTATTCATTTAGACAATAGAGATCTAACAATTACTCATATGAATCTACTGAACACTCATAGGAATTCTAGAAGAGATCAAGTAATTAGAGCATTTATTATTGAAGCTAGTATTTCCCACTGAACACTTTTGTTGCACGACTTAAAGGTTTACATGTCACTTGAATGATCTACATTTATGTTAATTATTATTTTTGATATATTTTTCTAGAGTAGTTCCACTATTTAGAGACCTAGAAAATACCAAGATAGTCCTACTATTCACTCGATTTACCACAAACCCCCAAAGCTCAAGTTGTTTTTATTGGAGTAAAGCATATAAGCTTGTTTTGGGAGTTGTTTTATTGTTGGAGATGTTATTCTATTTTGTGCACGTATTTATTGAGTGCACACTAATAAATAGACACTTTTATTTTATAGATTATTCATGCAACATTTTTTTGTTGCTTGAAACAACCTACCTGCCTATTTAATAGGCACCCCCATGTATTTTTGACTTGGTCATTGTGGAGACCCACACGGATGATTGTGAATACGATTTAGAGACTTTATTGTGCAAATTATTTATTGTGTGCAATGTTTATGTTATTAAATATTGGTGTGCAAGAGTGATCCTATCGGTTTTATGTTCATTCTTTACTTTGACATGGTATCGGAACCTATTCTTACTACCATTGCTCATCTTTTTGTATCTCTATTCATTTTACAGGTCATACTTTTGTATTAGAGGTGTTTATCCATTTTTTTGCAAAAAAAATGCATTTGTAGAGGTTATACTAGTATTGGAGGTGTTTATGCATTTGATCAACCATACCTACATGGCCATTCGTTGGTTTTATGTATAGGTTGTATGATATTATCCATTGGATTTGTATTTGGATCTTTACACTTGGCCTTCATGGCCTTGTTTTGGGAATATCGTAAAGCAAAGTTGGTAGAATTAGCCATCTTTTTTCTTTACAGTTTTGATTTAATTTACCAGTGTTGGATTAGTCATTTCCTTATGACACATTTCCCTATGGCTTGCTTAGTCACTTGCCACTTAACAATTTATGAGTCTTGTTTTTTCTGAACATTGATGTTATTCTGCATTGGCTTATTGGATTATTTGCATCAGAGCTATTTCATGCCTATTCAACCTGACACCCAGGTTCCTCAGCCTCCCCACATTCAACCTGCACTACTTGAGGGACACCTGTCAGCCTGACAAATAGAAAACAACTTGATCCAACACCAACTACCCACTCATCTTCTCATAGGTTTGAAGCTCTAGGAAGCACATCTACACATGGAGGAGATCCATATGGGCCTTCTGGTATGATGACATGTGCATGGAGTAGGACCCTATTAGGGTGCAATAGTGTTGTAGGGCATCTAATGTGAGGAAGGGCTTGAGGAATTAGTCACCATCTTTCAATTCTGTTGGAACGAATTCATTACCATCTGCATTAAATTTCACTTTGTTCGATCCTTTCACCATTGGCACCTCAATTTATTGAACTTACCACTACCTCATTAAAGTTGATCTCCTCTACTCATGGCCTATATCTCCTTTCAAAGAATGAGCCCTCCACTTATTGGTTTATCTTTCCATTTGAATCCATTATTGTAACACTCAAAGCTTTATCCACGTGTCTGTTGGCTAGTTAGTATGTCGACACCTTCAATGTATTTATTGTCACTTGGCATTTTATGCAAGCTTGTCGTTGAAATGACCACATAAATGACCTCTATCTATCGTAGAGTTGACCCATCCTTTGCTACCTTAGCCTCTATCCTCTTGGATTAGTTTGGTAACTCGATCACCCTCTTGATTTCTTTGTCTCTGTAATTTGGTAGATCAGTTTCCCCAATAGGATAGTCTCCAATAGATCCTTTTTTCCTCCATTTGATGGTATTCAATTAGAATGGGTCATGCCCAACTTAGGATTGTATTCTTAAAACTTGAGTTATTAATAATTCAAATGTTATTTGTTTGGTGATGAATTTATATTTAGTCACAGCATGATGGTTACATTAATTCCTTGAAAACGAGAATAGGCTAGAAGGTCTTGTGGTCGAACCCCACATTTTATTATCCTTGTTCACAAATTTTATTGTGAGTTTTTTTTAAAAAAATGGTGACACATTATAAAGGGGAGACAATTCTTCGAGGCCCATTTTATAAAAGATGGGGACATCACTTTTTATGGGGATATTAACCACTTATTAAAAGTTGAAAAGGCATTTATAAGTATGCCATTTATTTTAGGCATTTTTGCTTGTGGCAGACATCATTTTGTGGGGGTTTTATATTAAAGTGTGGCAAACATCACTTTTATATGGTAATCATTGTAATAGGGGTGTTGTTGCCTATTTAGTGGTGGAAGGCATTTCTTGGGGTGACTTAAAGATTTCACTCAATATTTTTAATTATTTTTCATAAAAATAACATTGTAAAGGAGATTTTAATGATTGCTTATCTTTTTTTTCGATCTTGACTGTCGAAGGCCAGAGGGTGAGGCTCGGTTTGGTAGGTGGACAAACCCCTCATAAGCAAACAAATTCTTTTTTCCTCTTTATTTGCCCACATTTTATGGCTTTCACCCTCTCTCTTGCACTCATGGACACTTTTTCGGTTACGATCGATGTCTCATTTTGAGTGTGCCTTATTTTTTTTTGTCATTTTTTGTACTCATGGACGTATTTTGATAGAGCCTGATGTCATACATTCTTGAGTATAGTTTTGTGTCACACACTACTCCATTATTTTAAGAGAAACTCTCTTGTTCTTGATGGCATCTTCTATAAATTGATAACATTCTAGGTTTTATGCATCATCTGGGGTTTTTTGTTGTATGGGACCTTTATTTGTACTCACACTGAGAGTCATAGAGATTTTTATTCATGTTTGTATGTTCCATATTGAGCACATTACTCTTTAGTTTTTGACTATTCCATCACCACTAGGGCCATATTCTTGAGATATATTTGTTTTGTATCTTTGACATTTTTTTGACAGTTGACATTCTCCTTCAGATTTATTGTGGAGATTGATCTCATTCTGAAGAGTAGCTATTTTGGTGAATACAATGTCAACATGTTAGTGTTTGAGTAGTGGATTTATCCCACTCATATAAACTTTTTTGTCATTATTCCACCTAGTCAGTAGTATGGGAGGGTATGGTGCAGATCTTGCTTCTTTAGGTATCAGTGTTGCTTTCTAACCCTTAGAACACAACATCTTTTGGTAGTAAATCGAAAATCAATTTGGTGAACTTTTTTTACACTGTTGACATCTATGACAGTCTCTTTTTGTAAGATCTATTCTGATGAATTCTAGTGTCATTTATTTTTTATGATCGAGCAGTAGATCCAGATCACTTGTGTAGATTGGAGTTCCATTGAGACTTTTGAGTCCATCAAGTGCATTTGTATTTGATGGCCTTTATTCCATCTAATGCACCTCTTCAACATTTTGTTTGAGTATTAAGCCATTTGCTTTCTTGGGACACATTACAACATATGTTTTTACTCTCTCGACTTTAGCTGTTGTTACTAGTTTTTGGATAGCTTGTGGTGATGCATTTCATCCTTGGTGACTCTTTTTCCCTAGTGTTTTGAGATTAGTGTTTTTTACAAGGCTAGCCTTGTATAGAGTACTAGTTCCTATTTGACTTGATGGTTACAATGACTCAACATCCTTGCATTCCAATAAGATGGATTGGTTACCATAGGGACACTTTGTATTTCACTTGATTTGTACATGGGTACTTGATTAGGCCTAGTTTTTGGGTCCCATTTAGTCTCTTTGCTTTCTCTTTTTTCACTCCTTAATCTACGCTTAAGGGAGGGTGTTGTAGTAAAGCATATAAGCTTGTTTTGGGAGTTGTTTTATTGTTAGAGATGTTATTCTATTTTTTGTACGCATATTTGTTGAGTGCATAATAATAAATAGACACTTTTGTTTTATAGGTTATTCATGCAACAATATTTTGTTGCACGAAACAACCTACTTTGCCTATTTAATAGGCACTCCCATGTATTTTTGACTTGGTCATTGTGGAGACCCACATAGATGATTGTGAATACAATTTAGAGACTTTATTATGCAAATTTTTTATTATGTACAATGTCTGAATTATTAAAGCTATGGTAATGGTGTGCAAGAGTGATCTTGTTGGTTATAAGTTTATTATGAACTTCGATAATTTTCCCTATGATTCAATTATTATTTATAAAAGAAGTTTTTTCTATTGAAAAATGTATAACCAACATCATTAAATCAAATAATCCTAAACCATACTCCAAAATTTGAATATTAATTATGGTTTTATTATTTTACATATGAGTAGGCTTAGTTCAGTGTATATGGGTAGATGTATTGCATGTTGATGTAAACCCACTTTCCCATAAAACATTTTGATGAATCCATAGATATACACCTCCTTAAAATATCACAAAAATTTGGAAAGTGATTTTTACATCAGCATGCAATACCTATAATGCACAAAACATCGAAACTATGCTTCGTTATATATAAACACCACTTAGACCTAATTTACAATAAAATAATATTACATATATAGTAATCAATGATAGAGGGGATGTAATATGAATATATGATTTTGACATAAATCCAAAGATAATCATTAGAGACAAACAACACAACACAAATCCGGATGCAAGGTGAACAAAACCTACAAAAATAGTGGTGAATGCAGATTCTCCTTAAAACCAGTCCAAACAATAATGCAAATAGGACCCAAAAAATAGTGGTGAATAGAGAATTTCCCTCAAACCGTATGTGATCCTGTTATTTGTTTCTAACCATTATCTTTGGATAGGTGAAAAAATCAGATGTTCCTCTTGAGCACCCTTTTTCATTTATTACTACGTATAAGATATTTTTAAAAAAAAAAATAGATCTAAATTGTTGTTTAAATCTTATTAGGCCTAATTGCAATGTTTTGTGGGTTATGTATTACATGTTGACGTAAAAATACATTCCCATTAAAATTTTTGGTGGCTATATTAGTTATATTTTATAAAAAAATCAACACATTCATTATCTTAGGCTAATCTAGTTTAAACTAGAAGTATATGCCCTCTTATTGACTTCCAAGGAGTTAATCCTCCTCCTCTTAGGAATCTCCTCTGTTGTCCCTACCTTATCATGTACACTCCTTAATTCACACTTATATTAACTTGTGTTTAGATGCCCTTTAAGTTGAGTAAATATGTCCCTCTCTTCCTCCCCTTTTTAGGCTGTCGTCATTGGAAGTCAGCTTGAATGTTTAGATTATTTTATTTTGAATTCAAATTTCATCTATAAATACAAAAGTGTGGTAGTTCATTTACACACGAGAGTATCTAATAGTCATTCATAAGAATCTATTGAGAACTTGTAGGCATTCTAAAAGAGATCAAACAAATAGAGAATTTATTAGCAAATATAGTATTTTTTTAGGAGCACTATTAGTGCACTCCTTATGTGTTTTCATGTCACTCAAATGATTGACATTTGTGCATATTAATATTTTTGATATAATTTTATAGAGTGATTTCCACTACTTGGGGACCTAACAAATACCAAAATAATTTTATTATTCCTTTAGTTTCCTTTATCTTCTCCAAATATTGCTCAAAGAAGATTAATTTTGTGTTGAAGGTGCATTGGAGTTGCAGACTTTGGAAATGAACATCAGGTCAACGTGTGAATCAACAACATAAAAAGCAAAATACTTCTCTAAACCCTTTCTTTTCATTTATTACTCTAATATTAGAGAATTGCTTAAGTATGTTTTTTGTTTTTTTAAATTTAATTTATCTTAATTAAACATGCATGGATAATTGTATTACATTTTAAACTAAGTTCTCTTTTTCTTACTATTTTTGGTGAACTTGTTATATTGACTGCCTCTTTGGGGTTTGATATTTTTTAGTGACATCTCCTTAGTGTTTGTTTGCCTTAGTTTTTATTCTTACATTTTATTTATTTTTATTATTTTTTCCCTCATTCTAGCATATGTTATTGGATGGCACTTTTTCTCACTTTGATGTCATGGTTGACACTCTAACTCACCTCCACACATGCCTTCCTCCTTCACCATACTATTATGCACCTCAACCCAATTGTTCTAAGGCTCAATCCATTTTTTCCCAACCTTCCTCTTTCCTACATAACTTGTGGTACCCTCTCTACAAGTGTCACTCCTTACTACAAAATGCTTCCCACCCTCGCTATTATTTATTAATATTGAGGGTTATATTATACCAACACTTTGTATATTTCATTAATTTATTTCTTTGTGCTACCTTCAACTATCATCCCTTGTGTGCCTCTATTGTGCTACAATCTCTTGTAGCCTACCCATGCACGCACACTCCCATTATCACTTCCTTTCATTTCTTTCACACTATCGCCAAATCCTTATAGCACCCTTTGTACTCCCTATTATTCACACAACCCATGTCATACCATTGTTATTATCTCCCTTTCACCCACTTTCTAGTCTCATCACCCCACACCTTCCACCTATGCGCACCCTCCTAATCATGCAACTCTGCCAACTTAAACACAACCCCACCATGTTTTTGTTGCTTGCTTTACAACACTCCCTAGCAGCTAACATTCATTTTCTCTCAAGCTATCACACATTTATACTCTGTTTCCAGCTTGTGCTACATACATTATAAAAGTTACTCGTTTGACATTGCCCTTCAAAATCTACCCATAATTTACATTTAAAGAAGAAAACTCAAAGACATTATATATGTACTATAATCCTTGAAATTTTGAGTTGTTCATCTCTTAATTTTATGTTATGCATTTATCTAGTTAAGTTTGTTCTCTTTTCAAGTTTTGAGTCATTCTTTCTTGTACTTGTATATTACAAATTTATCTAACTATTTTTTTTCTATTTTTATTTATTTATATATATTATTTTTAACTTTCTCTCCATTATTAGTGTCTTTCTTCTTCCTCTATTTTTTTAATTTTATTTTTCTTCTATGATTTTTTTAATTCATTTTTTAATTAATTATGTCATTTATTTATTTATTATCTTCATTTAATTTCTCTATTTGTTTGTTGATTTATTTTAACTTGATTTTGTTATTATTTTAAAAATAGATAATTCAAATATAGCACATCAATTCTTATGATTATTGTTTTATTATTTAACTAAATTTTTGTCATAAATTACAGATTTATATTTTTCAAAACCTTAATCATCGATCATAGAATTTATTGTTAATTTTTGCATTTATACTTCATTTGTGTCCAAACCTTTTTATCTCCATCCAATAGACAAAGTTATTTTATCAATTTATCAATTTTAAATGTTCTTTTATTAGGCCATGTTTGTAAATGTATTAATTCATGTTACAAATTCATAGTATATGTAACTTATTACCTATTATGTTCTATCTATTTCTTAGGATACTAGTATTCATATACAAATGTATATTTTTAATAGAATATCACATAATATTTGATTTTTTAAGACATGTTAGAGTTTCAAATGGAAGTGTATATTTTCAATAGAATATCATATAATATTTGAATGTTTTTAAGATGTGTTAAAGTTTCATAGGCTTGCTCAAATGCCCCATCTATATCCCTTGTTCAAGCCTCAAGTCATAATAAGTAAAGCATGGGGTTTCAAGAAGAAATGCCCCTTCCTAATGATCAATGTAGATACATTATGGGGTCAGCCATACCATGTAAACAAGGGTTATAGAAAAGAATGCAATAATCCTTCTTGATCTTCCTTGATTTTACGATAGGATAAACAAAAACATCCTTCTTAATTTTCTTAAGCTCTTATGCTTATTTTACAAGTGACCAAAGAGTTTGATATTGTGGATCAACTTGAAAACACCCAAGCTAAATGGTTATCCATGAATTACTTATAACATTAAATATTTACAATAATATTCTTTACAAAATCTTGAAGAAAATAACATTGCCAAGTGATAATACTAAAGCTTCTTACTTTGTCTCTGTCATAAAATCTTTGAAAGATATAAGAGTGTTATTTCCTTTGAGTATGATGAAATACCTCCAAGAGACATTGTTGATCAACATTTACTTCTATGAATTGAATCCTCTATCAACAATTAGGAATCAAAAGAGTGTTTGTCAATAACAGTTTATGATTGAATATGTACATTGTTCAATATTTATTTTACAATTGGGCATTAATAAATAGGCATTAACTAAGTCAACTAGGATTATAAAATGGTTTGACAATTAAGAATAAAGAACACTCAGCACAGTTACATTAAATCTTACTCCAAAGTCAAAAACATTAACAATTGAGTGTCATGTAATATCCAATGATGTACGTTATAGTGTTTTTCTTGGAAGATATTGAATTCATGCTATGGGTCTTTTACTCTTTCCCTTATATAGATGATTGAAATTTGCCCATGATGTAATTATTTATACAAGTACAATGGCTAATATGTGTTTTAGATATTAAAAAAATGGTTGAGCGCTAATATAACCTAGTGACTCATTTAGATAAGACTCACACAACAATAGTGGGTACTAAGAATTTTTTTCTAATGAAGCAAACCACAATTTTGCATTTGGAGAATGTTGTAATGTTAAGGAAGATAATGAGGAGAATGATTACCAAGTTGTTTGCATAGATTAAAAGTTGTACAATCTAAACTTTACTTACACCAATGGACCCTAAAGAATATATAAATGATATTCAAGTGTATTTCATATTTGAGATCTTTATATAACCTTTCAAAATTATAGAAGATACCAACTCAACCATCATCAAATATTGAAGAACAATTTGTAATACGATAAGTAATTTTAGTGAACAATTCACTATACTAAACCATAAACAATATGCAATTCACATCATACCCATTTTATCTATATAAACAAAAGAAAAAAATAAAAATACCCATAATCATTGTAATCCGTTATTTAGAAAATATGCACAGAGATGTCGACATTATGTGTAATTCAATGATTCCCTGTAATGCCTTCACATATACAATTTAAAAAAAAAGAGGTGGCCGGGAAGGCGCAGTGGAAAAACAATTGAAATTGAGAAAGAGGGGTTTAAGAGGACAAAAACACTGGATCGACTCCTCTGAGTGCCAAGCGAAAGACTTCCAGTACTTCAAAAAAACTTTCGAGGTCACCAAGTAGCTCAAATTTCAGGGTTACCCCTCCATATTTACATTCTTCAGGTCTGTTTGTACAAGCTCAAGAATTGGCTACGTTTGCTACTTGACGAGGAAATCGTAATGGTAAGCAGCAACAACCATGACGACTCAAATTTTGTATCAGGTAGCTGCAGGATACAAATTACATCAGCATCATGGAAATAACCCAACTTTTCAAATGAGCTTGAAAGGGTTGGAGCTCGGCCAGTCTAAGGAAATAGTGGTATCAGATCGAAATTCGGTGTTTTATGCTCCCTCATATGGCACAAGATTGGGCCATATTACAAGGCATAACAAAATTTACAAGTCACCAAATGGCATTCCAGGCTCAACAAAATGCAATCAGAAGATGGTTTCACAGCAAATTTCACCGAGACATTTTTTCAAACAGTTCACGTGTAAGTGCTTGATAAAAGGTCT
The DNA here is from genome assembly GCA_037957365.1 of Torreya grandis. Classification (NCBI taxonomy): domain Eukaryota; kingdom Viridiplantae; phylum Streptophyta; class Pinopsida; order Cupressales; family Taxaceae; genus Torreya; species Torreya grandis. Next base: position 2,233,347 of record JARHVA010002205.1, read on the forward strand.
GAGTTTGATTTTGTCTCGTGGAACATGATGATGTACTTTACAAACAAATTTTCCAAACATCCTTCCTGCCTGTGCCAAAACATGAGCCTGGGAACGGTTCCAGGTGCCACTTTTCATTTCGGCATTCTGTCAAATAGTTTGCGTGCTTACGTCTCAATGAGATACGGCCTTGTAGAATGTGGTGAAAGCAATATAAATGTGTGAACAAATGCACTTGACAAGTGTAAGCCGTGACCAATTAGGAGAGACTTGGTTTGAATCAGCACTTGGTTCTACACATTGCAAAATTGAACAGGTCAATTGAAAAGATGATTAATGACTATAGTATGGTTAATTTTTTATCTCTTAATATCACATTGGGTAAAGCAAAGAGGGTTAAGATTGGGGTTCTTGTTGTAATGAGTGAGAAATTTTGTAATTCAGAAGCCTTAGAATCAGATAATCAAGATGGTTACAGGACTCATCTTCCTATAAAATTTGATAAGAGTGATTGCAAGATTGTTGATGCATGACTTTATAATGATATATACAAATACCTGGAAGGCATAATGGAGGAGTTTTCTACAGAGATGAATATAGGATTCTCCTCTAACCGTGATTATGATCATGATAAATTCTAGTATGAAGATGAAGAGTACAGAGAACCAAATCCATGTGATCCGGTTGAAGACAAAACATGAGAAATGGAAATTGAATTAGTGAACATAAAGATGTTGATCAACTAGATATTGAAGGTGTTGCTGAACAGGAGCCATTTCCCATTTCTATGAACCGTGTCATCTTTTGCATATTGCCTACAAGAGAGATTCAATGAACTGCACATTATGTAGATGATTGTTTATTCTCAATTCCATGACTAATAAATTGCAGTTTGTCAGCTGTTATGGTTCAATTCATAACGCACCTTAGTCATCAAACAACTAAAAATATGCATAACAAATATGGAAAATCAGAAAAATTGTCTTGAGATATGAATGCATTAGGATTTTTAAAACGCAGAATTTTCAAAGCAAGGATATGGCCCGATAATACGTATTCATTCTCATACAATTGAGATAGGCAAACTGGGTGTCAGTTGCCCAGATCAAGACATGAGAGCATGTGCTAATTTTCCATCTACAAGGATAATGTTCAAGACAAGGGTATGGCCCATCAACGTGTGATCATTACCATATGGTTGGGATAGGCGAACTGGATGTTTTTTGGTTGGATGGGGTATGAGAGTGTGCTACATAGTATGCATGGGTGGAAGAGGCATTGGTCACCAAGATTTAGGCTTCTCTTGTATTCTGCTAGGGAATGTGGTCCCACAGTCAAAGCCGGTTGTATTGAAATTTCACCATCGAAATTTCACTACCCATTTGAGTTATTTTTCATTGATTTTGCTCTTTTTATTTTATGTGATGTTCTACGTGACTCCATAGTCCAATGGACAAGATAACCCCTAGAGGCAAATCCATAGAACAAATTGTGAATATGTCATTCATGGGTTCAAGATGTAAATTGAAACACTTATCTAAATTATTCATTCTTTTAAAATGAAGTAATTTATTTAAAGTCGTAAAAGAACGTAAAAAAGGTACCTAGAGGGAGTTATGCATTTGGAGTCATTCAGAATAAAAAGTGTATTTAATTTTATAAAAAGTGCAAATAATAAAATCAAAATAGACAAACTCTAGTTAGAGAAAATTAGCTCTAGGTTGAGCTAGTGCAATTGATGTGTTTCCAATCTCCTTTGTGGGTGGAAAGATTATACAAAAGATAAAATTTGGCTCGTGGAGAGTGGTTCTTCTTTCTTTCAAGCTCTTGGAGAAGAGTTAGTTGCAACTTTATGTATGGGCTATGTATTTTTTTGGATATAAGCAATGGAATACAAGTGATTGAGATCAATTTTTGGCTTCGTAGGATTTGATGCTCTTTGTTTTTAAATTCTATATTATTGTTCACATAATAGAGAACCCATTAAAATTTTGTACTTTTCTTGGTTCTGTGCAACTTGTGATCTTTTCACATTTTGTGTTGAAAACCATGTGTATGGGATTTATACCAAGTGTACCAAATCCAAATTTGAGGAGACTTCATGTTTCCAGACAAACCTTTTGTTCCTATTACATCTGTTACTCTTATTTTCATTTTGGTGTAAGAGGAATAATTTTCAGCGATTTCATTTAATTCTACATTATTCTGACAGTTCTCTACATTTATTCGACGATGGGTTTCTCACCTTCACCTCTATCCTCCTCCATTCTTCTCCAATTCTCAGTTTACACAATTTCTTAAATTTGTTTCATTTTTGTGTTTCTAGTTAAATGTACAAAAAAAACCCCAAAAACCTATAATCATACAAGGGAGTTGCCCCTTTAAAATGCAAAGGAAAATCACTATCTCAATTATGATTTATCCATTTGATGTAAAATTTATGTCGCAACTCGTTGGGCAAGCCATAAAACCAAGAAAAACTCAAACGATATAAAGTTTTGCTAATAGCGTTTTGGGGACTTTGTTGGGAATTGAACAGTGCATTCAATTTTTAAAATTTGAAGCTTTTCTTCCCCTTTTAAAAGAAGATTGGAGACTCTATTGAAATTAAACCCAAAAACGATGGAATATAGCCCATCCTTTCAATATTTTGAGCCTTGTATCATTGTCCATGGCCTCATTTGTGTTTGTAAAATTTAATAGCATGGATAGTTATTGGCAACAAGTAAAAAATCATAGAGTACCTGAACTAAATGTTGATTGGGTTCTTTCAAATGATGATACAAAGAGGAATATTTTTCTCTTTATATGTACTTTTAAATAAAATCCTATTCATGAGATTGTTGATGATACTGATAGAATGCAGTTTTTGGAAGTTTTCAATACAAATCAAGCGAAAAAAAATTTGTCCACTTAAAATATTGTACAAGGTGGAGCAAATGCAAAAATGAGAGGTTCTTGGTGTTGCACATAAAAATGAAGAGGATCTTGACATTTCATCCCAAGAAAGAGAAGTAATAGAAGAATGCATTTCAAACCCATTTTCAACCTCCTTCCAAGAACACAAGAGGAATTATGTACATAACAAGCTTCACACTAGTGAAAAGGAAACATATAGTGATATTGAGCACAAAAACACATAAATTTTTAAGGAAAAACCAAGTAGTAATCAACAAGAAGTATTTGGTAATTTTAAGTGCCACAAGATTTTGATCCTAAGCCCATTTTTGATGGTGTCTAAAGAAGATTTGGTTTAGTCATTCATGGTCTAAGAGCCATAAAAGTAGCCACAAAACAAGGATTTTAAAGGTACATTCTATGTTTTTTACATTCAGAATTTCAAATCTAAACATACTCATTACATTCATGAGCAAAATGGGCGTGTCATGCATCATTTTATGAATGCAAAGAATCTTTGTATTTTGTTTGTTTATGGTCTAGTAGTTGAGTCTATATTTGTTTCCTTGCCCATGCCTCATGTTTTCCCTATGCATACAAAAGTTGTTCTCATCTTGTCAAAAATTATTTTGCAAGTGCTTACATTTTACCCAATCTATGAATATTCTTTTTAAGTTCTGGTATGTCTCATTTTACCTTGTAATAGTTTACTTTTCTGTACAATTTTGGCTCGTGTATTTCCCTTTCATTTTTTATGTGTTTTCATTTTTAATAATCATAACGTGGTAGTGTTTTCCTCTTCCATGCGTCCGTATTTTACACCCACAAGATGTTTGTGGTTGATTCCTTTGCTAGAAAACTCTCGATTGTTTTACAAAATAAAGTAGGTTGAAAATGTACATAGTTGTGGTGATAGTGTTGGATAACTTAATCATTTTAAAAGAACACTCCCTCCAATTTTGTTCAAACATCATAGGTTGATTGTAATGCAACCTCTCAAGGAAACGATTCAATCCATGGTCTTCATTGATTTAATCACTAAAGGTTGAAGGTTTATGCATATTTCCTTTGAAATATTATAATCCCTACAGATATGGATAACATGAAAAATGAGGGATTATTAGTAGCTGAGAAATTTTATTTTTCAAAAAGACTCTAATTGTGGTCATATATCTTTTTCCAAACTTCTCTTCAGTAAATCCATGTTGTGCATACTTGCAGGTATGGGTAATTATATTCCACTTGAGCTGACTTATAAGGGAATGGAACTGGGGAGATTACCCTAAAAATAAAACAAATGACATTTGTATCATCTCAAGTTTGACTGCAAAAATTGAAGTTTTAGAAGAAAAAACAAATTGGTTATTGATGAATCTCATTCAAATTGGATGTCACATGCTAAGAAGTTTGTGCCCAGCAATAGGTGAGTTTAGACATGCCAACTACTTGGAAATGAATGAATGCAATAGTCTTTCTAATTTGCGAATGAAATTTGGGAATTTCAAAAACATTGATGAATTGTTTGTGACTAATTTCCCTTGCCTTCAAGGGTTTCCTAAAAGTTTTGGAAAGTTTACCAATCTCACAACCTGGAAACTGAAAAATTATGTTGGCCTTATTAGATTCCCCATGATTTTTTCCACACTTAACTCTCTAGTGTGTTTTGATGCAAGTGTTTCTCATCTCTAAGATGGTCTTCCTCAAATGATATGATATTTGTTTGCAATGGAGATTCTCAACCTAGAAAATAATTTTCTTCACAAATTGCCTTCCAACATTTGTGTGCTTGAGAACCTAATCACCCTTTTTTAGCATAGATTATTGGGATTATCAATGCTCCCTATAGAACTTATGAGTCTTGAAGTAGAGGATCAAGTATAAAAATGAAGACAATCTCAAATCTCTCAAATATGAAAAACCTAAAAATACTAGACCTGTGGAACTGCCAACACCTAGCTTGGTTGCCAGACTTGAGCGAATTACAGTTGTTAAAAAATCTAGACATATGGTGTTGCACAAATAATAGGGGTCTTGCAGGCTTAAAATGACTAAAGTCTTTACATACAATATATTTGAGCGGCTGTAAACTCATTGGCTCAAACTTGGGAAAAATTATGGAGGATATGTGCATCATTCAAGCATAATAAAAAATGACTCCTTCAAAAGGCACCATTCCTGGAAGAGATGGGGTTCCAAGCCTCTTAGCAATAGCCAGTGCAAAATATCCAAGATGTAGGGCTCTAAAGGTGGCTAGAATTGTCATGGATATGAGTGTTAAAGTACCTACACTTGAAGAGCTAATACAACTCTGGAAATGCAGTGATCCGTAAACTCCACTGATAAACTAAAAGTGAAGTTCAAAATATGAATACTAAATTTCTCAAAACTTATCAAATTCTCGAAAAAACTCAAAAGAACTTGAAAAATGTTTTGGCAAAAATGTTTTTGGTTGTTTGGTTGGATTGGAATGATCAAAAGACTTGTTACTTCCATTTACCAATTAAACCAGTTTTTGTTTTTTTACATCAAATGTCGTAAATTGTCAAAATTTAATCTTTGCATGATTTCATAATTAAAAAATCAGAAAACTGAATTAAAACATGCAAGCAAATGACAAGTTACCATCTGACATGCCATCAAACCAATTTTTTTGCAACCCTTAGCATTTTGCCAAGTGTCGACCTTTGATAGGTCTAAATGTCGATACATTTCTCGAAACACGTGCCAAATGTCGCAAGTGGCTTTTTTTCGACAAATCTTCAAATGACCATATCTTGAGCATCCGGACTCCATTTTGTGAACTGCAAAAAGTGCCGAAAATCTCTAGATGAGCTCTACAGTGTGCCACCACTGAAACTCTAACTTGAAACCTTTTTCAAAATCCAATTTTTGATCATGCAACCCCACACATTTTGTAGGAGTCGATTCAAACCTATAGAGATGTGCTACTCATTCATATATATCTCATTTTACTGAAGTCCAAGTACAAATGACTCGCTACCCTTTTCGAATAGCTACCATTTATTTTGGCTTTAGATAATACAATTTGAATGTGCCTTTGCTACTTTAATATGAGATTATCAATATGGGCAGTTCATTATTAGGGATGTTTTCTCCTGCAAGTGTTTGAAACAATATATCAATTAGGCACGACTTGAATTCCACGTAGGACAAAAGCTTGAGATAAACTCCTCTAACTACCAAGGAAAGGACTTTCATAACTTGAATAAAAATTTATATAGCCATAGGTCACCAAGCAACTCAAATTTAAGTGTTACATTTCCATCTTTATGTGCTTCAATTCTATCTATACAAGCTCAAGATTTACCAATGTTTATTGCTTGAGGAGGAAATCATAATGGTAAGCAACAACAACCATGATTCCACCCTGAATTCAATATCAGGTAGTTTTTGAATACAACTTATAGATCAACATCATGGAAATGACCCAACTTTTCAAATGAGCTTGAAAGTGTTGAAGCTCAACGATTCTCAGGGAATTATGCTATGGACCAAAATTTAAGTGTTTTGCATGCTCCTTTGAATTCTTATATTTTAGGTTGGAAATATATGTTGCAAGTAATAATGGACCTTTGAATGCTTATATTTCACCTATTAGAGGGTCTCCTTTCATATTAGGTAATTAGGCTATTACCACTATTATTTCTACTCAAATTACTATGTCTATTCCTTCTCAACTTGTTATTGATGATTTTTTGTGCTAAATAATAATAAGGTGTCTATTCCTACTATTTTGGTCATGGTATTTCTCAAAATCTACATATTTTGGTCACCAACTTTTTCAAAATAATAAGGTGCCTATTCCTACTATTTTATCCTATTTTGATTTAATACTTTTTAATAGGTATAAGCTATTGAAAGATTATTCAAATTCTAATATGTGACATTTAAGCATAAATTTGAATGTAAAGATTGAATTGACAATTGAAATGATTGACAAGTTGCACATGCTAAATATAGCAAGTACAACCAAAAAGAAAATACTTAGCTCTTGTTGTTTCTAGTTGATTGTAGTAGGTGTCTAGTTGTATAAAATATTATGAAATAGGTTTGTGACAACTCATATATGGAAATGGAGTCTACGGTCGTGTTTGGACAATTCCACGCTCCTTGGACAACTACATGGTGTGGTCTTACTTGTTGATTGTGGATTTTTCAATTGTGAAAGTGATAAAAATATGACTACTTAGCTGCCTACATATGTGCTTACTTAGAATGTTGATATATTTGGATTCTATTGATGTTGCACAAAAATATTTGTTTTCCTTATCTTTAATTTGAAAACCCGAGGTGTAATTGTGAGAGCTATAAACCTACAAAAAATAAGGGGAAAAAGTAATGGATTGAACTAACCCCAATCACCCACATTAATAATTGACCACTATCTACATATCTAGATACTCCAAAGAGGGAATTAAACCACAGGTGATTCTCCCACCTAGTGTGATTGTGTAATTATGCTCCCTCACTATATATATGCAATTAGAAATTTGGCTTTGATAATTGACAATATTAGCTCTTGACATGATTTTGAATAATTTGGACTTGACTTGAGACTACTTTTAGTGATTGATATTTAATTTGTGAAGAATAGGGCATATTTTCTCAATGTGCAGTAATGTAATAGATATGTTTTTATAGATGTATAGTCCCTTAATGAATAGCCTTTGATTTGTATTTATATTGAATCTCTTGAATAATTTACTTTCGCTGACTTTTGAAACATATGTGATGACCCATGTGGACATTTAAAATATTGGAAGTTAGCCATTAAATGGTGTGGGGCTAGGTCCAGAACATTAGACATGTTTGCCTAACATGAAACTATCCTATAAAAATAGGGACACCTGGCTTGAGGCTAGGAGCAGTCTGAGAGTAATATAAATTAATTTGAGCAAAGACTTAGAAATTTTGTGTAATAGTTATGAAAAATTATGGGGTTAAGCCCACATATAGATAAATAGATAGAATAATGGTGAATATGATTCATATATTTGAGTGTAAGTATAGTGCTTCAAGATATGTCAAAAATTAAAGTTATCAAGTGCATGTAACCAGATTAGGTATCTACACCCCCTTTATTTTAGTAATGAAATTTATAGAATAAAGGAGGAAGATATACCTGATTGTGTACAACATACTTTGTATTTTGATCAAAAATTCCAATTGTGCAAAACCCTCTATTTAGTAAACCTTACAATAACACATAGAGTAGTCAATATCTATATTTGAAATCTTATCTAAACTCTGAATTTTGAATTTTGAAAGAGTGCAAGGAAGGAATACAACTATAGGGAGATGAAACCATGTTTCCATGTAACTTGTAAATGATGATGTTTCCATATTGAATTATGTTGAGCCCAAAGTTTGACTAGTGGTGTTAAGTTTAACCAAGTCCATATGCGCGCATGCAAGTGTGGCTAGAGACCAACACTTGTACCTAATAAGTAATAGCTTGGCATGTGCCAATATAGTTAACCTATATGTATGTGCATGACATATCTATCCTATAAGCATGTCACGAGCCAACACAACCAAGTGTATGTGCACAAACGATAAAACATTAGGCTCGAGACAAGCCAAGACCACATAAATCAAAGAACCATTACAAATATCGCTGGGATAAATGATGGAATTTATTTTTTGTATTTGAATCTTGATAAGCGAAAGAAAAGTGATGATAAACAATAAGGTATATAGCCTTGATCCAAGCAAAGCATTAATTATCAAGTGGAATTAGACCACACTAATTGATGATTTGTGGTAGTTGAGCTTTTAGATGCCACATAAAATTATTAGGAATTTTATAAAAGGTAGGCATCCAAGAGGAGATGAGAGATCAAATAACAAACAAATAAATGTTATCATAACGGTTACAAAATGCTGAGAGAGAGGAGTAGTATAGAAAGTTGATATTAGGCCAAGTGCCTTTGAACATGTTGTAATCCATGTAATAGGGACTCGATAAAGAATGGACATTGTATTTTTTTTAATTTTTAACATTGTTATTATAGTTTACATTCATGAAACATTATGAATAGGCTTATACTAATGTAGTTATTAAATTCAATGATCTCTTGCTTAGTGAAATGATGGATATTTAGAAGAATAATGTTTTTATGCTTTTGTTTATGTGTATACACTTATTTTTTGCCATGTGTTAACTGAGCTAATGTATAACTTATCTTTGTTCATATGGTTAATTTCTTAATGACTTGTCTTTTCAAGATAAAGTAGAGTATATTTTAAGAACCCCCTCATGCACAAAGGGATGCACATGAGATAATGTGTTACTCATTATTTCTAACTAACCTTGAATTAGCCTGATTACCTCTCTTGACACATGGGTGAGCTTGTGAGAACAACCCACATGATATGCTAATGTAGAAGAAATAAGTGTTGGGACTAGCACACAAAAGTCCCTAGACTAGCCAACAAAGCATTGGATACATGTGCCATCTCATAAAAATACTTAGAAATATGGTTCCTCATGTTGAACCATTGGAAGATTGAGAGTGGTCAAATACCAATTTTAAATGACTATTCAACCCGTTAAGTTGGAAAAACACATGCTCCAACTCTCATGAATGGGGATAATCACTAACCAAAAATAAGGTTGAACCATGATGGGTTTGTTATAAGTGATGCCAAGGCTTAGAGTATCACTAGACTCAAACATAAATCACCTATAATAAAAGGTGGAATCACACTATGAGTTTAATAGAAGTAATGCCAAGACTATTGAATGTCACTAGTCTCAAACATACATTACCTATAACATAATGAATCACACCACTATGCATGATCGAAAGTGAATGAATAATATTCATGCCGCCATCATGACTGTAGTACCAATAGATTTGAAGTGAAATAAAAAATATTTGCCATTGAATCTCTAAACTATATTGTAGTGCATATGCTACATGAATCGGTATCACGCCTCTTGAATTTGAAAATTTATATATATGTGCATGAACCAATATAATGCCTTTTGAATTTAAAATTTTATTTATATGTGTACAAACTAGTATCATGCCTTTTAAATTTCAAAAATACATATATGTGCATAAACCAATATCATGACCCATAAATCTATGCCAAATGATATATAATGCCACACATCTATATGTTCAATTGTAATTCATATTCCTATAAGTGTTTTGCATATGCCATGCATATACATCAAATTGTGTATGAATTTGTACTCAAGTATCTATAAAGTGAGTACATATGCCCCCATAATCTGTATCAATGTGAAAATTTCTAGTTTTTTGAATTACTTTGAATATTTGAAACTTGTATTCTGTCATAAAATATATATTTTTACCTATGAAGGCTTGAACCTCCAAAACAAGCCCACTATAATGTCCCCATTTTGAGATGAAGGATGTAGACATCAAGTTACTCATCTTAAAATAAGAGTTAATTGTATCATATGATAAAGATAGAATCATGTATAATCATGTCAACATGTGGAAATTATGTTATCATAGTAAGTCATCAAGACATGTATGAAACATATGTAGTGTGAGGCATACGTGTGTCAAGTCTAGATAGATATATAAATAAAGTATATAGTAAAATAACCATTTCTAAATAAGACTACATGGTAAAAGTGCACGATATGAATCATACCACCACTAATCAAGCTCAACAAGCATAACAAACATAACACACAATGCCACACATAAGGCCAAGGGTGACATACAAAGGACAAAACATGTCACAAAAATAAAGGCCAATGGCCACATGCAAAGGGCATTAATAATGTCACAAAAAAGGGACATAAAGATGTCACGCACACAGGGCCAAGTTAATCAAACAATATCTAGCCTATCATGCAAGATGTAACAACATAAAAAGAGAATAGAATAAGTGAAAATGAGTCTACACCATCCATATGTATGAATGTCACATCATAGCAAAGTAACACATCCATGTAGCACAATGTAAGATACAACTAATTATCATAGAATCTTGTGTAGGATGTGTAATTCTATAAGATGCATGACTTGGTGGGGTACGTTTTATATTATGAGAAGGTCTCACTATCTGTGTTCACTATGGAACACCCTAAACTATTTGTAGAATTTACTTAGGACTCACTATAGAAGATGAAGATCTCTTTGGACTTTGAACAACATTTTGATGTGAAGTTTTCTATCTAGGAGGGTGTGCTACTCTCCTTAGAACTAAATATATAGACTATTTTTTGGTTGAATGGTGCATTGATTTCAGACTTGAAATTGGTAAAAGGCATTTGGAATTTTTATATGGCTATGTAGAGCTATCCAGAGACAAGTGGCAGTGTTTGAACTCCACCTTTATCTCACCTCAATCAAAGACATAAAGGAAGCCATACTTTTCATATTATTTCCATTATTGGAATTTTGTCAAATATACCAAATAGATGAGAGGTACTTTATTTTAAGTTTTTATATTTTAAAAATCATAATTTTCTTTTCATTGCTATTTTTCAAAATTTTTAAGTTTTTTCAATTTGAAGCATTTATTTTTTTTCATTTTAGAATGCTACTCTAAATCAAATTTGGTAAAAAACAATCAAATTGTGTAATTCAAGGAAAAATAAAGAGAGTTGCTCTTTTACCCATTCATTTCTGTCAAAAAACATAAATAAAAAAATCAATAAAAATTAAGTATATCATCAAATATGAGGTTTTTTTATTAAGTCGGTGTTAATGACAAAGTGAATCCTTTTCACGTGCTACCTAAGTACCAAGTACCACTATACTCTCATGTGCCTTAACGCCTCTTTCACGTACTATAAAGTATATAGAAAGGGTAAGCTTCTTCCATGTATCAACAAATATATAGGAAGGATATGTATATAGGTCTAGTGTTATATAGAAAAGGGGACCATTTGCAGTGATAAAGAACCAATTTTAGGGTTTCAAAAACTCAAAACTCAAAAAAATAATAATTCATCAATCAAATTAATCATTGATACAACATTGACCAATAAAGATAATTGATTAGAATGGTCTCAGTTAGTGGAGAACACACTCATATTTAATGATTTATGGTTTGATATTTGTGATGGGTAGACTCAGCTAGTGGAACCAACAAGGAATGCAAAAGATACGTAGACATGGAAGCAAAAAAACCAAAAAGCATTAGCCTTGATGAGGACCTTGATCGATGGAGATGTGTTTCATCATATTCAAGGGTGCAGTAATCCATGGGAAGCATTTCCAATCAAAGTTGAAATTATTCAACCTCAAGTTGAAAGATGGTGATGTGATGGGATTGGCTTTAGAAATATGTGCTATCAAGCATGATGTGGGTGCCACAGGTGTCGAAATTGACATCTATATGACCGCATTCATAAAATCACTTCTTCCCAACTATTCAACCTACTTGGAGTCTCTATAAGAAAGCAATCATTTGAAGACTCTCATATTTGATCAATTGGTTGAAAAGATGGAAGGAAGAGAAAAGGCCTTTGGAATAAAACATGAGTCCACAAGAGAAAATGTGTGTTATGTAAATGGAAATTATTCTAAAACATCTAATAAAGCCACATTTTCCAAAAGTGAAGGCAATAATAAATATAAGAAGAAAAATAAATGAAAAGGCAGTAAAAATTAAAATCAAAGTGCTCAAAATCAAAAATAGAATGATAAAAAAAACCTCTATTATGAATGGTGTGACAAAAAAGGAATCCATGAGACTCACGATTACAGAACACCATGGGATAAAAATGAAGCATACTAGAAGAAGAAAGAGGAAAAATCAAAGAAACAAACAAAAGATTCAAACTCTATTTAATTCACCAGTGAATGTGTGTTTTCCAATACATATGATGATGCAAACATTATCTCAATCAGTTTGTCATGGTTTGATGCTTGGGTTCTTGATACTAGTGCCACACTAAATATGACTTTTTGAAAAGACTTATTTGAGGAGTTCAGTTAAGAAAGTTGTGGTTCAATACACCTCACACATAGATCAAGTCTACAACCATAAAAAAGAGGTACAATAGTACTTAGGTGTCAAGGGCTTCCAGATTTCAAATTCCAAAATGTTCTCTACCTTCTTCAATTGAAACAAAACTTATTTTCCCTAGTGCTCATTAGGTAACAAGGCCATTTTATCCTGACAGATAATGGTGATGTCATTTTCGGAAGAAAATGTGACAGTGCAGTTGTCTTGATTAGATTTGAGGAAGGAAAATTTCTCAAACTCAGGGGTGAGACATCAAATTCACATAATTATGCTCATCTCATTTAAGATAAAATGTCTCCAAATATGTTAAAACATGCTAGATTTGGGCATACTCACTATAATAGCATTCATATGTTGCAAAAGAATGTTGTTGTTAGAATGCCTATGTTGCCCATAAAATTAGATGAAAAGTTTGATCCCTGCATTGTGGGCAAACACACAAGAGGAGCATTCTTCAAATCACAGTGAAAAGAAGATAAAATTTTACAATTGGTTCATTTGGACTAGTGCTTTCTTCCAATTCTCTCAGTTGGCGGTCATAAGTATTTCATGTTGTTCATTGATCACTATAGCATAATGACTTGGATATACTTTCTGAAGAAAAAATTAGAAGCCTTTAAGACTTTTCAAAAGTTTCAAACCATGATTTAAAATGAATTTAAAACCCGCATTGAAACAATCAAGATAGATAATGGTGGTGAACACACTTCAAAGAAGTTTGAGTCCTATCTCGAGCAAAATGGGATCAAACATCATCTCATAGTTCCTCACACCCTATAAAAAAATGGAATTTTAGAAAGGATGAAAAAATCTGTGATGATTATGGTTCATGCCATCTCGTACTTCAAAGGGGTAAATTTGCACTTTTGGGGTGAAACATTTAGATCAACAATATACCTCCAAAATAGATCACCATCAATAACTCTTGATTTCAATACTTCATATGAGATGTGGTGTGGTCATCTTCTTTCAATACAACATATTTGAATTTTTAGATCCACTTGCTACACATTGATTCCAAAAGGGAAGAAGAATAAATTGGACCATATGAGTTGCAAATGCATTCATTTGGGACATTTGAATCCTCTAAAGCATACATTCTAGATGATGAGAAAGAGAAGAAATTTCTTGTCGTAAGAGAAGTTGTCTTTTATGAAAATAGAAAGAATAAAGCAAGCATTAGTTGATAATGGAGTCGACTTGAGAAATATGCAAAGTTTGATGTCTACAAGGAAAGTGATTTGGACATTCCAACAGTGAGTGGGGACACACAACTAGGAATTTAATTGATTATTTATTATCTCCTATACATGAGAATGAAACTTCTCATAAAGGAAAGTTCAACTTCATAAGACAATGAATAGGGACATAAGAATAAAGGACATAAATTGAAATAACTTTAGAAAATGAAATTGAAGTGCTTAAACCACATAAAAAGATGCCCAAACAGGCCACTCAGACATTGAACAATATTAGACTTGATGTAGTTGTGACAATAGGCACTAGAAGTACACATGCAACTGCATCGCAATTAGACAAGTTCCTTGAAGAAATTCAAGATAAACTTTAAAATCTCACCTTGAATGATTCTCCATAAGAATAACTCAATGTTGCATTTGATTTAGAACCATATTTCAAACAAGCTGAGAAGCTTGAAGCTTGGAAAAAAGCAATGAAATATGAGACAATGCATTGGTCAAAAATGAGTTTTAAAAATTGGTTGATCCTCCATATGGTTGTCAATCTATTAGATGCAAGTGGATCTACTGCAACAAATACAAAGTTGATAGCTTATTTGACAAGCATAAAGTAAGGCTTGTCACAAAGGGATATGCTCAAAAGGAAGGAATTGACTACTATGAAACCTTTGCACCTATATTAAAATGGACTACCATTTAAACCATGTTGGCTTTGACAGCTCACAACGGATGAAAAGTTCATCAAATGGATACCAAAACTATATGTCTGAATGGTGACCTTAAGGAAACAATGTACATGACACAACCCGAAGGTTTTTCAGTAAACGACCAAGAGCACAAGCTATGCAAACTTAAGAAATTGTTGTATGGTTTTAAGCAAGCGCCTCGAGCATGATATGATAACCTAGTTGAGCACCTCATGAACATGAAATTCAAATCTTTTCTTAGGTGTTTTAGTAGATTTTGTATTTTTCTAATAAGTTGATTTATTTCTCGTAAGAATAGGAAGGGTCTTTTATGGAATGTGAAGTGAACATCCATCTTGGTTTATTTATTTAAAACTTTGATCCATTTGAGTTTTGTTAGGTGAATATTTTGTCACCAGTTAACTGATGGGCAAAATAGGTGTTTCCACCATAGCATAGGGAGATTTATCGGCCAAATGTGCAGGTCGACCACATCAAAAGGGGACAAATCTCTCCTCTCATCAAGGGGAGGTTCCCTATAAATATGAGGTGCTATATATATATATATTATATATATATATATATATATATATATATATTCTATAAATAAGCTAAAAATAACACTTAGGGGTAGGATAACACCATCCATCTCTCTTTTTTCAGAGATGATGTTCACAAATCAAAGGAGAAATCTTGGTGAAATGACAAAAGGCACTTCTCTTCTTTCAGAAGTGTTATTTAGCAAACAATAGGAATCTTTTTGGTAGTGATAAGTAAATGTAACAGGGTGCAATAACCAATAGAATGAGGTGTAGCACAAAGTCTCCACCTCAACTGCCAAAGAGTGAAATACGAAGGACAATGGGGGCAAAAAGTCATCACAAGATCCTTTAAACAAAAATAAAAAATAAACACACTAAAGACAATTGTGGCAGCACAAAGTCTCTCCATAGTCGGCTTCAAGACACCTTCTTGGTTACTTCAGCTAGTTCTACTTATTTAATTAAATGGACAAGAGCGCATTCAGGAAACAGACATAACAACAATTTCCTCAACAACACAAGCTATTCCAGCATAAAGTCTAAAAGGCCACTTGTTTTCTTATTCAGATAATGAAATATGATTAACAATCTGAGCTCAAAGTCTCAGTAATGCCTCTCAATTTGGGTAGAGTTTTGCTTCTATAACAGAGAGATCTCTTTTGCATAAAATAAGAGATTACAATATATAGCAACCAAGAAAGACTTGGCGCTTTGTTTCATGGAATGGCCCATGCTGCATTCAATGCCTTGAATGCATTTTAAGTTCTGTTAAGGGGCCATGCTGGAACAAGGCATTGGCCTTAACTGTGGCATGTCCATTCATCTCAAATGTCTCCTCCAAAGTATAGGTCACCTGGTCCTCTTCTTGGTATCTGCACAGATGTCCACTTTGCCTTTACTCAAAGGGATAAAAATAGGCCACGCCTTTGAATGTTTGTGCGCTCAGATGTATACTTGGTGGACTGTTTCACCTACTGAAATAACTCCCCTATAGATATTTTAGTATCTCCTGTAGCTTTCCCTCTTTTATTTTGCAATTTGAGCTCTCAGGCTATCTTCTTACCTTCAACAGGCTCTTTTGGCTCTTTCTTTAGCTGTTCGTTGAGTTTTGTCTTTAGGTTTCGTGCTATATTTGAAAATAAATGGGTATTTCATTACCCTGAATTTGATGTCCACGGGGGCGTCATGGTCACTTAGTTGCTTGAACTACTTTGAACCTTTAACCTTTGAAGTGCATCAGTTCAATGGTTCAATGGTTCATTTTGACTCCTTGGTTCGATTGCTTTTTTGGTTCAATCGCTTCCTTGCCTCTTCGGTTGAACCATCTCTTCGAACATGTCTCTAGAATATTTTGATTCCTTCCATCACTCAAAGCTTCCTTGAACCTTCAAACTTCTTGAACAGGTTGAACTCTTTGAACTGGTTGAACTCTTTGAACCATTTCAGTTCAAAGTTCAATGGTTCAATACTTCATCCTCTTTCTTTGAATCCTTTTATTCTCCAAGTCTTTTGAACTTTTATTGAACCTTTGAACCTTGAACCATTTCAGTTCAATGGTTCATTCTCTTTCTTTGAATCCTTTGAAGTTTTGAACTCTCTAGATTCTTTTCTTTTTTGTTGAACTCGTTGAACCTTTGAACTTTGAACTCTTTTGGTTCAAGATTCAAGGTTCAATGGTTCAATGGTTTATTCACATCTAGAGGGGTGAATAACTTCTAGGACTAAGTTCTTGGCCTCCCATCACACCCGGTTGACAAACACACCACCCATTCTGGGCTAAAAAACACTCTTCCTACCAAAATAAAAATGTCAATTTTTAGCCTAACTTAAAACATGTGTAAAAAAAAACAATAATTAATATGGATGAAACGTAAGATACCTCATGTGCATATGAAATACCTATAATTTCACCTTGGATTAAGTGAGTATAAAGTTAGAGTGCAATGTGTGGCATAAGTTATAGTAACAAGTCTTGAAATGGAAGTTTTTGGTAGTGAAGAGATAACTTCTTGAACTCCAACTAGAATTTCTACCTCTGGGACCCCCAAGTGAAAATCCATCACTCTAATAATATATATATGGCCAAATTACATGTTATCCAATGACCATGACATCCAAGTCCACCCATAAGCACATTTTCACTACTATTTAGGAGCGTGGAAATAGTGACAATAAATGTTGTCAAAGTTGAAGTTGCATTTGGAGAACTCCATTTTCGGTGCTTCTTGGATGAAAATTGATATTGTCAACATGTCCAAATGGGTAGATAATGACCAAGACCAGGTTCTTGGCCTCTCATCATGTCTTGTTGACAAACCCACTACCTATTATGAGTTTAAGAATACCCTTCCCAACACAATAAAGATGTCAATTTTTAGCCCAAATTTAAACATGCATAAAACAAAATAGTAAGTCATATAGATGAACTATAAGATCCCTCCTATGTATTTGAAATCCCTCTAATTTCACCTTGGATCAAGTGAGTATAAACTTAGATAACAATGCATGGCACAAGTTGTAGTAACAAGTCCTGAAATGTAAATTTTTGGCTTTATGCGATAACGTAACAAACAAAAATATAGTAGTAAAAATGTAACGATAAAAATGTATTATGTAAAAAATTTAGTATGACAAAAACATCATGAGAACAAAATGTAGTAAGGAAAAACGTAACGGTATTGGTATTGTCACAAAATGTCATGAAGAGCATAATTGGGACATTTTAGTGATTATCACATTGTTTATTTGTTGTTTAGTTAATTTTGGTGATAGTAGTTCACATTTCATGGTGTAAAATTAATGTGCCAAATTTATAGCCAAAATAATAGAGGAAAATTTGATTTTGTGAGTTTGGACCTTTAGTTGAAAGTTGTGCCATCTTCTATGTGAGCACATCCTTTACTATGTTTTGTTCTTATAACGTTTTGTCCTCGCTACATTTTTTCCTTGATATGTTTTTCCTCACTATGTTTCTCATGCTAAATTTTTAACCGCTATGTTTTTGTTTGCTATATTTTTGATGGATGCCAACTTTTTTGCAGTGAATTGATAACTTCTTGGGCTCCAACTAGCACTTTTGCTTTTGGGATCCCTAGGTGAAAATCCATCACTCTAAACACATCTATATTGATAAATTACACATATCTAATGACGATGATGTCCAAGTCCACCTGTAATCACATTTTCACTACTATTTAGGAGTGCAAAAACACTGACAACAAATATTGTCAAAGTTGAAGTTGCAGTTGTAGAACTCTATTTTCGGTGCTTCTTGGCTAAAAACTGGCACTACCAACACATCCAAAGGGTAGGATAATTTTAAATACCAATTTCTTGGCATCCCATCAGGCCAAATCAACAAACCCACCACCCATTTTGGCCTAGTTCTTGTTCTTAACCTTAAGACAAGATATTTGAGTCATTAAAAGTGGTCTAAATTTAAAATGACCCATCCAAATGGGTTAAAATTTGGTAGATAACTCTGTCTAACCCCATTTATGCATTAAAGTTGGTATAATACATTGAAGACCTTCCAAAATATCTAAATATATGTTTATATCATTCAAGTCTATAAAAGTTAAGAAAGTGAGGGTTTTGGAATAAAGAAACCTATATATCTCTTAAAGTATTACCTCAAACATGAATTGAAACCTTATCTACACCTAGTAAATGATCATATTAAGAAGATATATGTGATTTTAATCTTTGAAAGACTGTCTAAATAATCTTATAAGTGATCGTCTGTAATAAGACCTATGTCCAAACAAGCAAAACAGGGGTTTAGGAGACTAAAATTATCATATCTCCCAAACGATTGATAGATGGAGCCTATAACTTTATACGTATTATGGAGTAGTTGTATATAACATGCCTAAGGTGATTAGAGAGTCTTAGGATGTAGGTGAAAGTAATAATAAGGCAAAATAGACCTGTAACATAGGTGTTAGTAGGTAATTTTTTGACTTTTTTGATAACTAACCATAAGAAAGGGCTTAAATTGTTGAAACCATCTAATTAATGATTGTATTAAGGGTCATATAGAACTAATAAAAGTGGTGTCATGAGTGGAGGTTGAGTAGATAAAGATAGAAAGTTGGATTGTAGAAGTTTTTTGCCATATTTATTGTACTAATTTTGGTAGAACTTCTATGCCACACTCCTACAAAATGTTACCAGTATGCAAAGTACAATAAATATGGCCAAAAACATCATAGTGAATTGAAAATTTAACATGTTGCCTACAATAAGTGGTCTGTGTGTGATTTATTTTCATATAAAAAGGTTTGGCCATCTCAAAAAATATTTGACTAATTTAAATTTGTGGATTATTTTTTGAAAACTTAGAGTACAATTGTGTTTTGAGTCATATCCAATAAATATTTTAGATGCAATTCATAGTTATGAAAACCAACTCTTATTTTCACTACATCTCTTGCATTAGGTAAAAATCTTGTATTGTCTTTCCAAATTATGCAAGTAACTCTTTGAGACCATCCACCATAACCTTTTCCTTTCATGGAAGTCTACCAAGGAATGACCAGAGCTCATTGGTATTGGGTTCATTAAGTCTTTCACATCTCCCAATTACTTCCATTAATGTTTTTATGTTTATATCAAGTGCTTGGCTTGTTTTTGAAATCAACTATTTTTTCCCTATTTGACCAGTTACTACACAAGTTGTAATTATATTCTGGGTAGCATTACAATCTTTATTATGTGATCTTGGGTCTATAATATGATATGCATCATGTATATTTTCAACAATTTCATTATTTTCATCATCCATGTTAGATGTTCTTAGCCGTAATGTGTACATTTTACGTCTCATATTAATTAGTTTCATCAACAAAACAAATAATTGACATGTTTGACTATCATAATCCAATATATGAAGGAAACTATCCCAAATTTCTTGAGCCAGTCTTCTTGAATGGCAGTCAGACATTTTATTACACATTGGTTTCAAAATATTTTCATCAACTTTAATTAAATACTTGTTTTTTCTATGCACAATTCTTGGAGGTGTTGTTAATGCTGAAATTTGTTGAGAGAGTGTTTCAAAATCATTATTAATTTATTTATATAGTGGTGGGATGAGATTTTCTTCATTATATGTTTCCGTGAAATTTTCTTCAATGTTGGGGGGTAAAGCATCATGCATATACTCCTTATCAACAAATTCAAAAACTTTATACCTTGAATATGAACTTCCAACATTATCTAATTCATTAATATCAATTTCATCATTATTTAATTTATCAAGATTAGTGGTTGTACTTTGTCTAGAACAAAGAACTTGCATTCATTCATTGTGTTTTTCTCTCAACTCTCCTAATTGCTCTGGTGTTTTGTTCTTCAACTTCTTCCTCTTCCTCAAATGTGATCCATAACCCATTGGACTAAATAGCTTTTCAAAGGTGGGGTCAAAAAATGTACTTAAAAAACACACAAAGAATAAGCATAAAGTACGTAGAGAATGTCTATGGGGACAAAATTCTCAATTTGGGTTAAAAATAGTCATGGAAAACTAAGTTTTATCTATAGATTAAATAATGTGTATGCCTTATTTATTATATAACTTCATCCTATATAACTATGAAATCATACTATCATACAGTGCATTTGCCCCTTTGATTAACCCCTTAATTTTATCCATGTCTACATTAGGTTCAATTAGGCCAAATTTAGATTCAATCACTTCAAATTAGGTTTAATTTTCCCCTTGGTTGATGCTAATTAGTCCAAATTAGATTCAATTAATCCAAATTAGATTTTAAATTATTCCAAATTACATTTAATTCATGATAAAGTTAAGGTTTAAGGCCAACACATGTCACAAAACATGGGCTAATTTAGCCCCTTTAATCACATCGTAGACTCGTATTTAGGTTTAATAGGGTCAAATTTTCCATAATTGCCTTCGTGTTTGTATTTATGATAAAATTACATATCCAAGTCATTGGTGTTTAATTTGAGGCAAGACCCTTTGAGGAAATTAGAATAGGCTTGTATAGACCTAAGGAACAGGGGTTACAATTGAATTTATTCGCTTTTGGGAAACCAATAATAAGATTGGTTTCTCATTATTATAGATGATCCGTGATAGTTCCAAGAAGCATTTAGGAAACCATTGAGGTGAACTTAAGGGAATGATATCATTATAAGATCTAAAGGGACATATCTACAATCCTATAGTAGAATTTGGGGTGGAGTCAAGATTTTTGGACATTTGGTAACCTAATTGATAATATAAACTTGTGCAAAACTTTTAGAGGCTATGTACATCATTATTTTAAGTTTTTCATCTAGAGCTAGAAATGAGAATGAGTAAATAATAAGGTTGAGAGTTATCTTGAACTAGATGTAAGTAACAATCCACCTTATAGGAAATTATAGGCTGTCAGGCATAACCAATTTAATAAATATTATTTTGTTACAATTATTAAGAGACCTAAAAGTGGCCTATATTCCTTCAATTGGGTTATATACAAAATAACGCCAAAATGTACATGATATATGGTCAGTTTTAAGCCATACATTGCATAGATTATACAATTGATTGAACAATAAATTTGGTTTAGGGGATCAATTTTGCCAAATCACATCCCTAATTACACCAATTTACTAATTGGATAAATTCATGACATAATCAAACTTAACTTTGAATCAAACCATATCCTACTCTTGTAGTTAGGTTGAAGGTCTTCAAATTGGCCCCAAATGCCTCCTCAATTGAATGAATCAACTCTTTGCTCCATTATATATGATGACATCAAGGTTAATCTCACTCCAATCACATTCTATAAGTTCTATGTACATGTTCAATGGGTTAATATTGGCCTCAATTTCCTTCATGAACCTATATTTATGATAAAATTAGAGTTTAAGGTTTATGATTGTAATAATTGGCTAATTGGCTCAATATGTAAGGCAATATGAGCTAATTTAGCCCCAAATCACATCCTAAACTCACAAAACTAGGTTCAATGGGTTCACATTGGCCCCAATTACCTTCACGAAAATGCATTTGTGATGAAATTAGGGAACTAGGGGTTGTATTCAAGTCATGAAATTAGAATTTAGCCACTTTAGGGTTAAGTGTAATGGGTTTATATACATGTGATAAAATTAGGGTTTAGGGGAACTGTATTTGTGATAAAATTAGGGTTTAGGGTCAACATGTCACAAAACATGAGATAATTTAGACCCTTTAATCACATCATATACTCACATTTATGTTCAATTAGGTTCTAATTGGCTATAATTACCTTCATGTTTATATTTGTGATAAAATGAGGGTCAGTTAAGCCATATGTTATATAGACTATACAATCGACTAGCCCATGAATTTAGTGTAGGGCTTAATTTTGCCCAAATCACATCCCTAATTACACCAATTGACTAATTAGATCAACCCATGACATAATTAAACTTAATTTATCCCCAAATAATATCACATGCTCTTATAATTATGTTTAAGGGGTTCAAATTGACCTCAAATGCCTCTTTGATTGAATGAATCAACTCTTTAATTCATTATATATGATGACATTCTAGGATTTATTTCACTCCAAATCACATCATGTATACAATTTAAAATAGGTTCATGTGGCTCATTTTCACACTAATTGTCTCCATAATTGAACCAAATGACATTTGCATTCATTATATGATGGTCCATTCAAGTTTATTGAGTTTGAAACCACATCCTATACATGTAAAACTTGTATTTAATGTTTATTTTCTTCAATTTCTCATGAAATTGGAGGTGATAAACCCCCAGATCACATTTTATAGTAATGGAATTATGTTTAAGGGGATCAAAATAGCCTCAATTTCGCTCAGATTTAACCATGTTTTACTATTTTTTTCATATTTTTTTATGACTTGGGGTTAATACATTAGACTTGAACCAGGTTTTGATGTCTCATGCTTGGTTTAGGCTGCACATTAAATATTCTCATTATATTATAAAATTCAAACATTTTCATCATATCTATGCATAACCTATTAACTGAGGCCATAGAGCCTATCAAAATATAATTACATCCTTTTTGTGGTAGTGTATATAGGGGAAAAGTACCAATAGTGACCTGTACCTACCAATAACTGAACAAGCATTTTGTTAAGGTGTCTTCCATTGATGGAACATGTATTTGTGTGTATAGATATTAGTGTGTATGTATTAGTCTTATGTGATACCATAACACCTTAATTCATTATCCAAAGTTAGGGACCTTTCCCCTATCATGATACACTTCACTTTACGATTAAAATTATCATGACACACCATTATTAGGGAGCTAAAGATAAAAAAATATGTGTACCCATAGAGATTTTTTTTTTTGGTGTTATGAACAAATAATGTGTACGCATTATAATGCATATGCATTACTTAAATTTGAATTCAAAAAATTGAGCCTTTTGGCTTAGAAATAGCTTGGATTCCTAAGCCAAAGGCCTGGACCAGTTAATCTACAACTTTGTTTATGAGTTTTTATAGTAAACAATGAATTTTAACTTCCATCATCAAATACACTATAAATTTCAACAAAAAAATTCAAAAAATTATTACTATGACAAAAAGCACGCTCTCCTCTTTCCAAATATATGATTTTTATATTTTTGGACTATTTAAGGGTCCAAACTATGTTGATTTCTAACTATACCTTTTTTAGGCCTTAAATATACATGCCTATTCATATTTATGTAATTTTTTTTTCATTGATCCAATTGCAAAACAGATTATATGGTCAAAAATTAGGCCTATTTATACACATTAAAAAAAAATCATTTTTTTGATGTATATAGGGGGCCCGCACGATCAATTATCCATTTTTTGTCAGTTTTTAGGATCTATTTACTTGAAAAATTAATAATGATAAAATATTTATTGAAAAAACATATAAAAATATGGGTCAAAAACTAAAATATATTATATAAATATTCACCAAAGGGTTTTAATTAATATTAAATGATGCTAAAGAAATGATGGGCTGCACAGACGTTTATCTACTCTATTTTCTTAAAAAAAAAGAGTTCCTCTCCAAATTTTAGATGTTTGACCTAGTTATGCTTAACCATGTTTTTAAAAACTTAGTGTTTTGGAAACTAGACTTGAAATGTTACAATTCATATTCCTATACCATCTTCAAATTTTAAATGTAGCCATCTCAAATTATCGATAGAAGTTTAAATTTTTTAAATTTTAAGAAAATCATATCCACTGGTAGGCCCTTTTTTGTCCCCCAGCTTTGTGAACTTGCCCCTATAATAGATGGTCCAAATATTGACTAATGACATGGTTGACTTACTAATGCAAGTGCCTCAACATTAAAATCAGCCAATAAATCTCTAAAATAGAAACTTCCATTTTTAGAAGACTAACCATCAATGGAATAACAAACCAAATAATGGAGGTATGGCCAACCCTTTCAATAACATAAATCAAGCCAATAACAATGTTAGAAATTCAATAAATCTCATTGATTTGGCATTTCCCACTTGGTGTAGACTGCATAATATAATTAAACATGTTGAAATTGATTGTTCTAATTTTAAATTGGTTTCAAATATTTTTCAAAAGGAAATAGACAATCTAGAAATAGTGCCTATACCTAAAAACAATCTAAATCAAAACATGGGAAATCTAGGTAGTGCCTTATTCTTAGAAACTTATGAATTCCTATTTGAAATTGATAATGAATCAAAATATAATTTGGAAGAATTTCATGCATATCAATAATTTACAAGGGAATAATTATACCTTGAGTAAAACGTAGACACTTCTGACAACTTCTACTCCTCTGAATAGCACTTAGGTTCCACCAGATGAAAACTCTAGAAATAACCCTTTTCCCACCTAAAGAACATGTTGCATCATTACATCCAAAAAATAATGCCTCATCTTCATAAAAGGATAATTTTTTTGAACAAAACAAATTAGGGTATAATATTGTTGAAGATCTAAAAAAGAATAAATCTATATTTCAATGTTTGAATAACTCCAAGTATATGATCAAAAGGAATTGATGTTTGGGACATGATCTACTCCAAAAGGGAAAGAAATCGATAGGGTAACTGGTGCACATGTCATTTTTAAATAAAATGTTGAAACTCCTCCATTTCTATTGACAATTCACATTTTTTGAAGAAAACTTACATAATTGTTTGGTGGATTCAAGTGTTTTATGTAATATCATGCCTTTCTTAGTATGTGAGAGGCTATGATTTAATCCAACTAAATCAAATAGAAAGGTAACCTAACTGGACAAAATAAAGGTAAAGGTGATTGGTGAGCTAAATCACATTCACATGCATTTAGCTTCAGATTTTAGAGTGTAAAAGTTTATCAAAATTCTAGTAGTGGATATACTTGATGTTATGACATGTTTTTAAGTAGAGACTCATCCATAACATTAAATAGATACATGATGACTAATTTATTTCACATGTGGCTCTCATGATGTGGTTTGCCCAATTAAAACAAGATTGAGAGAGAGACAAAGATGACACATTAGTCACTAAATACAACAAGAGCAATGAGATATTGTATGCAAAATCAGAGATTAGCATATTCAAAAATGGTAAATATATTAAAAACTGAGGAAGTTACGTTCACTTGAATTATTGCACCAATTTAACATGACATGGCCAAAATAAATGGTAATGGGTTAAGTGCATAGAGTTTGGGGATAATTTCATAGACATTTTACGTAACATAATTGTGTTAATAAATAACATGATCGTATTATTTAATTAACATGATCACATTATTTAAATTATGGATTTATAATTATTGATCCATAATGTGACCATGTTAATAGATAGCATAATCATGTTAATAGATAGTGTGATCGCATTAATAGATAGCGTGATCGCATTAATAAATAACGTGATCACATTAATACATAATGTGATCACATTAATAAATAACATGATCACGTTATTGTAAACAAAAATGTTATCACTTACTATTATTTTTCACATTAAAAAAAATAAATTAAATGTTAGTTAATAGGTAACACGATTGCATTATTAATAACACGACTATGTTCCTGTTATGGAGTTGCACATGAAAGCAACTTTGGCTAGAAGCTTATATTTACTACTCTAAATGTTTAACTTATACTTTAAATTTATTTTATTAAATATAAAAAATTAGGGTCACTTAGCATTTGATAGAGTTGGTCTCACAACTGCATGCCTTATGATGTGGAAAATAGTTTTACAAAATCTAATCAGGTCAGTACTTAGGTATTTTTAGGGTCTAAATATTAAACCTGGAGATTTTAGGACATAATTTTTGTTATTGATGTCCATTTTTGGTAAACATATAGTCATTATTTAGGTTTTTGTGACTTCTAGATTGATTTATGGTGTTTATAAGAGTCTTAGGATTGTCAAAATTGAAGTTTACAAACCACTTACTTTGAAATTGATGCAAAGTGGTGTGATTGGGGTAGCATAGGTCACATTGATGACCTATACACATCAAATGACCACTTTGTGTTAATTTCACTTGTTTATCATCCCTCCCTCATCCTTGATCACTTCCTACTGATGCCTCATCACCCATAATCACTCTCTCATCATTCTTCATTGTCCCTAATAACTCCTTCATTGAACCTTATTATCCCTAGTCATCTCTAATCACTCCCTCATCATCCCTGATTACTCCCTCATTGACCCTCACCATCACTAATCATATTCAATCACTCCCTCATCAACCCTAATCACTCCCTCACCATCCCTAATCACTCCCACATTAGCTCTCACCATCACTAATTAATACTTCATCATCCCTAATCACTCTCTCCTCATCCCTCATTAGCTCTCACCATCCCTAATCATCACTTCATCATCCCTAATCATTCCCTCATTCACTTTCACCATCCCTAATCACTACTTAATCATCCCTAATCACTGCCTAATTGACCCTCACCATCCCTCATTATCCCTAATCATTGCTTCAACATACCTCATCATCTCTAATCACTCATTCCTCATCCCTCATCACCTCTAATCACTCCCTCATTAATCCTTACCATCCCTCATAATCCTTAATCATTCCCTCATTAAAACTCACCACCCTCATCATCCCTATTGACTCCCTTATCACCTCTACTCAATTCCTCCTCATCCCTCCTCATCCTTAATCACTCCATCCAATACCTTGATGGTGGTATTTTGTTGGGGTTTAACAATGTTAGGAGTTATAAGTGGAGAGTTGAGTGCTAGCATAAAATATAAGATATAATGATCAAAATGATGTGGAGGCAAATTTGAAACATAAATATTTAACACCTATGATAAAATATGGGCTTATTAAAAATGATGTAATTCACAATTGAAACTCCACCAAAAAAAGAGAAGCAAGTAAAACTATTGTAGCACCAAAAATGGGTAGTAATTACATGAGGATCACTCAGATATGTGATTTTTTAAAACCAATCAATTGCTTTCCATATGAAGGCATTTTATGATCTAAATAATTACATTGAAGGCCTTTTATTTGTATGTCTATTGATTGAGTCATCATACTAGAGAGTGGAAAATAATTTTCAAATAGTCCAAGATTCATAAATGCAATATTCAATCCAATTAAGAGTGAATAAGTAGTCCATGATTGGAAAGTGGTGCTTAATTCATAAATTCAATATTTAATCCAATTAAGAGTGTCACACTGTGAGCTCTCTACTTGCACATCTTGAGAAGTGGGTTCAAGTTATCTAGCATTATAGAAAGGTAAGTAGATAATTTATTATGAACCTAATGATATGGTCAGTACTAAAAGTATCTCTACTTCCCCCAATAAGAAATTATATGAATTAAAAATACTATTTCATTAATAAATGTATATCAATGGTGATCCAATACACTTCATCATTTCCAATGGAAGTCTTATGAATTTAATTTCTCCTAAAGCATATTTTAAAAAATTGAACTTGAAAATTATAGATCATCCATATTCATACGCTAGTGTAGGCCTTGAGAAATGGATCACCTAGTAGTGTCACTCGGTGTACAAAACCAAACTTTGTAAAGATGCAATCCTTTGTGACATCTAACCATTAAAGGTGTGTGATGTTTTACATGTCGTCAACCATATATTTACCATTATGCCTTTTATGTTAACTCATGTAATGATTTCATTCATTTTAAGGTGTTGAATGACATCCTCAGGCTCTTTACCTATGTCATTTTTTAAATCTACCTTGATGACATCTTAATCTCTAGAAAACATGGGTGAACATCTACACCATGCTGAAATAATGTTTCACATTATGTAGAAACATATTTTTATGATAACATGATTAAATATTCATTTTTCATGCAAGAGACAAAATATTTAGGACACAGTACACACACAAAGAATGCATGTTTGAACTTAACCAAGATTCAAGTCATACAAGAATGGGAAACATTAAATAACTTTGCATTTGATTCAAATCTTCTCATAATTATAAAATTATACAAGAGATTTGTGTTTAATGTTTATATTTTGAACCAAATTACCAAAGGTGGAACCGAATAAAGTTTCATCTATTCAACTACACAACAAAGATAATTCGGTGAACTAAAATTCAAACTCTATTTTGTGTTAGTACCGATGTTAATTGACTATAATTTTGGAAGATCATCCAATTCATTCAGTAATAAAATTTACTATCACAAATGGGTATTGATAACACAAGTCTTAGAAAAGAGTTAATTTATATTATAATGGATTAAATAATATATGATTAGAATCAAATATATCTTTAGAGTATATACTTACATCAGATGATGAGGGAGAAATTTGGGATGGTGAGGATCAATGATGGAGTGATGAGAGATGGTTAGGGTCAATGAGGGAGTGATTAGTGATGATGATGGATGAATAAAAATTTATTAGGGATTATGAGGGATGAGGAGGGAGTGATGAGGGATGATGAGGGATGGTAACAATCAATGAAGGACTGCTTAGGGATGATAAGCTCGAGTGATTAGAGATGATGAGAGACAATGAAGATAAATGGAGTGATTAGGGATTAGGAGGAATGAGAAGGGAGTGAATAGGGATGAGGAAGAGATTAGGGATGATGAGTGATGAGGAAAGAGTGATTAGGGATGATGAAATATGGAGATGGAGTGATTAGGGATGATAATGGATTGTGAGGGTTAATGAAAGAGTTATTATAGATGATAAGGGAGTGATCAGAGATGACTAGGGATAGTGAGGATCAATGAGGGAGTGATTAGGGACAATGAAGAATGATAAAAGAGTGATTATGGGTAATGAAAGATGAGTAAGAAGTGATCAAGGATGAGGGAGGGATGATGAACAAGTGAAATTAAAAAAAAGTGGTTATTTGATGTGTGTAGGTCATCAATATGACCTACACTACCACAATCACACCACTTTGGATCAAGTTCAAAGTGAGTAGTTTTTAAACTTCAATTTTGACAAACCTAGGACTCCTATAAATGTCAGGAATCAATCTAAAAGGCACAAAAACTTAAAAAATGACTATATGTTTACCAAAAATGGACATCAATTGCAAAATTTATGTACTATAATCCCTAGGTTTAATACCTAGACCCCAAAAATGTTTAAGTACTAACCAGATTGGATTTTGAGAAATTATTTTCCACATCATAAAGCATGCAACTATGAGACCAAATCTATCCGATGCTAAGTGACCCTAATTTCTTATGGATGATGAGGGATGAGGAGGGAGTGATTAGGAATGATGAGTGATAATGAGGGTTAATGAGGGATGATGGAGTGATTAGAGATGACTAGGGATAGTGAGGTTTAATGAGGGAGTGATTAAGGATAACGAAGAATGATGAGAGAGTGATTAGGGGTGATGAGGCATGATTAGGAAGTGATCAGGGATGAGGGAGGGATGATGAATAAATGAAATTAGCACAAAGTGGTCATTTTATGTGTGGTCATTAATGTGACCTATGATACCCCAATGACACCACTTTGCATCAATTTCAAAGTGAGTCATTTGAAAACTTCAATTTTGATAAACCTAAGACTCTTAGAAATTTTAGGAATCAATCTAGAAGGCACAAAAACATAAAAAATGACTATATGTTTACCAAAAATAGACATCAATTACAAAACTTATGCCCTGAAATCCCTAGGTTTAATACTTAGACACTGAAAATGCATAAAGATTGACCTGATCGGATTTTGAAAAACTATTTTCCACATAATAAGGCATACAACTATGAGATCAAATCTATCAAATGCTAAGTGATCCTAATTTATTATATTTACTAAGATAAATTTAAAGTATAATAAAATAAATATAACATTATAAATGTGCTACAAATATATAATGCAATCATGTTATTAACATGATCCGTAATCATGTTATTAACATGATCCGTAATCATGTTATTAATGTGATTGCATTATTAAGTAAAGCAACCGCATTATTAACGTGATCATGTTGTTAATATGAATGCATTATTAAGTTACATGAACATGGTATTTGAATTTGAATTCAATTCCCATGCATTTTGGCTCTAGAATGGCTTGGATTCATGAGCTAAAGGCTTGGATAGTCAATGTACAGTCAAGTTTTGAAAGGTATGAAATCAAACAATAAATTTCATATTTGATTGCCAAATACACTAAGAATTTCAATGTAAAAAATCAAAAACTTAATACCGTCATGGTGAGCACACTCTCCTCTTTCCAAAAATATGATTTTTATAATTTTTGGACTAATTTAAGGTTTAAAACTATGTTGATTTCTAACTATGCCTTTTTTAGGCCACTACATGCCGCAAACATACATGCCTATACATGTTCATGTAATTTGTCTTTCATTGATCCAAGTGAAAAAAAAATTATATGGTGACCAAGTAGGCCTAATTCTACACACATTAAAAAAAAATGATTTTCATTTTTTTTAGGTAGTTAGGCATGTCGCATAGATGACTATCCATTTCTTTGTCAGTTTTTAGGATTTATTGACTTGTAAAATTCATAAAAAAAAGTATTCATTGAAAAATATAAAAAAATATAGGTGATGTACTATAATATCTTATATAAAGTTTCCCTAAAGGGTTTCAAATAATATTAAACTCTGCTCAAAAAATGGTGTGCATTGTGGTCATCTATCTACTATATTTTTTGGAAAAAAGCAGTAGTTCCTCTTCAAATTTAAGATGTTTGACCTAGTTATACTTAGCCATTTAAAAAAAAAAATAGTTTTTTGGAAACTAGACTTTAAATTCTACATTTCATGTTCTTATACCATCTTCAAATTTAAAGTGTAGATATCTCAAATTATCTACAGAAGTTCAGATTTTTGAAATTTTAGAAAAATCATGTCCACGGGTAGGCCACTTTTTATCCCCCAACTTAGTGTACTTACCCAATGACTCTTAATTATAATACATAGTGATCATTTTAGATAAGATGGCTTTTACAAATCTAAACATTAATATGGTATTCATGCAATATAAGAAGGAAATGGGCCACTTGAATGTAATTATTTAGATAAAGAAGATAAACTAGTGGTAACTAATGAAAATATGATCAAAGTATCATTTATAAAATAATAATAGAATATGGGCACTTCTGAATGACAAACTCATGAGGAATGATGGAGACATTCCAACAAATCCTATGTAGTGATATATGTTATGAACTACTTAAAAACATTTATAAACTCTAAAATTTGATGGCTCTAAATCCAAACAAGGTTGTGGTGCCATAAATGAGCTCATCAATTTAAGGGGGAAATAATATTTATCCACGTATAGGGTGAAATTCTCTTGAACAAAAAATGTCATCGAGTATGAAGTGTTGGTCCATGGACTCCAATTTGATTTTAAGAAGAAATTAAAGTACCTGAAGGTATTGGGGGACTCATTATTAGTAGTCAGACAACTAAGAAAATAGTATGTTTGCAATGAAAAATGTTTATTAAGATATCATAACAGAGTTTGGGATTTTGTAGAAGACTTCGATAAATTTGGCATACAATTTGTTCCCTACACAAAAAACTACATATTTGATGCCTTGGAAATAGTTGTAAGCACCTTAGAGCCAATTACAAACTCCAATTTGAATATATTCTCTATAGAGTTGGTTTTTACTCTTTCTATTGTACATAATGTCAAAAAGATTCAAGTGGTCAATGACGATCAACATATAATTGTCTTCATCACAAACTCAAATGTGTTTAAATCCTAGATCATAGATGAATCCAACAAATACAATGTTAAGTAGGACGAATATGGCTTGATGAATATAAATATAAATAACATATCGAGATGCATGATTTCACTAGAAAGGCTATTTGACATGGACCACCATGGAGATTTAAAAAAGATGACCCAATCTAAAGGTATGTCCCATGAATATTGCAATATTGGGACTACAAGTGATTCAATAAATGTTCCTTTGGGCACAACCTATACCCAAACATAAAATTAGGGGATTTCCCAAGCCCTCAAGGATCATAAAGATGTCATAGCTTGGAGTTATGAAGAGATAAATGGGTTTGACACCTCAATTCTCACTCACTCTATTCCTCTTATTCCTAGAGCTAAACCCTTTCACCAAAGACAAAGGCTTGTGAACCCTTTGTTGGAGACCTTTATTTTCAAGGAAGTACAAAAGTTATTAGTAGCCAGAATTATTTTTCCAGTTAGGCACTCCATGTGGGTTGCCAATCTTATTATAATTCAAAAAAAATATGGAGAGATTCACTTATGCATGGATTTCATAAATTTGAATCAAGATTTAGATATGGATAATCATCTGATCCCATCATTAGATGAAGGGTTACAAATATTCAAGGTTTCCCAACTGATGTCATTTTTGGATGGTGATTCTAGTTATACTCAACTCATGGTCAATTATAAGGACCAAATCAAGACAACCTTCACAACAAATTTGGGAACATTTGCATACATAAGAATACCTTTGTTCTAATAAGCGTGAGTGTTACTTTTCAACATGTTATGGAAATTGTATTGAAAGATTTAATCAACAAGTGTATTTTGATGTACATGGATAATCTTATAGTTTTCTCCAGGAATCGTGTAGACCATGTAAGAGACTTGAGAGAAGTTATAAAAAGATGTAGATAACATGGCATATTTTTGAATACAAATAAATGTGAATTTGGGGTTGGAAATCTTCTGGACCATGTCATTTCTAAAGGTGGCATATCAATATATTCAAATAAAGTTCAAATGATTTTGACAATACCTTTTCTTGGAAGCGAAAAAGAGTTAAAATCATTCTTTGGCAAAATTAATTTTATATGAATGTTTATTTTAGGCTTTGATGAAATAGGTAGACCTTTGAACAACATTTTGAACAAGGATGCCAATTTTGATTGGATTGTTGAAGTATCAACATTCTCAAAAATCAAGAAGTCAATCATGAATACTCCAATATTAATTAGTCTATACTATACATAACCCTTATACATCTATTATTTTGCTTTTGAGCACTCGAATGTTGTTGCCTTGACTTAGATTAATGTAGTGGATGATGAAAATCCAGTCTCATTCATGAGCTCTCCACTCTGAAACACTGAACTTAGTTATTCAACCATAGATAAGCAAGCTTTTACATTGATCAAAGTAGTCAAAAGGTTTAGACATTAAATGTTGTGAAATAAAGTGTATGGTGTTGTAACTGACCTTATTTTAAAATCAAAGATGATGCAAAATAATCTAGGAAAATGAAGGGGTAAATGGATGACAATTTTTCAATAATTTGATTTAGATCTTCAAATAATTAAAAATTTAAGAGGCCAAGGACTAAGTAAGATAATGGTAGAATTTGATAAAATTTAAGAGGCCAAGGACTAAGTAAGATAATGGTAGAATATGATTCCTAAATTTTTATCAATAATATACTATGCAATCTGTAAGTAAGGATTAATGGTATTATAACATAGTTTATTACTTCCTAAATAACACTAGCCTGATTCACTTGCATTTTATTAAAATAAGATCATGACACCTAAAGTGCAACCATTTTATGATCAAATCAGAAACACTAAACAAAGTAAACCATGAGTGCATCTGCCTCAAATGTTTTAATTTTCTTGAAATCAACCCAAGTACTAAAGGATTTTCATGGAAAATACAAAACTGGATATCATTTAAGAAGTGTTATAGCTCATAAAATACTTTAAGGTTGGTTATTATTGGCCCAATTTTTTCAAATATGTTCACTTACATGTGAGAAATTGCCATATTTGTCAAGTCACGACACACAAAGAATATCGCCCTACTATGTCTTTGCAACCAATCATTGAAGTACAACCTTTTAAAAAATGGGGCTTAGATTTCATTGGAGATATCACTGCCAATTATTTGGCTATTCAGAAGTTCATCTTGCCAACAAAAAATTATTTCATCCAATGGACCGATGCATAGGCATTTAAAAACTACACAACCAAAATTGTAATCAACTTCCTCGAAGAACACATTGTTACACAATCTAGAATGGCATTTGTTCTAGTATGTGATAATGGCCCTACCTTTTCCTCTTTGCAGTTTACTAAATGGGACTATAACAACAAGGTAATTCTTAAATTCTCTTTTAATTATTATCTTCAAGATAACAATGTTGTTGAATCCACAAATTAGAATTTTTTGGATGTGATTAAGAAGATCTTAAACAAGAATCCCCAAGATTGATAATGCAATAAAGTATGCACTTTGGTCTAATAAAACTAGGAATAAGTCATCCCTAAGCACGAGCCCATACCACCTAGTGTATGGTCATGACCCCATTTTTCCTATAAATATGAGGATCTATTTGAAATTCATAAAATATTAATTTAAAATTGATGATATCATTTAAGTTGGGTTGCTTAGTTTGATGAAATTAGAAGAAAAATGAAACACAACTTTGTTGCACTTCAACAAACACCAAGTAGTTGTCAAACAATCATTTGATCAGAGAACTAAAGGAAAATACTTTAGAATTTATGATTTAGTCCTGCAATGGAAAAAATAACATGAGAAAAAAGGGTCATCATGGTAAATTTGATGCTCTTTGATTAAGTCCCTTCCATATTGATGGAATCTTGGGAGAAAATGCATTTAGGCTCAAAAGCCTAACTGGGGAAGATGTCCATTGTCCATCAATGGGTAGTTCCTCAAACATTAGTTCCAACCTAAGTTAGTTTGGCATACTTTGTGCATAAGTTTCATTTTTTTCATTTGTTATTTTCCTTTTTTTCCTTTTTTCATTCACTTTTTGCATGTGGGTTGTCTTAATCCTTATCTCTAATTTTGACATTTGGCCTTGTTTTGGATCACATGGGTACCTATTGATCATAAAGAAGAAAAGAAAGAGTTGTTGGTAAGCAAAATTAGACACGATCTACCATTTAAGTACTCTAGGCATTTTGAGATTCAAAATGTTCTATTTTAGAGTTTAGTTTTGAAAGCTTGGGACTATTGTATGTTTTGAATTTGTTCATGTTTTGGTAAGTTTGGATAAATTATATGACTTTTAAAGGTATATTCTTGAAAAAACTCACAAAGCACAATTTAATAAAATTTGGGTTTGTTTAGACAAACTATTTCAATCATGTTCTTAATTGAAAAATCTTAAAATTATGTCCTTTGCATTCCTATAGTGGTCCCCAATCCAGAATTCAGATGCTAATAGAAAATAATCGATTATTATAAAAACTCAATCATCTAGGTGGTTCAGGTAACCTATATTGAGGATATGGATGCTTTGTTGGTGGTAAAGCAAGTCCTTGAGTGGGATCAAAGATAAATTTTTCAAAGTTATAGACGTGGTTGGTAGTGGAGCGATGTCCTAGGCAATCATTAGAGGGTAGAATTAAACACTAGCTTGAAGGATTGACTGAAATGACTAATCTTTAAAAATTCCATGAATAAAATTAATACATTTACACACACAATGGTCAAGTTAAATATCATATGTTGTCTTGTGTCCATTAAATTCTTAACTTCTTAGGCATTTGTTCATGTTCCTTTATGGTTTTATGCCAGAAATTATGGGTTATTAAAACATGTCTATTTTCATTTCCAAAATACTCAAGAGTATGTTCCAGTAAAGTCACCATTTGTTGTTGTTTTCTCAAAAAATGCTAACTTTCTAGGGAAATCATGGTATCCCTCCTTTTCTCATGAGGTTTGTGCGACATCTTTGTAATATTATAGTGTTGTTTTTTAGCTAGTTTGGTGGTTTTTGCCTATTTTTGCATCATTTTGGCATAGGCGAGTTATTATGTGTAAACCCAAGACTTAAAATCTATTTTTTTATTTTAACCAACCCTGAGTGGTAAATTTTTATCATAAAAAATTGGCATTCAAGTGACATCTGAGACATCATGATATTATTCATGCAAAATTTGTTTGGTTCTGATTTGTATTTGTTGTTCATAGATTGTTCTAAATGAATTATGGAGAATACCTTTAAAATTAGACTTATGCGAGTTTTTAAATTTGTCTTGGGCTAACCCAAGGCTTATTCTTAGTTACTGCTAGCCAAATTTCATACCTTGTTTTGCATGTCCCTTTAGCTAAGTTTAATATTCACTTGTCTATTTTAACTCACTTGTAAAAGCTAATTGTCTTGTTTTCTTTTCTTCAGAGCTTTTGTTTGGCCTTTTCAAAGTGTCTTTTTGGTCTTCCCCAAAGGAATTATTCCAGCCTTTGTCTCAGACAAAAAGTCTAAGAGAATCCTCTTCCTTTGTCTTTTCTTGAAATATTTCCCTTCAGAACTTTTCTGAATGATCTCTCTCTCTTCAGATTGTCCTTTGAAACTTTTTCAAAGGGTCTTTCTCTCCTCAAAGTGCTCTTCAAAAAAAATTTGAAGGGACACTTTCTCTTCAAAGCGCCCTTTAGAAAACTTTCGAAGGGACACTTTCCCTCTCCAAAGTGCCCTTCAAAAAAAAATTTGAAGGGACACTTTCTCTTCAAAGTGCCCTTCAAAAAAGTTCCAAAGGTACACTTTCCCTCTCCAAAGTGCCCTTCAAAAAAGTTCTGAAGGGAAATTTTCTCTTCAAATTTCCCTTCAGAAAAGTTCTGAAGGGACACTTTCTCTCTCCAAAGTGCCCTTCAGAAAAGTTTTGTAGGGACACTTTCTCTTCAAAGTGCCCTTTGGAAAAGTTTTGAAGGGACACTTTCTCTCTCCAAAGTGCCCTTTAAAAAGGTTTTGAAGGGACACTTTCTCTTCAAAGTTCTCTTCAAAAAAGTTATGAAGGGACACTTTCTCTCTTCAAAGTGCCCTTCAAAAAAGTTCTGAAGGGACACTTTCTCTTCAAAGTGCCCTTTGGAAAAGTTTCAAAGGGACACTTTCTCTTCAAAATGCCCTTCAGAAAAGTTTCAAAGGGACACTTTCTCTCCAAAATGCGCTTCAAAAAAGTTTTGAAGGGGCACATTCTCTTTGAAGTGCCCTTTGGAAAAGTTTTGAAGGGATACTTTATCTCTCCAAAGTGCCCTTCGAAAAAGTTTCAAAGGGACACTTTCTCTCTCCAAAGTGCCCTTTAGAAAATTTTTGAAGGGACACTTTCTCTTCAAAGTGCCCTTCAAAAAAGTTTTAAAGGGACACTTTCTCTCTCCAAAGTGCCCTTCAAAAAAGTTTTAAAGGGACACTTTCTCTCTCCAAAGTGCCCTTCAAAAAAGTTTTGGAGGGACACTTTCTCTTCACAGTGCCTTCAAAAAAGTTCTGAAGGGACACTTAGTGACATTTGAAAGAAGTTTGAAGTAATTTTTGTGGACTTTTTGTCTGCAACAATCCTTCCAAAAATCCATACTCCAAAGGCCCGAAAAGACATGGACCATTCAAAGGGGAGAGCACAGCCACAAGAAATCCTTCGAGGAAAATGTTTGATGAAAATGCTCACAAGAATTCTTTTGAGGAAAGTACCCATGTGAATTATTCAAGCAAGGGTACTTGAAGGAAATGTCTAAGTGAAATGACAGTTGCACAAACATCAAATTTTGGGATAGTGAGCTAATCGTTGGTGTTTAAACATAAGAGGATTCAGGCAGATCCAAGGGCTTACATCCTTTATCCATTAAAACAATAAGGGAGCCCATATCACCATTGATAGACCAGGATATAAGTCATTCCTAGAGGACAAATCAAAGAAGAAGGACAAAGCCAAATAGAATGAAAGAGACAAATCTACAATAGGTGGACTCCCTTGTAACAATCATTTTTATGTCATGACTCAGCCAAGAATATCCTTATTTTGTGGATGCAAATGTTGGAAAAGCATCTTTGAGAAAGTAGGACCAAATGTGTAAAAACTTGTGATGACATGGATCAACCAAATGGATCAAGCAAGCATCCTTTATAAAGATGGTTACAACTAAAGATGGTGACTTTAAACAAATTGATTCCTCTTCTTGGCACCAAAGGCTTTCCTCTCTCTCTTCCTTCTTGTTATATATACAACCCCTTAGCTAGTGAAAAATCATCCACATAGAGTACGAAAAATCCCTATTAGAACGATATCTTGACTTTAAACATTAGTACAATCCTTTTCCCTTTCAAGTTTTGAACATTGTCTCAGTGTGCAAGTGACATATATTGACAAGTGACAGTTTCATGCTTTTGTCCTTTGTCCTTCATGTCTGAGTAAAGTTCTTGATCTAACAAGTCATCTAGAGTGTGTTTAAGTGTATGGAACTACTATAATAATTTTGATTATTATTAAATGTGTAATGTGCCTTTTAGTTCATTCTCCTTTTGTTTTTTCATGCATCTCACCTCTTTACTGAAATATTCATGTTAGAATATATAGAACTTGGAAAAAGGTCTTTACATTTTTTTGTATTGTGCACTAAGATATGAAATTCATGTGGAAGAAAAACCTTGGTGCATCACCATTATTAAAATAGGTTTCCCTCATGTAATTTCTAACCCTTTTCTTTTCAATCAAGCTGGTGTAGATAGAGATTGTTTTGTAGAGACAAATTTAGGGAGTTAGCCCTTTCAATCCAGAGGTCCATTTCCATTATAGGTATACCCACATGCTTGGAATTGTTCCAATGTTTCCTAAATCTAGAAGAGGATTGAACACCCCTTTTTAGGGTGCAATATTTGGAGACAAAATTTGTGGCATGCTCGATGGGATGTTAGTTCTTGGTTATTAACATGTCAAGGTGAATGTTGGTCTTGAAAAATCTAAGTTTATACTCTTAATACAAAATTTGGTGACTCCAAGAGGTTAGAATCTCTAGTTGTAGATCAAGTTTCCCACATTGTACTTCATGGTCCTCACTAGGTTATCTAGGACTTCTAATCAAGCCCATCTAGCTTAAGCTCTTCTTGAAGACCAATGCCTTGAACCATTCCCAGCATTTAGAGATCCTTGGCAAGAGGTTTTGGAGAATAAGAAGAAGAAGTTGAGGTTGGAGAATTAGGATATCAAGAGGAAAGAAGATAAATGAATAGACAAAAGCCTTTCCTAGCCTTTAGCACACGAAATCTAATTGACCTTCCTACATACAACCCTATTCCTCCCAACGCTACCAAGAGTCTCCCTGGTTTCAATGGAGAGGGTCCTATTACCCCATCTAAGCATATTAGGGACATTTCAAATTTTTGTAACTTCCATAATGTCATCTGAGCCAACATAGCCATTAGATTACTTGTTATGGCTCTAAAAGGCAAATCCTTGACTGGTATAGGACTTTAGAATGTGGTTGTATTACAAGCTGGGATGGCTTTGGGGAATTACTGGTGACTAAATTTGAGAATAAGAGTGGCCACACTTCATTGATCCATCAGTTGAATGTGATAAAGAGAGGTACTAACGAATCTATGGGGGATTTTAATGAAAGATTTCAAAGGACATGACATAGGTTACCGCCTGTCATGAGACCACCTCCAAGCTTTGTGTTCCTCACCTATATCAAAGGTATTGATACTAATGTAAAAGTGATGCTACAATCTATGGGAGGATTCACTCTTCTTGATACATATGAAATAGCTATTGAAGCTGAAAATAACTTGATATAAGCTGGAAGACTCCCTCCAAGAGTTTCCATGTCGTTGTTATCTCATGGTTCAGTTGAAGCTCCAAGCATAGCTCAAATTCCTATTGCTAATGTCAAGCCAAGAACCTTCCCCAAGAAAGTGGATAGTGCTATGGACAAAGATGAAGAAATATGATCATTACGAGCTCAGTTCAAATAATCTCAATTCCAGATAAGTGCTCCACCTAACCATCAATAATATCCTCAACAAGGCTATAGAGCTCCACCCCAGTACAACTACCAAGGAAGAGGATAAGGTTAGTAAGGTTTAAATAGGCATCCCAATGCCTATAATCCTAATCCCACTCCTTCCATGAAGGTTGTTGTTCTAGTACATACTAATATGGGCCAAGGAGATAATCATTTGGACCAATGGGGATAACCTCAAGGTCAGTTTATGCATGATGGTGGAGAAAACAACCATGCTTTGGTGGCATAAGAGGAAACTACTCCTTATTTAACTTTAAAATAAGCAAACCTTATGCAAAGGGATAGCCATGGAGAAAGCAACAGCCAAAGTGTAGGCATGATGAACTTCCAAGCAAAGGATGATTATGTGTTAAATCAAAGCACGTCAGTTACAACCAGCATAAGATCCAAGAAGAGAGCATTGGGAGAAATTCAAGAAGCATGAATAACTCCAAGAGATGCCTCTCCAAGGCCATAAGGTGTGACTCCTAATGTAGGTCCTGCTACAAGTCATGCTCCTCAGTAAAATTAGAATGCAAATAAGATTGTCAATCCTACAACATAGCAGGTTCAGACTCATTCTCTACCTCTAAAGGCCCAAAAAAAGGTTAATTCTACCTCTCTAAACATTATTGATTCTTTGAAGATTGCAAAGACAAGCATATCTCTTTAAGAAGTCTTGCATATGACTAGTCAAAAGGAGATGTTGCAAGAACAACTTGCAAACACTCATGTAGCCCCTTAAACTTCAAATCACAATAGTGTATCCCTTAACAATGATCCAAGCCATATCTTAGAGCCCTCTAGTAAGTCTAAAAATCCTCTACCCTTCTATCTCACCCTCATTCTGGGAGACAATTTGGTCTATAATTGCATTATGGATAATAGAACTAGTGCCACTGTTATGCCTAAAGTGGTGGCTAATAAGCTGGGATTAAAATATGAGCCACATAGCAAGGGTGTATTTTAGCTTGATGGGACTCCAACTAAGACAATGGGACTGGTCAAAGGTTTAAAAGTCTTTCTACATGATTGCCCAAGTTTTCTATTTTTTCAAGATGTTGTGGTGGTAGACCTTCCAGCTCATTTTGTTATCTACTTATCAAGGGACTTCATAGCTAAGATAGGAAGGTACCTTTCTATTGATTGGTATTTCCTAGATTTTAAAACAAGATATGGAACCAAGGTGACTATAAGGACTCATCCCTTAGCAAGGTTTCATATTGAGCCATACATAGAGACAAACTCAAATTAAAATTGTCTAATTAGCAAAGAGTAAGAAAGTGTTACGAATGGTGAAGCATCCTCCCCCCTTGAAGGTATTTGTGATCTCTTCCTTGATAAATACAACACTGAGACACATGGACTTGATCCATATACTTTCATTGAAGAGATTGATTTGGGAGTTTATTAAATGTGTGAAGGGGATGTTCCAATCCCTTCACTCACTAATGAAGACCATGAGGTTGAATAAATTTGGGAAATGTTTTTTGATGGATCAAGAAGCAAAGTAAGTGCAAGAGTTGGCATTATGTTAGTTTCTCCATCAAATAATCATTATTACTCATCATATACATTCCACTCCAACTGCACTTGCAATGTGGCAGAATATGAAGGCCTAGTCCATGGTCTCCAATGGGCAAAGAAGAGAGGAATCAAGAGTTTAAAAGTTTATGGAGATAGTGAGCTGGTCATCCACCAAGTAAGAAATCAGCCTATAACCAAGAATCCCTTGCTTAAATCCTACAATCATAGGGTATGGGACCTACTTGAAGAATTTGATGCCTTCAACATAAAACCCATACCAAGGGATTCTAATAAACATGTTGATAGATTCGTTGTCATATGGGCACAATTTAATACAGTTGTTGATGTGGAACAAAATAAAGATCAATCTCATATCAAGATCATTTTGAGACCCTCTATTCTAGATAATGAAGTGTCATGGAAAATGTTTGAAAGTGATGAACAAATTGCACACTTCTTGCAAAATGAGGCAGGATTCTCCTCAAGAAACCAAATGAGACTACATGATCAATATGAAGAGCAAATCATTCAGCTGAAGACAAACAAGATACCTAAGGGGCTAATCACCTTATAGAGTGTTTTCAATGAGGAAGATCAAAAGAAGAAATAAAGAGTGAGCATGTCAAAAAAGGAAGAGAACTATGAAAGAGTCCTAATTTTCAAGGATAGACTTTTGAAAATTGTCAAGGTATGTTCTCAGCCTGAGAGGCAGAATTTTACTAAATTGTGCAAAGAGTTTCATGACATCTTTGCTTGGGAGTATAAAGACTTGAAAGGGTTCAATGCAAGTCTAGCTCATCATACCATCGGGTTAGAACTTGAAGCTAAATAGGTTACGAAAAAGCAAAGGACTATCAATCCCAAGATAGAAGAACTCATGAAGAAAGAGCTAACCAAGTTGATTGAGTCTAGGATTATCTTTCCTATCAAACACTCAACTTGGGTGGCTAATCTTGTACCTGTCTGAAAAAAAAAGGAGAGATCAGAAATTTTGTGTTTTTTTTATATCTTCACAAAGTGTCTCTCAAAGATCATTATCCACTACCCTCCATGGAGCAAATTCTATAAGTTGTTTCAGGTTCCCAATGCTTCTCTCTTCTTGACAGTTATTCAAGCTACAACCAAATATTGGTAAA
The DNA here is from genome assembly GCA_037957365.1 of Torreya grandis. NCBI lineage: Eukaryota > Viridiplantae > Streptophyta > Pinopsida > Cupressales > Taxaceae > Torreya > Torreya grandis. The sequence continues at coordinate 2,276,507 of JARHVA010002205.1, forward strand.
TGAGGAAGTTTAATTCAAGACAGCCTTCACTAAAAAGTGGGGAACCTTTGCCTATAAGAAGATGTCTTTTGGTTTGTCTAATACTGGAGCCACTTTTCAAAGAGTAATGGACATGGCTTTTAAAAGTTTGATCAATAAGTTTCTACTTGTGTACCTAGATGATGTAACTATTTTCTCAAAATATGTTACTAATCATATGAAACATCTAAGGTAGGTGTTTGAAAAATATAGGGAGTATGGCATATCCCTTAATCCAAAAAAGTGCATCTTTATTGTTGATGAAGGTAAACTTTTGGGGCACATTATTTCAGAAGGTGGATTATCTATTAACCCTATAAGGATTAAGGTTATCCTATGCTTGTCCTTACCTCAACACAAGAAGGGACAACAAAGCTTCTTGGGGAAAATAAACTTTGTCAGAAGGTTTATTCCAGACTTTATAGCTATGGTAAAGCCTATCACAACCATGATAAAAAGAATCAAGTTTTTACTTGGACAAAGGATGGAAAGAGCAATTTTGAGACAATCAAGCAAGCAATTACAAAATCTCCTACTCTCTTGAACCCAAAATTTTCCAAGGATTTAATATTCTATACCTTTGCTAACCTAGATACAATCTCAACTATGCTCATATAAAAGAATGATGAAGAGGTAGATCAATCAATTGCATTCTTCAACTAAGGATTGGAGGATTATGAGGTTAGATATACATTTGTTGAAAAACAAACTTTGATAGTGATAAGGGAATTGAAAACATTTAGGCACATGGTCTCAAATAATAACATACGTGTCATGGTTTCTCACCCCAGTACCAAAGAGTTTCTCCTAAGCAAGGACCTCGATGAAAAGAGAGCTGGCTAGATCACAAAGGTCATGGGGTATGATGTGGACATCAAGGTGAAAAACTTGGTGAGAGGATAATGATTATGTAGACATTTAGCTTCAAATCTACAAGAGCCAAAAGAAGAGGTCTTGATCAACCAAGTTCACCCCCAACCATCTGATCACATACTAGTTCAGAGCTAGACATAAGACATCATCAATTTTCTTCAAAATTGTGAGTGTCCCAATGGTTTGAGCAAGTCTCAAAGGAGATACTTTAGACTGCAGACCATTCCCTATTGCCTTGTTGATAATGTTCTTTTTATAAAGGACACAAATGGTGTGCTATTGAGGTGTGTTGATAGTGGCCAATTTGACAGACTACTAAAAAGTTTTCACAATGGTACAGATGGAGGTCATTTCTCTCCTAAAACTATAGCTATTAAGATAATGAGGGTTAGTTACTATTGGCATAGTCATTTTAAGGACTGTTATCATTGGGCTAAGGTGTGTCCTCAATTTGCCTTCTTTGTAGGCAAATAAAAACTTATAGCCCTTCCTTTGAATCCTATCCAAGTGGACCAGCCTTTCATGCAATGGGGCCTTGATTTCATTGGTATGATCAACCCTCCATCAAGTGTTGGACACAAATGGATATTGACTACTACTGACTACTTCAGAAGGTGGGTAGAATTTGTTGCATTGAAGGAGGCAAATGAAAATGCTATCTTGGAGTTTTATGAGAGCATTATAACAAGGTTTAGAGTTCCTCATGTCATCATTTTTGATAATGCACTTGCTTTCTTAAGTTCCAAAACTTTTGATTGGGTAGGTAGGAATGGAGTTTTCTTGATTACTTCATCCAATTATTACCCTCAAGGTAATGGATTGGTTGAGTCTACCAACAAGAACCTCATCAAGATCATTAAGAGAACATTGGAGAACAATCAAAGAGCCTGGCATAGCCAATTGAAATAACTTTATGGGTAGACATGATTACTCCTAAGAAATCAATTTGTAACTCTCCCTTTATACTTGTTTATGGGAGAGAAGCTAGGTTATCCATATCCAAAGAACTTCCCACCCTAGAACTTGCACAATAACTAGAATTACTTGAAAACACTCCACTAAAATTTAGGTTGATAGAACTAATGCAACTTCAAAAGGCAAGGGACAATGCAGACAAGGCTATGGAGCACCATCAAGTGCTCATGAAGAAGTCCTTTAATAAAAGAACAAGTGCAAGAGTATTCAAAGAGGGTGACTTGGTCTTGAAATGGGATGAAGATAGAGCAAAGACAGGTATATATACAAAGTTTGACACTTTGTGAAGTGGCCTATACATCATCAACAAGTGTAAGCAAGGGAACTACTTTCAACTATCCAAGATGAATGGAGAAGAGTTGCCTATCCCTATGAATGGGATACATCTAAAGTCTTGCTATTGGTCTTGGAAAGCCATGTTTTGTAAATATTAGTTTAGATGTGTGTTTCCTTTTGGTTTGTTGTTGTGTTTCCTAAGTGCTTTGTAGCACAAGTGTGTTTCCTTCTTTGTTTTGGTGTGCATCTTTGCCTTTGTGCGTTTGATCATCCAACTTGTGTGTTTTTATCCAAGAAGCTTGTTCAAGTACTTTTGAATGCCTTATGTGTGACTCCATGCCCAATAGAAGGTTTTAGGCAACTGGTCTTTGGCATAGCAAGCATGTCTCCCATCAAAATCACCAAGAATGTTAGCCAAATTTCATACCTTATTTTGTAGCTCCCTTTAGCTAAGTTCAACATTCACTTTTTTGTTTTAACTCGCTTGTAAAAGACCAGTTGTCTTATTTTCTTTTCTTCAGAGATTTTGTTTAAACTTTTTAAAATGTCTTTTTGGTCTTCCTTGAAGGAATTCTTTCAACCTTTTTATCTCGAACAAAAATTCCAAAAGAATCCTCTTCCTTTGTCTTTTCTTGAAAGATTGTCATTCAAAACTTTTCTGAAGGGTCTCTCTCTCTTCAGATTTCCCTTTGGAACTTTTTTAAAGGGTTTTTCTCTCCTCAAAGTTACCTTCAGAAAAAATTTGAAGGGACACTTTCTCTTAAAAGTGCACTTCAAAAAAGTTCTGAAGGGACACTTTTCATCTCAAAAGTGCCCTTATGAAAAGTTTCAAAGGGACACTTTCTCTTCAAAGTGCCCTTTGGAAAAGTTCTAAAGGGACACTTTCCCTCTCCAAAGTGCCCTTCAAAAAAAAATTGAAGGGACACTTTCTCTTCAAAGTGCACTTTTAAAAAGTTTTGAAGGGACACTTTCTCTCTCCAAAGTGCCCTTCAAAAAAGTTCTGAAGGGACACTTTCTATTCAAAGAGCCCTTCGTAAAAGTTTTGAAGGGACACTTTCTCTTCAAAGTGCCCTTCAAAAAAATTTCAAAGGAACACTTTCTCTCTCCAAAGTTCCCTTCGAAAAAGTTCTAAAGAGACACTTTCTCTTCAAAGTGCCCTTTAAAAAAGTTTTGAAGGGACACTTTCTCTCTCCAAAGTGCCCCTCATAAAAGTTTTGAAGGGACACTTTCTCTTCAAACTGCCATTCAAAAAAGTTTTGAAGGGACACTTTCCCTCTCCAAAGTGCCCTTCAAAAAAGTTTTGAAGGGACACTTTCTCTTCAAAGTGCCCTTCAAAAAAGCTCTGAAGGGACACTTTCTCTCTCCAAAGTGCCCTTTGAAAAAGTTTTGAAGGGACACTTTTGCTTCAAAGTGCCCTTCGAAAAATTTCTAAAGGGACACTTTCTAAGCCCGAAGGGATCATTCCAAAAGGAAGTGACCTTTGCAAGAAGTTCAAAAGAACTATTACAGACTTTTTATCCACAATAATCCTTCTAACAAGCCATACTCCAAAGGCCCAAAAAGACATGGACCATTCAAAGGGGAGAGCATGCTCGTGGGAAATCCTTTAGGGAAAATGTACAATGAAAATGCCCATGGGAATTCTTTTGGGGAAAGTACCCGTGTGAATTATTCAAGGAAGGGTGCCCAAAGGAAATGTCCAAGTGAAATGATAGTTGCACAAATGTCAAATTTTGGGATATTGATCTAACCATTAATCTTCAAACACAAGAGCATTTAGGTAGACCAAGGGTTTGGGTCCTTCATCTATCAAAATAATAAGAGAGCCCATATCACCATTGATCGACCAGGATCGAATTCATTCCTTGAGGACCAATCAAAGAAAAAGGACAAAGCCAAATAAAATGAAATCCTTCAAAATACATGGACCATTCAAAGGGGAGAGCATGCCTATGAGAAATCCTTTGAGAAAAATGTCTAATGAAAATGCTCGCAAGAATTCTTTCGAGGAAAGTACCCATGTGAATTATTCAAGGAAGGGTGCCCGAAGGAAATGTCTAAGTGAAATGACGGTTGCACAAACATCAAATTTTTGGACAGTGAGCTAATCATTGGTGTTCAAACACAAGAGGATTCAGGTAGATCCAAGGGCTTGCATCCTTCATCCATTAAAATAGTAAGGGAGCCCATATCACCATTGATTGACCAGGATCTGAGTCATTTCTTCAAGACCAATCAAAGAAGAAGGACAAAGCCAAACAGAATGAAAGAGATAAATCTACAATAGGTGGACTCCCTTATAACAACCATTTTAATGCCATGACTCAACCAATAATATCCTTATTCTATGGATGCAAATGTTGGAAAAGCATCTTTGAGAGAGCAAGACCAAATGTGTAACAACTTGTGATGAAATGGATCAACTAAATGGCTTGAGTAATCATCTTTTGTAAAGATGGTTATAGCTGAAGATGGTGACTTCAAATAAATTGACTCCTCTCTTTGGTGCCAAAAGCTTTCCTCTCTCTCTTCCTTATTTCTATATATATAGCCCCTTGGCTAGTGAAAAATCATCCACACAGAGTATGGTGAAGCCCTGTTGGAGTGATATCCTACCTTTAAGCATTGGTATAGTCCTTTTACCTTTCAAGTTATGAATATTGTCTCAGTGTGCAAGTGACATATATTGACAACAAGTGATGGTTTCATGCTTTTGTCCTTTGTCCTTCATGTCTGAGCAAAGTTTTTGATCTAACAGGTCATCTAGAGTGTCTTTAAGTGTATGAAACTACTGTAAGAATTTTAATTATTCTTGAATGTGCAATGTGCCTTTTAGTTCATTCTCCTTCTATTTTTTCATGCATCTCACCTCTTTACTGAAATATTCATGTTATAATCTCTAAAACTTGGAAAAATGTCTTTACATTTTTTTGTATTGTGCACTAAGATATGACATTCATGTGGAAGAAAAACCTTAGTGCATCACCATTCTTAAACTAGGTTTCCCTCGTGCAATTTTTAACCCTTTTCTTTTCAATCAAGTTGGTGTAGATAGAGATTGTTTTACAGAGACAAATTCAGGGAGCTATCCCTTTCAATCTAGAGGTCCATTTCAATTATAGGTATACCCACATAACTGGAAGTGTTCCAATGTTTCCCAAATCTGGAAGAGGACTGAACACCCCCTTCTAGGGTGCAATATTTGGAGACAACAGTTACATGTCTCATTTTATCGATTATTTTAGGCTAACTTGACCCAACATTTTGTAAAGGGCAGTTTATCATAGTCTTATTTTATATATTTTTCCTTTTAGAAATTTTCTTACTCGATAGTTCTCATAAATCCAAGTCTCCCATTTATTTGATTTGTTATTGCACACTCTCTAGCATTGATTGCATTGTATACGACATCTATTGAAGTCTTACATAACATCCCTCAAGTTCCCTTTTGGCATAGTTTCAGTATTTGCACCTAATATTTTGTTCACAATGTCTCCTGGATCCTACACTTAATCATTGGTTCATAGCATTTGAATTTAATCTTTGGTTTATGGCATCCCTTAAAGCCAACATTACATCTATCTGTGGCACTTATTCACATCATTTATTCACATCACATGTTTACAAAATTATTTTTAAGCCTCCACAAGATCTTCTCAAAAGTTTAGTTTAATTCACAGTATCTTCCCAAAATCTCTACAACATATTTTTCTTTCAAATTTGATCACATTTGTTCACACATCTCTTCACAAGCTTTACAATCTGACTTAGTTCTCTTCAGCCATAAGGAACTATAATGCATCATCATCATCATAGAACCTAAAAAAGGCAAGGGATTAATTTGGTCAAAGCCCAAATATATTTTTCAAGGTAGTAAGAGGTCTCTACACGATATGACACCCTACAAGTGCAGACACATCAACATCCAAACTGTAAAAGCTGAGTCTATTGAGAAATAAGGTGAGGTGATTCTTGTAGAATGGATAAAAGACACCACATGGAAAAAACCATAATGAAAGGGATGTGGTAGACTTGAATGTTGATAAAACAACTACCCTGGTCATCTCATCAACATTAAAGTTAGGATTGATGGTTGATTTTTCCTGATAAAGCTCAAGACCGAAAATGGACTGTAAGTCACCGAATGAATAACTAAGTCAAAATTAGTCATCTCATAATGGAAATTAATCATAAATATGTGTAATTGAAGGAAATATTATCAATGGACTCTAAATTAAGTTATGGTCTATGCATTGGGACTAAGCCGAAGAGATAAGATAGGTCAGATATTGCCTTTAATAAGAACGGGCTCTACTACAACAATGTGGGCTCTTGATTTATTTATACCATTATAACTACTTATAATTGGCTAAACTTAATCAAGATTTGATCAGTATGACCTGGAATTTATGACCATGGGATATAGTGAGATTATTCATTGAATTTGCACTTTATTTTCCACCTTACATTGAATGTTTATAACCACCCAATGGTGGGTGATTGATGTTCCAAAGGACTAATATGTCTATATAAGACCAGCTCTCAACCAGAATAAGGGTTGATTGGATAAGGAATATATAATAATAGATAGAGTATCAGAGATTTGAGCACTTTATTTTATATATTTTCATGCTTTCTTGGCTAGATTTTCTCTAGGATGAGCCTATGTTGTTTTGAAAATAATCTTGTAATTCATTTGAGTATTTGATCAATCTCAGAAAGTACATCATGAATAATGTTTAATTCTAAATATATGGATATTTACATTAATTTCCTATGCATGCATATGGTGGCTTCTTCTCCCTCTTTCCACCTAGTTAAATTTGTCTTCATACTTCAACACAATCTCTATCTCTAGTTATGCATAGACTAACCGAACAAAAGATTATTGTTTCAAGAGATTTGCCTACTCAATATAATCATATTTGTCTTTTTAAAAAAATAGATTCATTATTATTTCTCCTAACCCTTATATTTTACTCTTTTTATACCCCTATTAGATTAACTTTAGAGTAACCCTGAATTGTGATATGTGTGTGCATAGTTAACTATTGTGATCACAATTGTATTTCATTTTTATTATAAAAAGGACTAATGAATTTTAATGAAGTGGTAGTTATTAATCAGTTATAATCACTTTTTTTATCATAAAGGAACTAGTTATTTCAAGAAATTGTGAGTAAGGTTTCATTTCATGTTATTTAAGCTTAAACCAACAAGCCCTTTGACCGGAACATAAACACATAAACCACTAAGTTACCTAGTATGCCATGAACTTGTGATATATACCTTGGGGAAGATTTGTTTCTTGTAAAGAGTGGAAAGGAGGGTTCCCACCCACATTGGCTAAGAAAGTTGATGTGCCAAATGCCCTGCCAACAATGTGATTGTGAAACTATGCTCCTTCACTATATGTATGCAACTAATTTTTTATATTTCATGCTTGACAATTCTTGTTTTGACTAAGCTTTAGTATGTTTCAAAATTGGCTTGTGATTTCTCCTATTAATAGGTTTATAATTTGGGAAGAATAGGACAAATTTTATCAAAGTGTAATAGTGTATAGATGTGTTTTAGATAAGTGTATAGTTCCTTTTAAATGAGACCTTGATTTGTTTATTATGCATATAATTGAGTAATTTATTATGATACTGACACACTAGATGATTGAGCTAACCCTAAGGAGAGATTTTATTTTATAAAATAGCCATTGTTGGGAGTGGGTAGGTACTGACCATATTAGGTCAGTATCGACTGGAAATAATGACCAGATCTATAAAAAATGACCTAAGTACAGGCAAACTAAAATGAGAGTTTGGAAATACCTATGCAAGATATTTATCAAGTTTGAAATAGATAGTGAGGCTCTTATAGGTGTTTAATAACATAATGAAAGGGTTGACTCATAAGATAACATACAAGTGTGAGATAATAGTGGATTAGGACCTTGTTTATGTGCTCAAGTCATGTAGATAAACATGTGTCAATATTATCATTTTTAGGTACCGAAGACCAGATGTTATTATCTACAAATGCCCCCCTTTTATTCTAGAAATAGAATTGCTAGAGTAAAAAGATAAAATGTACTTGAGTGTGTACAACACACTTTACATTTGGTATGAATCTCCAATTATGCAAGTCACTCGATAGCAAAACCTAAAATCATGTTTAGTAAATGTCCATAAATTGAAAATTTTAATTTGAAAATAGATTTTTTAGATTTAAAAAAAACTTTGATTAATGTACACCCATGTGTTGATGAAAACCATGTTGCCCTTGCAAATTATTACAAATGATTCTTCCTTGTTGAATCATTGAATAAACTTTTCTTTTTTATTAAATCACATGGAGAGTTGGGATGATTGTGCCCAAAAGTTATGTACCTGTGCTAAATCTTGGGTTAGGAAGGCAACATGTCCCAACCCTCATAAATGTGGGGAAACATATGCAATGTACTAACCCAAATAACTATTCAGGTAAAGAGTGAACCATTAATCTAGGTTCACTCAAAGAAATCGTATTAACCACTACAGATGGTTTATAGATTCAATTGTATAGTTTCATTCAAGTTCACTCCATTTAAACAAAAAACATGATTGAAAGGGAATACATAATGTTCATGCCCCCATCATGAACCTAGGTTGGATTGTATAGTTTTACTCAATGTATAATATAAAAAGGCATGATTGAAAGGAATGAATAATGTTCATTCCCCCTTCATGAACATAGATTTGATAAGTGTGGAGTGGAATGAAAACCATTTTCCATTCAAAAATAAACTATGTTGTTGTATATGTGTGAATGAAATAATATCACGTCCTCTAAATGGGTGCTAACTGATATAGAATGATAAATGCTTATATGTTGAATTTGAGAACTTATGTCTCAAATTTATGTTTATGTAGAAACATGGAATTCTTGTTCCTGTAAATTGTGTACATATGCCCATGCATATGTACCTAAGTGTGTATGAATGTGTGCTCAAGTGTTTTTAGAGTGAGTGTATATGCATGGTATATTCCTCCGTAGTTTGTATCAATGTACCCATATTTATCCTATGATTGAACCATCTGATATCTAAACCATTCTGAATCTCTAAAATTCATATTCTAATTTGATTTTTTGCTCATGGAGGCTTATGTCTTTATTACAAGCCCACTATAATGCCCATACTTTGAGATGATAGATGTATCCTATAAACTAGTCATCTCAAAAAAAGAGTTCAATATATCTTGTCATGTATAAGCATAGCATCGTGTAATATTATGTAATCATGTGGAGACTATGTCATCATAGTAATACATGTGTCAATTAAGGCATGCATGTAACATATGTAGTGCAAAGCATGTGTCATATATATATACATATATATACATATATATATATATATATACATATATATACATATATATATATACATATATATTCATATATATATATACATATATATATATATATATATACATATATATGTATATATATACATATACATATATATATACATATATACATATATCTATATGTATATACATATATATGTATATGTATATATATATACATATATATGTATATGTATATATATGTATATATATATATATATATGTATATATATATATATATATGTATATATATATATATATATGTATATATATATATATATATATATATATATATATATATATATATATATATGAAGCACATAATAGAGGATAACTGAATGAGATGATTTAGTAATAGTGGATGATATAAATCATGGCACCACTTAATTTCAGCAAGTTCAAAAAACACAAGTATTAGTTCACACATAAGTCCAAGGTTCACATACAAGGGACATAAATATGTCACAACAAACAAGGCCAAGGGCCACATGCAAGGGGACATAAAAATGTCACAAATAAAGGCCAAAGGGACACACATAATAGACAAACACAAAGTAGACTATCATGTAATAGAGTAACAACATTAATGGAGGATAAAATAAGGAATTTGCCTACAACATCCATATGTATCAATGTCGCTTCATAGTCTAATAACATATCCATGTAACACTCTAAAAGATACGATTAAGTAGCAAGGCATGTGTAAATAATAAAGGTATCTCAACATGGTATAAAATTTCATGGAAGATATAACTTATAATAGTGAAACATGTAGAACAAGATGTCCCCAGTATTGACATGGCCACTAGGTAGAGGAAAGTCCAACATTTGTATGTCTATGTATGACCTGTATGTCTCAAGTAGCACTCATATACTGTGAAATGCATGTTGTATGAAAAAAATATTCCATCTATCAAACATGTGATAAATAACACACGTAAATAATACAATCTAGGAATCATGTCATGTTTAAGTCTTGATTTTTTATTTTTTGAATACTTAAAACATTTTTGTATTTTGTATTTTATTTTTATTTTTGGAATATCATAAATATGGGGTCATAAATCTATAAATAACTCATCCTCATCAGAATTTAAGTCAATATATCTTAGCTTGTCTTTTAGATTATGTAAATTCATTGACTCTTCTTCATCTATTTCTGATTGTGTGATTTCTCTTTCACCAGAAGATCGTGCTTTTTGATGGTGAGCATCATCGTCGTGTTGAATTGTGATTAATATTTGTGCATGAAAAAAAGTGAGATATTGATTGGTGAATTTATTAAAATATGCATTTGTTATAACCATTTTCATCTCAATGTAAATGACATCTGATAAGTAAAAGGTATGACCCATATATGTATGTCAATAACTTTTGACTTACAAGCTATTGGTAAAATGATATAAACAAAGGACCTTGTATGTTATGTGTTAAGCTATAATTATAATAATAGGCACATTCCATGTATATTGTAATGGTTAATGGATCCTATCAAGGAGTTTTTTTGTCATTTTACTTGTAGATGGTGTCGTTGTGAAGCTCATTGTGAGTGGTTCATGTTGATGTTATATTACCTTGATAATGCCTTTATTCTTGTATTTTTAATTTCCATTTTTAATGCGCATAGTGATTTGTATCATTTCACATGATTTTATGATAGCCATAATATGCCTTGCCTTCTTGATGTGAAAGGCACCCCGCAACTCGATGTCGAGTAGATGGTAATGTGATAAGATTATGATCAAGAAATATATTTAATATTATTCTTGGTTTATCTTGAAGACTTGTTACTTTCAATGGTGTGGGACCCTTGGCATCTACCATTTCCACATTGTTTATTGAAACATATGATTGCTTCTTTGTATAAGTCATGTTTTATTTCGGTGTTTCTTATGCCTGGTGTGAAATAGTATTGCAACTATAGTTGCATTTAAAGTGTACTCATGATATGTCATTATTTATTTGTCTTTACCACATAACATTTTGCCTAAATAATAATGTATGATTTATCCCTTCTTGTTGTATATGAATCATCTCAATATTCTCCAACTTTGTATCATGTCATGTGATTTTATGATAGCCATAATATGCCTTGCCTTCTTGATGTGAAAGACATCCCACAACTCAATGTCAAAGAGATGGTAATGTGATAATATTATGATCAAGTAATGTCTATAATATTATTTTTGGTTTATATTGAAGACTTGTTATTTATAATGGTGTGGGAACATTAGTATCTGCCATTTCCACATTGTTTATTGAAACATATGATTACTTCTTTGTCCAAGTCATGTTTTATTTTAGTGTTTCTTGTGCCTGGTATGAAATAGTATTGTAATTGTTGTTTGCATTTAAAGTGTACTCATGATATGTCATTATTGCCTTGTCTTTGCCATATAATATTGTGCATGAATAGGAATTTATGGTTTGTCCCTTCTTGTTGTATATGAATCATCTCAATATTATCCAACTCCAATAGGTGTGAATAGAGTGTGAGATAAGTACTCATAAGAAGGATTAAAGTTTAGCTTGCATATCTAATCATTTGTCATATCTGCCATATTTTTATCTTTGTCATCATTGTCATAATAATATTTGACAATGCCTTCTTGATATTTTGAATTCACCAATAAAGGAAGATTGGGAATATGATGTAGTTGCTCCATATTAGCTATGTGACTCATGGTGTAAAACTTATTTGTATATTATAATTGGTTCCTTGTCTTTTTATGTACTTTATTCACCCACCTTATACGTATGCATATGAGCTATTAAAATGGGTTGGAGTGGAGAAAAAATAATATGATCTTCTAATTGTGATTGGGTTTGGTCCTCATTAATAGATTGGGTCATTTTACAGTATTTAAAAGGGCCATTATCTGCTAGTTCTGAATAATAATAGACTCCATGCATATATTTGATACATATGTGTAATGTCAATGGTTTTGATTCCATAGCATGTATCTATGGTCACCCCAAAATAAAGTTGTAATGTAATTGACAAAGCATCACATGAAAGGTAATAGGTACCATCTTGGGACCTAGTATTACATCTAATGATATTGATCTAATTATTTGATGCATAGTGTTATCGAACCCATTCATGCTCTGATTTTATTTTTGAATAGTATCCATGTTGAAAGGTAATGTTATAAATGTTCAATCCAAAACCTTTATCTACCAACACACGTTTGAATAAATTGTTTTTCACTTTCACCTGAATGAATAATGGTGGATTTTTATCTATTGTGTGTTATGTAGGTAAGTCTTCTTTATTGAAAGTAATGGACTTTTTATTATCCATCAATGTATTCATAATGGATGTGAATGATGCAAGTTATACACCATTGGGTAGTTGTTTCTTGAAATGCTTTGTATAAGATGTCTTTGTATACTATTTATATCTTGAGTAACTCCAAGCTATAAATCTTGGCATGGGCATTCTTTAAGTGATCTATGATGTCATACCATTTAGGTTGGTTTGTTTACCTTGAAAGAGGTGGAGGGGGTTGAGGAGGAACATGTTGAGTACCTTCATGCATATTATTAGGCATTGTACCTTGTCAAGTGTTGGCAACATAGACATCAGATTCACCAATATATATTACCCTAATTTAGTTTAATAAGTATGATTAATCTAATTAATAAATAAACTTTAAATTTAATTCAATTATTAATATAAAACATTAAATCATATGTCTAAATGTAAAATATTAAGATTGATTAATAACATTTGACAAGTGGCATATGAAAAATATAATAATTACAACAAATAAATGAGTACTTGGCTTTTCTAGTTGACTATCTAATAGTGACTATGTTCTAAAAATTAAAATCAAGATAAAATAGGTTTGTGATTAGTTAAATTCAAAAATTGGGTCTTTATCTGTGCAAGGTCAATTATGTTAATCTGGGTCAATATCATCAGTCATTATTGGTTTGTTAGTCGATCTTAACCTATGTAGAAGTAAGTAGTAGTGATTATACAATCACCTGTGTCTATATTTATTTGCTTTGTATTTGTGGTCTTGAACCCCTGACGATTTGCATAACTTTATAAAATATCTTTGTTTGCCTTGAAACCCTAGGAGTACTCACGAGGGCTAAAAACCTGCAAAATTTTTTGGAAAGTGTAATGGGTTCAGATGACCCTAATCACTCAAGTTTGATGATTTACCATTGCCTACATATCTAATACTCTGAAGAGGGATATCAAGCCACACATAGTTCTCTCACCTAGTATGATTATGTGATTGTGATCCTTTTTTATATATACGTAACTGATGATTTGGCTGTGATACTTGACAATGCTTATCTTGACTTGGATTTAGTATGCTTCAAACTTGGTTTGTGATTACTTCTAGTGACACATTTTCAATTTGGGAAAAATAGGGCATATTTTCTCAATATGTAATAGTGTGTACATGTGTTCTAGATAAGTGGCTAATCCCCTTTGAATGAGAACTTGGTTTGTTTATCTATGGATCTAATTGAATTATTTCTCACACCATTGATATGCTAGACAAATGGTTGACCCTAAAGAGAGGATTGATCAATATAAACCAATGATATTGACCATATTTTGTGAAATTGACATGTGTACAATTAGACTAAATTGAGAGTTTAGAGATGTCTATGTATGATATTTAACAGGTTTAAAACAGACAGTGAGGTTTTCGTAGGAGTGTAAAAGCATAACAGAAGGGTTAACTCATAAGATAACATGTAAGTGTGAGAAAAAGATGGATTAAGACCTTGTTTGTGTGCTCAATTCATGTGTGGTAAATGTGTGTCAAGATTGTCATTGTCAAGTATATAAGACTAAATTTTAGTATCTCCAATTCCTCATTTTTTCAATTTTTAAACTGGTTTGGATGGACCTTGTATTTACACGATGATATAGGATGACTCATGTGTACTAACCAAATTTTGAACATATAAATTTGAAGGATAAGGCGTAAGTTAAGGGAAAATAGGCAAAAAGACCCAAAAAGCTAAAACAAACAAGCTTGTAGAGCGATAGGCTTATCCAAGGTAGGCCCATACAACCACAAACTTGTCTTGGAGACAAGTAGGATTAGATAATAGGTGATAAGTGGTTCAAATCTACTAATGGATACCTTCTAGATAATTATTAAGGTGATTTTTAGGCTCAATGGACCAAATAGAGACTCATGTGGGATTGGGGAAATCCTTGAAATGGGTTAAAATGTACAATTTTTGCCAAATAAATCAAATTGGGAATAAAACATGGAAATAAGGATTTTGTGTCAAATTTTGGTGTCTACATAATGTCCCCACTTTGAGGTGGGTATGTGAGTGAAATGCATGCATGCATCAAAGTATGCATGTAAATGATTTGAAACATGTGCCTTGCTTACCTAAATAAAAATGAAGAGTTTGACCTTGCTCTCACTAAATTTCCATCCACACTTTGATTAGCTAATTTATTTGAAATAAGTGCCAATTTCTACATGTCATTAAATTGCTCACAATACATATGTGATTATTTTTAAATTTTAAATTAACTCTTGAAATTGCAATTGAAAGGAAGCATATGAAAAAATACACATGTTTGATATTGAACCAAATGGCATCATAATTACTTTGTCACCAGACTTTTGATAGGTGTTGAAAACATAGCCCAACACTTTCTCTCAAGAATCACCAAGCCTCAACGCACATAATCTAAACTTTCAAAAAAAAAATTGAAACATATCCAACAAACTTTTTTTGGAGTCAGCAGCACCCCATTCATTTATTTATCAAGGAAGTAGATAATTTTCTCACATTTAATCATAACAGACACATCTTGAATTCGAAAATTGATTTTATAATGCCCCCATTTTGAGGTGAGGGATGAAGACTATGTTGATGCAATCACTCGTCTCAAAATAACACATTAAAAACACCACATGTGAGGAAAAATAGTTTAGTTGTCACATGTTATTATCCAAAACATATGTAACTGAAAAATTGACCTCATATTCTAGAAAAGAATGTAGCATGTTATTTTATACACATATGGAAACCTTGAATTTGTATTTTTATTTTTATTTTTGAATTTTATTTTGATTTTTTTTTAAATATATTAGTTCAAGTCATGCTATAATAATTAAGTAAAATTATAATTTTATAATGAGAGTAACTGGTATACCCATATAAAAAACATGCCCGAAATGTGGGCATAGATAAAACAATGAGAATATGATCAAGCAATATGCAACCATGGATGCATGGTAACCACTATGACAATGTAGACACCAAAAACATACCACACAATTTTAGTGAAAACACCCAAGTTAGTGAAACAAACCAAGATAAGAGGATCCTATAAGAATAATGATGCACACACAAGCAAGCATTCAGGCACAAACAATCAATGTAATGGTGTAACAATCAAAAGGTAAAAATATCCATGTGATAAGAGATGTATAAGATACAAAATGGACTAACCTATGTAGCTAACTCAATGTGATAAATAAAAATTAAGGATACATGTTGATGTGTAAGAATCCTTTGAAATAGCCATGCCCCTCAAGGTAGGATATTCTTTTATGAACTTGTCCTATACATGATTTGGTCACACCAAGTTAAATTATGAAACTTGTGAACCTGCATAACACTTAATCCATAAAAATACTTTGAAAATATTATATATACAAATCATTCCTAGCTATTTTACAAGTAGAAGTAGACATAAACAAGAGAATAAATTAAAAGGCACATCAAAGAGATTCATTTATCATCTAGAGTCTAGGAACACATTAGAAATGTCTATTTCTATTCTAAACGAATTATCTTTAAAGTTCTATTCAATCTTTTATTAAAGGAGGGTTAGGCCAATGTTTATATAGTTGCATCGTCACCTATAGGGAAGAGGTGGTCAAAACCATTGCTTGTCATTTTATTTATGTTGCATAAGAATTGTGTGGGTTTTAATTATATCATATGAGATACATAGTTACAATTCCCTTCAGGTTTCCCAACCCAACTACTTCTATATCATCTCTTTTATATGTGTGTTATGGAAAATTAGGTTAAGAGAAGAAGAAGTCACCATTTTATATATTCTTCCCACCAATTTAGAGAAGCACAAATACATAATTTTATGGCATTAAAAGTTGAAAAAACTAAAAAAACTAAAATTTAGAAAGGTATACAATATAGATTCATCACATAGGAACAAACTCATTGGTCATAGAGGCATAATGTCAAATCTATCTTGAATAGATTCATTGGTCATGAAGTAGGCATTGAGTCGATCCCTATAATTGAACACTTCAAATTTTGCATAAAGCTCATTCTTTCCTTGGAGACTATGGATACACTTCAAAAATTCCATAGATATATCAAGGTGTGATTATTTTGTCTCTTTTACTTTTCATATTGTACATTTCTTATCAAATTAATTTCGTTCTCATGTTTTTTTCTATTTTTAGCAATTAGGGTAGATCTTATTTACTATTTTAGACTATTGTATTCTATATATACCTTATTCAAGTTGTTTTACCATTATAATGTTGTTATTATATACCAATATTGCATTTTGGTAAAATAGTAAAGTCAACATTCAAAGCTAATACTAATGATACACAAAATTTTCAAGCTAAGAATGAGACCAAAAGTGTATATACAGTTTCACAACTACTAGTCAACCTTGTACTTTCACCTTCTAGGAACATTCAACAATCTATAAGGTGCTTAAATGCATACTCGAGTGTAATGTGATTACGCTACTTCAACCTTATCAATTGGCTACTTCTCTGCCTGTGCCTAAAGGATATGATCTCAACCAATATTGTGATCACCATGGAAATTTTAGACAAAATAAAAATCAATGCAACATAAAATTTAGATCTCGTTGATAGTAACACCCTTTAACTTGATGGCCATGATTCTACATTAAATGAAATTTTTGCAATGCTCAACACTTGAAAATTTTCAATAATCCATTTCCAAATCATAATACTAAGGAGCAAGATAATGTTCATATGATATTATCTATACATCATTCAATTATTTTGCATGAGCATGAGATTAATAACATTATAAATATGGTTAATACCTCTCATAAGTAGCAAACACCATTCATCATAATCTATAACCACATGATTCTTTAGACATTATTACTAAATTATATAGCACCTCGGTCTTATACACTTGGAAAATACATGCCTTGGATGTTCCTCTTAGTTCTAGACATTTTCCATTATTGAAAGGCTCACATTTATTATATCTCAATGCCAAACTAATTATATCTTAGTTTGACCAATGTTATTATAATGACTCGAACCTTTTATCATACTTAGAATGTTATAAACCTATTTATCTTCTGTATCTACAAGTTCTAAACTTGTACCTACTTTTTTGCTTCCTGAACACTTGCATCCTAACAAAACAACTATGTTGATGCTAGTCTCCTATTTCAGTGCAAGTTTCCACTACCCTAAAAGTTATCCAATTTACAAATGTAATGTATCTCTATGGTTGACCTAAGTGCTTTAATGTGAGATATTTCCTAAAATGATTGGTATAAATACATGATTAATCCTCATTCATTCCTCACCAAGCACAAACCAAACAACTCACAAGGTAACTTACCAAAAGCATTCAATCAATCATTCAAGTGAGCAAAGCTTCCCTATTTTTAATATTTCCCTATCATTCATAGGGACAACATGTCTACAAGTCTGAAGTACTGAAAGAGTATCTCATGAGCCATATTTTCCAAGTTAAAAGTTAGGTCATTATTGTACTTGCTTATCACATATTACATTCTTATGCACACACAATCCCACACATAAGTAATAAATACGTGTGTCTAAGGTCCTCTAAGAAGTAGTGGATATATAGTTAGAACTCACTGATAGAGGGGTCTTTGGGGTTAGCTTGACACCATGAGCCCGCTAAACCATTTTTTCTACATCACTATAAAGATGAAGAACTAGGATTTTACTATTTGACAAGGAGCGACAGTCCATGGGCTAAATATGAGCACACTAGAGTGAAGGTGACACAAAACCCCCAAAAATTCTAGGTGGTTGTATTCATATCCAATAGATATTTTATACTAGAATTCTGTATCCAGGTTAGATAAAAACATTAATGCAACTTTTCAAGGTCAATACTAGTGTTCAAGGTTATAGAGGTTAAATTTATAAAATCTGATGACTGATATAGAATTTAGATCCAGTCTATTTCAAGCATGTTCCATATCAGATCTAAATATTCATAATAATTTAGCTAGGGACCTTTGTTTTCCATTATTGTAATATTAATCAATGGTTTTACTTACTATTTTTAGTATATCTTAGTATTTAAATTCAAAATACTATTTATTTGAGTTTGTAAATTAATTGGTCTACTCTAGAGATAGTTTATCACCCTTGTTCCCTAGGTTATCTCTATCCCCTTTAACTCTAGATCCCTTAATCTAGATTTTAGGGTTAAACATTTGGTGAACCCGATCTATATGAATGCAATTTTTTTTTATTCCTAGGGTTTTAAGTCTCTTAGGGTTTGAGTTTCCTATAATTTTTCATTTCTTGCTTATATTATTCTACATGCAACCTAAGCGTATCCCTAGATTGGGAGTTGTGTCTATTGAACACATTGAACTTCCTCTCCTACCACCTAAGATGTCTCAAACTAATGAAGGGCCTAATCATATGTCCATGATGCTACAAATTATGAGCATGAAAAACATGTTAATGAGGTTATCATAGAAGAAGACTCTGACAATGAAAACCATGAGTCTAATGAAAATGATGAACATGAGCAAATAGATTACAAGCAAGTATAAGTAATTGCATTTTTTTGTGAGTGTATTCAACAAAATGTTGAAGATCTTGATGAAATCGAAAGAACCATATTAGAAACTAAAAAATAAAAAAGCATAGATGCACAAATAGGTCCATCTATTGATCATGTTATTGTAACTAAGGGTCATCTACATATACCAACAACCCTCACCTTGAGCACATCACCGCTTCATATTTATAATGGGGGCACGAGATATGTGTTCACAAATTTATTCTTTGAAACTACTATTGCCATATCTTACATAGGAAACCTTAGTACTTCAACCCAGTTACTAGTTTTAATGGCTATATCTACCCAACCTATGGGTACACCTCCTTTAGTGACTTCTCATATATCCAACCTTAAAGAACAAGAGGTACAAGCTCTTGTTCAAACTATAAAACCTTTACAAACTAAGATTATAAATATTGAACAAAATTCTATGAAATTTCCTTATGTTATTGATATACTAGAGTTGTTGCATAATCCTCTTGAACTAGAGATGTATTGGCACCCCTTACCAACTGGTTTCATTACACTTAAGTTCACATTTTATGATGGTAAAGGGTGATCCTAAACAATGTCTTCGATCTTCTTATGTGGCATGCCTTGATTATGCCTCCAATTATAAACTTTTGACCAAATTATTTATAATGAGCTTAAAAGACTATCCTTTGAAGTGGTGTTATGATTTACCAATTCGATCAATAAATGCATTCAAGCCTATTACATATCAATTTTTCTCACACTTCTCTATAAATATCACTGAAAAGGTTTACTAAGCCAAATTGTAAAAATAAAATAAGAAACCAATGAACCTATCAATTAATATGCCTTAAGGTACAATACAATGTTAGCTAAAATGACCAATCCAATCGTAGATAAAGAGTTTCAAGACATATTCAAGCAAAGATTACTTGCCCCATTACACGAGTTCATTATTTTTTAAAAATTCAAATCTATCAATGACTTACATGCCATATTATTCACAATCATGAAATGAAACTTATCTCATTGAACAAACTTAAGTATGTGGCAAACACACTGACTACATATACATCTAATACCAAATTTACCATTAAACCAAGTTAGAAGGTAAAGCCTCCTGAACCTAAAAAATAAATAACTACCACTATTAATGTGGTGTCATGATAACTTAATCAGCTTGTCTTATCTAGTCCGCCAAGGGGACAATTTATATGCTTACATGAGCCTCCTATTTCATTACTCGTATGACTTATAGAGTGTCACCTCATATCTCTCCCTCATCCTATAGAAGTTGATATGAGTAGACCTCTACCTAAAGGGTATGATGTGAATGCTTATTCTAACTATCAAAAAGGTCCTTGGCATTCTAAGAATAGATTTTTTACCTTTAATCATAAAATCCAAGACCTCATCAATGACCAAAAGATTACATTTGATGATCCTCTAAAGGAATCAAGTTCACAACCTGATAATCATCAGAAACACAAAATAATTAACAATCCTTTGCAAGACCTTTATAAGAAGGATCTGAAGGTACAAATGGCATATAATGCACATCCTCTTCCATCACATTATGGACACCCATTAGATGTGATTATTAGTACTTATACGCAACACACACCTCCTATGATTCAAAGACCCTTTATTAATTTTGATGACAATGAGATTGTGGATGATGATTTTGATCATCATTTTTTATTCATTCAATCATACCTTGATAACCATCCTATACGTAGTGTCATGATTGATAATAATGTAAGCATTAACATTTATATCATGACATTACTTATGAATTTGGGTTATACAAATCATGATGTACATCCTTCAACTAGATCAATTAGAGCATTTGATGGGACCTCACAACATGTTCTTCCATGTGTGGTTACTACCTTCTCAGTTATACCTTCCAAGGTGTCTTTGATATGTTATTTGGATGATCTTGTATACATACACTTTAATTATTACCTTTTATAATGCATGGGTGTGTTAAATACATTCATTCTAATTAGGTAATTACATATTCTAGAATTCCATATAAACATCCACTTGAACAAGATAAGTTTATACCCAGACAATTAATTATCAAACCTACTAAGGTTAATCCTCCACAAAAGGGTAAGCAACATGCAATCCCCTTTCCTAGGTATCCAATACTTAAGATACCATTGCATCAAAGATCCGTAGTGGGTTCCACACAATCCTCATCTACTACACACCATATTGAGATATCCAGAGCACCTAAACATGTTCCTATTATTGCTATTCCTAAGAAACATTGTAGAAATCAATGATAGGTTCCAAGAACATCCGTTATATTATTTATTCACAACCACATAGTCTTATTATACATACACAAATCATTACAGATTCTATAGTGACATATATTTCACTTATACATACTCCTTGGTAGTACCACTAGTTTATTGCACTAGGTTCTTGGTGGGGAGATACCTATGAGCATTCATTGGATAAGATCATAGGATAGTTTTGTCTTTGCAAATATTTTAAAAATTCCAAAAAAATAAAAAAGACCTCAAAATTCTAAAAACATTTACAATATTCATAGCTTATATTAACTCCTTGGCATATATGTTGTTGATTCCATGTTGGTAGATATAATATCATTTATTTATATATACACGTGTTTCATGCATCTATTGAATGTGATTCAAGCATACATATATACATGATATATGCACTTTCAGATGTTAGGACTTCCCCCTACTCATGTCATGTGGACATATACACTTATTTGAGCATGATACATCTAGGTTATATTATTCAATGATCACTTTGCATATCATGTTTGAGCTTATGTAATTACACATGCATTTATTCATGCTTATATATTTTTTAGTGTACTTGATATGCTATGTACTTAATGTCTTTTACTAACACATATCATCTATGGTCTATTATGTTATGTTTATGTTGGTTGCTTATTACTTATGCTTTCCTTTTTGTACTTCCTTGAGTGTGTTCCTTGCCTGTTATTGTCATCCATTGTATTACTTATTCGAGCATTTGAATATGCTCTATCGATTCTGGCCCCCATGCTTATGTTTGCCTATTGTGACATTTGAATACGTCATGGTTTGTTATATGTTGAAATTTGACTATGTCATTCCTATTGGTCAATTTCCAAAACTAAAAATTGGCCAACCCTATAGCTAAAAAGGTCATGACCTATGCTTATATTCTACTTGTCAGTCATGTTCAAGGTGTTCAAGACATGTATAGTCAATTCTTGTATAGTCATAATCTAATCTTATCTTAGCATCCATTAAGTGAAGAATTACATGAAAAGGATGTACTTCATGCTATGTTTTTCCCTTATAAATTTTGTGTCTTGACACATTTTTTGTCTGTAGGATTTGAAGAATGATCTAACAATAGAAGGAGCTAGACCGTCATGACATACCATGTAGGAATGAACAAATCAGAACTAGAGCCAAAGGAATGCATGAACATGATGATTTTGGTCCCATAAACATGCTCTATAAATTTCATATCTTGATGAGCTTGTTATCTCAAGATATAAGCATTCAAATTTAAACTTGTAGAGTGGGACATGCATGTAGACATCAAATTAGGTCCTTGTGAAATAGCCATTTAAATTCAAATGTTTCAAGGATGAATGTGTAACTGAAAAGTGTCCAAATCATGGAAGCTCAAGTTAAGATCCAACAATGAGCAGTGATCTAATGAGTTAGTGGGTCCTAAAGATCCAATGACATGTATTCAACTATGTAATCAAATATCAATAGCGAGCACAAGGTCAACAAGTTAGAGGATCCTGAGATTAAGTGAGGGGCTGACAATTGGCATAATCATGATGAATCAAAGGATCAATGATGTGTGCTCAATCAATTAGACCAAATATTAACATCATGCACTCACTGAGCTTACCAGATCAATGGTGTGAGCGAGGTCAAAAAGTAAAGGAACTCAAATTAAACACAAGGCCACCACATGGTGTAAGCATGTTAAATCATGAAGCTAACAGTGGGGTCTATAGGAAGCACATGAGATCAATAAGTATCACATCTCAAAAGGCTAAATCAAAGACCAATATAGGGCTACCAAGTGGCACCATCTAGAGAGTAGATAAAAAATCGATGGTCGATAACAAAGGTCAAAGCTAGAAGACTCTTGAGGAGATCAACGAAGCAGGCTTGATCAAATTTCCATGTGGCATAGGATGAGGATACATATCCTAGTTGATGATGGTCAAGTTTTTAAATGAGGTAAGTAGCCTGAGAGGATGCCATGAAGGCAGACATGTTGGATCAAAGGTTTTGCCACCTAGATAGATAAAAGTATGAATGCAAGAATAAGACATGACCAGGAAACAACCTTGCAAAATCATAAATCATCATTAAAGCTCTATTTGGACCTGGTGTGAGGGTTTAAAACTTGTAGATCTTGTTCATTGAGTTTGTAGTAATGTTTTACAATTGCGTTCATGGTATTTTGAAATTGATTCATGTGTATGATGAGTTCTCGACTTCCATAAATGCTCAAAGGTAAAAATAGGTCTTTCGAAGCCTAATAGAGATCTAAGATGTGAAACTAGCTGTTAAAATGGGATCAAACAACCTGCGTATCTTGATTACAACTATGGCTATATGAAAACCAATAAATGAAATTGGTTTTCATCTATAGTAAACCTATGATCAGGTTTGAAATAGGGGTAGATTTGTGATTAATGAAAGGAGTGTCTCATCTTTTGATATAGTTATATCCTCGATAAATAGGTACCTATAGCCGCTCAAAATAGACATAAACATGGCTCTATTAGATCAAAAGATATGAGGATTTTGTCCTTATAGTGAAGGGCATTAATGTAGAGGAGCTTGAGAAGGATTCATGTGGTGGTGGGGATTACTTCCTGCAACTGGTCTTGATCTTCACACTCTCCATCATGCCAAAAAAGGATGTAGTGAAATTAATACATGGGAAGGCTTGATAAAGATTGTGGTGGTGGTTGTTATGAGTGAAATTGGGATAATTAATGACCCTTTCAATGTTAATTCCTCTCTCCCTCACATTTTTTCTTCTTATAAATACTAGCTTTCAACTCTTGATTTGGATCACTCAGCTTGATATAGTGAAGCTCTGCCAAAATCACTTTGTAAAAATCTTGTGAAGCAATATAAGACATCTGAGATTCTAGTTGAATGCTAAGTGTGATTTATTGAAGTTTGATTTATAGAGTGTGCGTTCCCTATTCATGATATGTATGTCCTTCATGTACCTTGCTTCAAGTCTATTGGTTTCTTGTAGGTTGTGTGAAGTGTTGGCTAGTGAAGTTTACCTTCAAATGTCACAAGTCCATAATGTTTTGCTTAAACTTATCTCTTTCTATACTTCAAGTTTCAGGTCTCTTTTTAGCCTTCATACAAAATACTCATGTTTGCAACCTTGTCATAGAATATGATTAATTCTTGTCCTAATTGGATTCATTAGTACTCATAAAAGTGTCTAAGATGAGAGTGGATCATTGAACATTCAGTGCATCACCATTTAGACCAAGTTTTGTTCCTTTTAGATTTCTTCCCTTTCCCTTTTCCTTGGTATAAGTATATGTTTAGGAGAATAACTATATTGTCATATCAGAGGAGCTAGCCTTGTTAAAAAACCTAGACGTCTGACCCAACATTAGGTAACCCACAGCCTAGGGTCATTCCCATGTTGGACAAGGTTTGATCAAGAGGACCAAAATAATCCTTTGCTTAACTAGGGTGTAATTTAGGACTCCAACAGTTTTGGCAAGCCTGATAGGACACATTCTCTTTCACATAGCCAAAGTCTAGAGTTGAGAAGTATTTGTAGTAGAGGGAGACATCCACCATCATTAGAAGCTGAAGACTCTCCAAGTTGTAGAGTTCATAGTATCATCCAAATAACACCTCTCATGCCAAAGGTTACTAGAATGTCAACTAGTAAAGGTATTCCCTTTAAATTCATTGAGCTACCTTCTATTTCATATAAAAGAGCAAGATTCAATAAGACAAGTCCTTATTCCCAAAATAAATATTCATCTCCTAATCATCCTATTGTTTTAAGCAATGTAACCCCCACTATGTAAATCGCAAGGCTCAAAATGCAAGCTTTTGTACTCCTCAATGGTGGCATCCCTCTTAACCTTTAGCAATATGATGATATCCTTGCTTCCTCTTAAAAGATTCTACCATACTTTACAGGAGAAAACTTCACCACCCTTGTAGAGCACATAGTTGACATTGTAAACCTTTATTCAGTACATAACATTACTTAAGATAATATAGATATGAGACTACTAGCCACATCCTTAAAAGGCAAAGCCCTAAAATGGTACAGGGGTATAGATCCTACCTTAATCAATACCTAGGATGAGTTTGGTGAGTGCCTATGTAAGCATTTTGAGGATAAAAGTGAACATGTGTCACTTGTTGACTAACTCACCTCAATCAAGAGGGCATCCCAATAGGCTATGGTTGATTTCAACTATAGGTTCCAAAAAACATGGGATATGATCCCTATCATCATTAAAACCACACCCAATTATGCTTTTCTTTATTATTTGAGAACATTGAATTTTAACATTGTAGTCATGATCCAATCTATGGGTGGGACAACTCTGCCTAAGGCTTATGAGATATCTATAAGTGCATAAAATTATTTGATACAAGTAGGAAAACTCATGCCAAGACCTCTCATGCCACTTTTTCCTAAGCTTCAACCAACCCCACATACCATTACTCCATTGACCACTCCAAATAATCAAGCCCAACCTGATGATGTTTAAGGGGACAAATTTGCAAGGATTGAAAACTTGTTTATGGCACAAAACAATAAGCTAGTGGATATAGAGAGACAACAACAAACTTTATATAGTCCATACCAAGGTCCCTTTAAAACCCAATACCCTACTCAATCCTATAATAGACCTCCTTATCCATCAAATCAACAAGCCTAAGGCCAAATTACTCAAGGTAGATCTCATAATAGTTACAATCTTACAGCTACAAGTAGTTCAAGAGGCTTGGTCCCCACACAAAACAACCTTTCACAAGAGGGTCAATGACAATCAAGAGGGCAATCCAATGAGATGGTAATGGATACAAGGGGAGAAATGTATCAAGATCCTAGTTGGAAGCATGCTTCTTCATCCCAAGGCCATGACACAATGACTTCTCTACCACAAGGCCCTCCAATGAATCAAGATAACATGCATGCCATGACATGATCAAAAGCTCATATTCCATAGGAAGGCAGCATGGGTAAAATACCAACTAACACCATGTGCATAAACTTTCAATAAGGGGAGCATATGTTTGAACATGTAGCAATAAACATGGGGTAGACTACACAAAGGGAAGATGGACCAATTGCAATAAAACAAGGGCCAAGAAGAGGATGTTGGATGATAATTTGGGGTAGCCTAAGGCTTCTTCAACATCTCCACAAGTCATTCAATATCCTACCACTTCAAATATAGCTACTAAAGCTCCTAAAACTCAATAAATACCTCAATATCATGGGCAACAGTAGAAGTCTCCTTTTGTTCATCATGTCACTCAAGTGCCAAGTGATATTTCTACGTTTAAGGTGTTCTCTAGTTGGATGGTTCCCCCCATAAAATAGTAGGTATATTGAAATATATTAAGATCATATTGGCAACTTGCCCAAATTATGTCATCACTCAGGATGTATTGGTTGTAAAGCTACCCCCATATTTTGCCTTATGCCTATCTAGAGACTTTACTAAAAAAACTAGGGGTTATTTCTCCTCTAACTGGTCATACATGGTTTTTAGGACCAGATATGGGACCAGGGTCACTATTAGGTTAGAAACTATATCTAGGTTCCATCTAGAGCCCTATATGCCTAACCTTACAAACACCAACTATACCATATTATATGAGGATGATTTAGACTTGTACTTAGATGATGGGAAACTGACAATCATGGATTTGATCCATACACTAATATCGAAGAAGCAGGCTTAGGGGTGTATTGTATGCATGAGGAAGGTGTTGTTATACCTTGCCTAAATAACACCACTCAAGAGGAAGATGGTCTATGGACTTTATTATTTGATGGATCAAGGTTAAATAATGGTAGTGGAGCTAGAGCCATGTTGGTTTCACCCTCATATCAGAAGTACTATTCAACTATAATATTTCAATTTAGTTGCACTTCAAACACAGTTGAATATGAGGCTTTTTTACATGGTTTGCAAGAGGCAAGAAGAAGAGGTGTCAAACTTATTCAAGTTAAAGGTGATAGTGAGCTTATTTTGCAACAAGTGAGAGGCATAAGCATAGTCAAGATCCATCATTTGAAAGCTTACAATCATCATGTATGGGATCTCATAAAGCATTGCTTGGCTTTCAATATACAATCCATACCAAGAGAGGCAAATCAACATGCAGATAAGCTTATAGCCATTGGATCTTGGTATGAGGTTGTATAAGGAGTCAAAAGCGACTAGATTCAAGACAAGATCAAGTTCATATGTAGGCCATCCATACCTGACAATGAGGTGATTTGGTAGGTGTTTGATAATGATGACCAAATTATATGTTTTTTGATGTAGGAAGCAAAATTCTGGCATAAGAATCAAAACAAATTCCAACATCAGTATGATGAGCAAATAGTGCAATTGAGATATAAAAAGATGCCTAAGGGGCTTGTGACATTGGAAAACATCTTCAATGAAGATGACCAAGTGAGAAGAGGCAAGGCACATATCTCAACTAAGGAGGAACAATATGAAAGGATATAGATCTTAAAAGATAAATTATTGAAGTTAGGAAAGATTAACACAACAAAAGAAAGAGCTATATTTGTTGATTTATGTCAAGATTTATCTAATGTATTTGCATGGGAATATAACAATTTGAAGGGTTTTGATCCCAAACTTGCACAACATACCATTGAATTAGATACCAATTCAAAAGTAGTCAAGCAGAAACAAAGGCATGTCAACTCAAAAGTGGATGAATCGATGAGAAGGGAGCTATTTAATTTTATTGAATTAAATATAATATTCCCAATTAAGCATTCCTCATGGGTTGAAAACCTTGTGCCAGTGAGGAAGAAGAATGGGGAAATATGATTATGTGTTGACTTTAGGGACCTCAATAAAGTGTCTTTAAAAGACCATTACCCACTACCCTCAATGGATTAGATTCTTCAAAAGGTGGCAGGTTCTCAGATATTCTCTTTGCTTGATTGATAATTTGGTTATAATCAAATTATAGTCAAGGAAGAAGATAGGCATAAGGCTACCTTCACCATAAAGTGGGGCACATATGCATATATGAAAATGCCCTTTGGACTATCCAACACTACATCAAATTTTTAGATGGTAATAGATGTTGTGTGTGAAGGTTTGATCAATGACATGGAGCTCATCTACCTAGACGACATCAATATTTTTTAAAAGGACCTAGCTAATCACATTACTCACTTGAGGTTAGTATTTGAAAGATGTAGAGAATTTGGTGTGTCATTGAATCCTAGAAATTATATATTTGATGTTCATGAGGGTGGTTTATGTTAGGTTGTGGAGTTAAAAGCTTCACCAGGATGCGAACAGGTGGAGTTGTTGAAGTGTCACAGACACCGACGTTGGTCAGGCCAACCGATGTCGATCAGGGGAGAGATAGGAAGCTGCCGACATCGGTCAGGATCAGCCGACGTTGGTCACCTCCAAGCAGACAGGGACCGACGTTGGTCGCCTGTGCAGTTCCAGAACTGCGAGTTGACGAACAGTTTGTTAACGAACTGAGTGTTTGCATGTTAAAGGCTAATTATAGTCTTGAGTTGTGTGTCTAATTATTGTAATTAAGAAAGTCTAATTATTGTATGCATGAGATATATATAATAGACTCATGGGTTGTATTGTAAAAGTGTGCTAGAAAGCCATTGAGCTTGAAGAGAGAGCTAGAGTAGCTCCTCCTAGTTCCAAAGGGGTGTTGAGTGTGTATGATCAGGGAGAGTTGCAAGTTGTGCAAGTTCTACTAGGAGATCCGTCGGGGTACTGGTTGAAGAATCATGAGGACTTGGTGAGGCAAGGAAAAGGGCTCTTCAGGGTGTAGAGACATCTACATGGTAAGTCAGGGTTGTTGATTTGCAGGTGGCAACAAAGAAGAGAAGATCTACTTGGAGTATGGTTATGTACTTGGTGTACTGGCAACGTTGTTACTGACTGGTGGAGGTGAACACCAACTCTATATTGGATTTGATTGTTGTGACCATGATTGAGAGAGTGAATTGTAGAAGGAGAATTACAGGTGAACCCTAGAAGTGTGGGAGCTCTAGAGGTGTGGGAAGAAGAAGTGTGGCATCTTCTTTATTGTATTCTCTTCTGATTGAGTATTAATACAATTGGGTATTGTCTCGCATATCTTGTGTTGTTTCATATTTCTAGTTACTTATTCATTCTAGTTAAATTATGTGTTTAGTTGCTTATATAGAGGTAGTCATATTGTGCTCTAATTGAGGAGCAAGATCCTGACAAGTTGGTATCAGAGCATGTTTGTTGTTCTAGATTCCTGACAGTTTACTAGTCCATGTAGTGTTTAAGGATAGCCTTTCCATAGATCTTGAAAGATTTGAGTCCATCTTATCCTTACCCTTGCCCAAGCACAAGAAGGGTCTGTAAAGTTTCTTAGGAAAGATTAATTTTGTAAGAAGGTTTATCCCAGGCTTTGTAGATCTGATCAAGCCTTTGGAGGAGTTTAGATGGACAAAAGAAGGTAAGAGGAGTTTTTTGGGCCATCAAGGAGGCCATCTCTCATGCCTTTACACTTCTTAATCCTTATTTTAACAAATAATTCTACTTGTATGCCTTCTCTACATTGGATGTAATCTCTACCATATTGATGCAGTAGAATGAGAAAGGTTTGGAACAACCTATTACTTTATTTAGTCAGGCCTTATAGGGGTATGAGGAGAGGTATAACTTTGTAAAGAAACATGTGATTGAAGTAGTGAGAAGTTTGAATAAATTTAGACACATGGTCTCCAATAGTAAGATCATACTCATGGTGGTACACCCAAGTATTACAGAGTTTATACTCAACAAAGACCTCAATGAGAAAAGAGTTGTATGGGTGACAAAATACATGGAGTATAACCTTGAAGTTAGAGTTACAAAACTTTTAAGGGGTAGAGGGTTATGTGAACACCTTGAAATAGAGGAAAAATAAGATAAAGATCAAGTGTTGGTAGTCCATGACAACCAACAGGCAGCTGTAGACAACACACCTTTCAGTTGGACACATGATATGCTCAGATTTCTTGAGTCAGGTCAATGTCCAATGGGACTAGATAGATCCAAGAGAAGGCACTTCAAATTTCAAAGTATACCTTATGTCCTGATAGATGGAGTACTTTTCAAGAGAGACATAGGAGGCATGCTTTTGATGTGTGTGGAATCATGCCAAATAGACAAGTTGCTTGAGCAGTTCCCACAACCTATAAGATCATTAGAGTTAGGTAATTTTGGCCCAAAATGCTTAGAGATGTATCCTCTTCAATAAGGAAACACCCAAAATGTGAAATGTTTGTTGGCAAGCAAAAACTGATTGCCCTTCCCTTACAACCCATACAACTAGAACAACCTTTCATGCAATGGGGCTTAGACTTCATAGGGATGATAAACCCCATTCAAGTAAAGGACATAAATGGATCATTATAGCTAAAAACTACTTTACAAGGTGGGTTGAAGCAATTGTCCTCAAGGAAGCTGATGAATATTCTATTTTGGACTTTTATGATAGCCTTATGGCCAGATTCAATGTGCCTTCTACAATCATTTTTGAAAATGTATTGGCCTTAAAAAAAATAAGGTATGTGAGTGGGCTCTTTTACATGGAATTTATCTCAAGGCATCCTATAACTATTACCCACAGGGCAATGGACTAGTAGATTCCATAAATAAGAACTTGTTGAGGATTATGAAGAGAACTATGGAAGATGGTCAGAGGGAGTGGCATACTAGACTAAGGACTACCCTATAGGGAGATAGAGTGACACCTAAGAAATCTACTGGACACTCCCCATACCTTCTTGTCTATGGGAAATAATCCAAACTTCATATATCTCTTAAACTTCTTGCATTAGAGCTTGCACATCAACTTGAGCTCCTAGAGGATGATGTTATGCAGATAAGATTGAATAAGCTAAGATAGTTGGAGGAGACAAGGGAAACTACAATGCACATTATATGGTCTAATCAACACAAAGTGAAGAGGTCATTTGACAAGAGAGCTTCCTCAAAGACATTATAATAAGGTGATATAGTCCTCAAATGGGATGAGGGTTGTGTAAATTAGGAAAGCACTCCAAGTTTGATAGTCTTTGGAGTGGGCCTTATGTTATCATAGGGTGCAATGAGAGAAATGCCTTTGAGCTTTATGGGTTGAATGGAGAGATCCTTCCCATCCCTATCAATGGGAGGTATCTTAATATACTACTAGTGTTGGCTCATGATCTTTATACTTAAGTAGATAGGTCTATCTTTACCTCCAAGTGCCCTTGCACATTGCTCTGTTTGTTATTTTTTCTACTATTTAGGTAGTTATTTGGTGTGTTTTGTTACTTTCTTATTTATTTTTTTGTCTCATTACTTCAAAGTGTTTTCAAGAGTCAGGGAAAATCCTTTTGTAACTAACACTTCATTTGTCTAGTCATTATGAGCAAGCTTGATCAAATTCTAAGTTCCATGACCAACAAGATGGTCAAGCAAACTAAATCACTAGAAATGTTGGTCAATTTCTAGAACTAGAAATTGGCCAACCCTATAGCTTAAAGGGTCATGACCTATGTTTATATTCTTCTTTTTAGCTATGTTGAAGGTGTTCAAGACATATTTAGTCAATTCTTATATAGTCATATTCCAATCTTGTCTTAACAACCCTTAGATGAAAGAATATGTTAAAAGGATGTACTTCATGCAATGTATTTCCCTTGAAAATTTTGTATCTTGGTGCATTTTTTTTATTTGCACGCCTTGAAGAATGATCCAGTAGTAAAAGGAGCTAGACCATCATGACACGCCATGTAGGAATGAACAGATTAGTTTGGTTGCATAGTTGATAAATGCACTTAGGAGGTCAAACAGAGCCAAAGGAATGCACAAACATGATGATTTTGGTCCCATAAACATGCTCTAAAAATTTTGTATCTTGATGAGCTTACTATCTCACAATATAAGCATTCAAAGTTAAACTAGTAGAGTGGGGCGTGCGTGTAGACATCAAATTTGGGCCTTGTGAAATAGTCATTTAAATTCAAATGTTCTAAGGATGAACACATGATTGAAAAGTATCTAAATCATGGAAGCTAAAGTCAAGATCTGTTGATGAGTGGAAATTTAAGGATTTAGTGGGTCTCAAAGATCCAATGGCATGCATTCGATCATGCAATAAAAGATCAATGATGAGCACAAGGTCAACAAGTCAGATGATCTTGAGATTAAGTGAGGGGCTAACAAGTAGCATGATCATGATGAATCAAAAGATTAATGGTGCTTGTTCGATCAAGCAAACTAAATATCAATGACACATGTTTACCAAGCTTACCAGATCAATGGTGCGAGTGAGGTCAAAAAGTCAAGGAGCTTAGATTAAATGCAAGGCCACCATGTGGTGTAAGTGCATTAAATCATGGAGTTGATAATGGGGTCTGTAGGAAGCATGTTAGATCAACAAGTGTCACATACCCAAAAGCCAAATCAAGGACCACTGTGAGGTTACCAATTAGCACCATTTAGAGAGTAGATCACAGATTAATGGCTGATAATAAAGGTCAAAGATAGAAGATTCTCAAGGAGATCAATGGAGCAGGATTGATCAAATCTGTAGGTGACACAGGATGAGGACACGTGTCCTAGGCAACGACAGTCAAGTTTTCAAATGAGGTAAATAAACCAAAAGGATGCCATAGAGTTAGACACATTGGATCAAAGGTTTTGCCACCCGGGTAGATAAAAGTATGAATGTAGGAGCAAGACATGACCAGGAGCAAACCTTACAGAATCATAGATCGTTAATAAAGCTTAGTTTAGACCTGGTGTGAGGTTTTAGAACTTGTATACCTTGTTCGTTAAGATAAAAATAATGTTTTATAATTGTGTTCATGGTATTATGAAATTGATCCATGTGTATGATGAGTTCTCAGCTTTCATAAATGCTCAAAGGCAAAAATAGGTCCTTCTAGGCCTAATAGAGATCCAAGATGGGCAGCTAGCTGTTGAAATGAGATCAAGCAACATGTGTATCTCCATTGTAATTAAGTCTATATGAAAACCAATAAATGAAATTGGTTTTCATCTATAGTAAGCCTATGATTAGGTTTGAAATGGGAGAAAATTTATGATTAATGAAAGGAGTGTCTCATCTTTTGATAAGGTCACATCCTCAACAAATAGGTACCTATAGCCACTCAAAATAGACATAAACATAACTCTATTAGATCAAAAGATATGAGTATTTTATCCTTATAGTGAAGGGAATTAATGCAGAGGAGCTCAAGAAGGATTCATGTAGTGGTGGGGATTATTTCCTGCAACTGGTCTCGATCTTCACATTCTCCATCATGCCAAAAAAGGATACAGTGAAATTAATACATGGGAAGGCTTGAGAAGGATTGTAGTGGTAGTTGTTCTGAGTGAAATCGGGCTCATTAATGACCCCTTTAGTGCCAATTACTCTCTCCCTTATCTTCTTTCTTCCTAAAAATACTAGCTTTGAACTCTTGATTTGGATCCTTCAATTTGATATAACGAAACTCTGCCAAAATCAATTTGTAAAATTTTTGTGAAGCAATACAAGACATCTCAAATTCTAGTTGAATGTTAAGTGTGATTTATTGAAGTTTTATTTATAGAGTGCATGTCTCCTATTCATCATTTGTATGTCTTTCATGTACCTTTCTTCAAGTCTATTGGTTTCCTACAAGTTGTGTGAAGTGTTGGCTAGTGAGGTTTCCCTTGAAGTGTCATAAGTTCATAGTGTCTTGCCTAAACCTATCTCTTTCTCTCCTTCAAGTTACAGGTCTCTTTTCAACCTTCATAAAAAATACTTGTGTTTTCAACCTTGTCATACAATTTGAATAGTTCTTGTCCTAATTGGATCATTAGTAGTCATAAAAGTGTCTAAGTTGAGAGTGGATTATTAAACATTCAGTGCATCACCATTTAGACCAGGTTTTGTTCCTTTTAGCTTTTTTCCCTTTCCCTTTTCCTTGGTATAAGTATAGGTTTAGGAGAAGAACTATATTTTCATATTAGAGGAGCTAGCCTCGTTAAAAACACTAGAGGTTTGACCCAACATTAGGTAACCCACAGCCTAGGGTCATTCCCATGTTGGACTAGGTTTGAATAAGAGGACCTAAATAATCCTTTGCTCACCTAGGGTACAATCTAGGACTCCAATAATTTCTTGTTTTTTGGACTTTCAACTAAGTCATGTCCCTTTTATTGTACAACATCTGAACATATCCCTTGTTTGAGGTCTCTTTAGACCATTATTTTTTAATTTTATTTTGAGTGCTCTTATGTGCGTGCTTGATTATTTGTTGAGCTTGTATTGTTACTATCTATACATTACCATGATTCACATCATGCATGTTAGGACTTGATGTGATCACATATTATGTACCTCGATGATATATCTACATAGACATGTTTCTCTTATATGCTACATGATACATTCACAATTTACATGGTTATCTTATCCTTTTGACGTAAGGTAACTACTAATAATAACTCTCCCTCACCTCAAAAGGGGGGCATATTAGTGGGGGCATGCCATAGAGGCATGGATTCCACATTCTTCACAAATTCAGATTGAAGTGGGGGCATGTTTTGAAAACATGCTCTCCACACTCATACCAATTCTCAATTTCAGATATATAGTGGGGGTATGTTATAGAAACATGTTCTCCACACTTATATAGTTTACAAATTGGCCCAAATTCATAGTTATATGATTTAGATACACAGTTTTTGTATAATTATATACATTGATATCATTTTTATACCCAATTTCCAGCATGAAACATACATATGGTGCATATTCCATGCAAAAGAGCACCTTAAATTGCAAAACCAAATTAGCTTTCAGATTTCAAATACTTGTACAAACTTTAACTCACTAGGATAGATTGTTACAGATTGTATTGAGCCAATATAATATAGTAGTTGGTTCATTTTTGGTATGGTTAAGGTGATTAAATCATTCAATCTTTCCAATTTTATAGTTTGGACTTGATTACATCATCCAAGCTCAGTAGATTTATAGTGTGTCTTGACTTGGTTCACTCACACTCACTAGGTTATAAGTATGATTGGGTTGCAAGTTGATCTAATATCAACTACCGAGGAGTAACTCACCTTTTTCTCCAAGGTTGAGGGAACATGTCCTCCAATATTTCTATATATATGCACTTTATATATCTATATTTGTCCTAATTTAAGCTCTAATGGTTCATAAAGATATTTTTTTCAAATCAAGATGTCAAAAGGCAAGGTGGTTGCATCAATACACAGGTGTACTCCTAAACCTTATTCTCTTTACTTTAAATCATTTTAGTGATTTTGATTTTAGATTATATGCACCAATTATATATTACCTTGCCCTTAATTGTAGGTCAATCACCAACAAAGCACTCAAAATGGACTCACACAATGATAAGGTGTGTTACACACACATAGGTACACATTAATTTTCATTTTAACTAACAATTTCATTACTAGGTTAAAGGGGGGGAATGTAGATATTATTTTTAAACTATATAGCACCTCACTCTTGTACACTTGGAAAATATAGAGTTTGGTTATTCCTCTGAATTCTAGACCTTTCCTGTTATTGAACAACTCACATTTGTTATCTCTCTATGATAAATTACTTATCTCTTAGCCCGACCAATGTTATTATGATGACTTGGACCTTCTATCATACTCAAAATGTTATAAACCTACATAGCTTTTGGCTCTACAAGTTTTGGACCTATACCTACTTTCTTGCTTCCCAGGCTCTTATGTCCTAATCAAATGCCTACATTGATACTAGTGTCATTCCAACATAAGTTTCAATTTCCCTTCCAACATAAGTTTCAATTTCCCTAAAAGTCATCCAATTTGAAAATGTAATGTATCCCTATAGTTGGCCTCAGTGTTTTAATGTGAGATATTCACCAAAAGAATTGGTATAAATACATGATCAATCCTCATTCTTTCCTCAGCTAGCATAGACCAAACAACTCATAAGGCAACTTACCAAAAACATTTAATCAAACATTAAACTGAGAAAAGCTTCTCTATTTTCCTTTATTTCCATATCAGTCATAAGGATAACACGTATACAGGTCTGAAGAACTAAAGTAACAACCCATGAACCATATTTTCCAAGTTACAATCCAAGTCACTATTGTACTTGTTTATCACATATTTCATCCTTATGCACACACACAAGCCCATACATAGGGGATAAATACATGAGTTTGAGGCCATATTCAAAGTAATGGATATGAATGTAAAACCCATTAATAAATGGGTCTTTGGGGTTAGTTTGACATCATGATCCCACCAACCCATTTTTACAATAGTTATTATAAAGATGAAGAGTCAGGGTTTTTATATTTGACAAAGAACAATAGTCCATAAGCTAGATCTGAGCACACCAGAGCAAAGGTAACACAAAACCCAAAACATTTTAGGTAGTCACATCCAAATCCAATAAGTATTTTGTATTAGACACTTATGTCTAGGTTAGATAGAAGCATTGATGCAACCATCCAAGGTCGATGCAAGTGTCTGAGGTCACAAAGGTCAAATTTCCAAAATCTGACAATTGATCTAAAATCTAAATCAAGTTTATTTCTAGCATGTTCCATATCATATCTAAATGTGCATAGTAATCTAGTTAAGTACCTTTATTTTCTTTTTTTTTTAATATCAATTATTGGTTGTACTTACTATTTTTAGCATATATCAATGTTTAAATTTAGAATATTATTTCTTTGAGTTTAAAGATCAATTGGCCTACTATAGAGATAGTTTATCACCCTTGTGCCCTAAGCTATCTCTAACCCCTTTAACCCTAGATCCCTTAATCTAGATTTTAGGGTTAGACAGATTCCATATGATGATTCAAACAATGGTCCTTTATACATACATTATTTTTTTAATTCACATCCTTTGATCACACATGAAATTATGGTTGATAATGAGTCAAGCCAAAATATAATTACAATGCCATTTCTAGCTAGTCCCGTAAGGCTACACTCAATGAGATTTACTTGGTACAATTATGATACTTTAGAGTTATAATGGTATTACATGCACACCCCTAGGTAATATTATATTGCCAATTATATTTTGTCGCAAAACCATGCCAGTGTGGTTATACATAGTGTTAGATATTAATGCTTACAATATTTTACATGGAATTCCATGGCTGAATTAAATGAAAGTTATACCATCCACGGTACATCATATACTTAAATTTGTGCATGATGATAGAGTACATACTATTCATGGCACATGTTTCAAGTTACCTATTCCACCTCAAAGACAACATAATATGTTACCTAAGGTACTTAAAAAAACAAATAATTCAACCTCATGTGACATATGCTACTATTTCATTACCTTAAGTTATGGTTCCCACTATATTCTCTCTTGTGACTTAGATAAACTAAGTAACAATTCATATACTTAAGACTCCTACAATTATATCTTCAATACATATAGTGCCTAATCATCCACATCCTAATATTTATTTATGAACTATTTTAGTGAATACAATCCAAACACCTATGCAAAGTTATATTTCTATATATGAACTAATAGGCATGATTTTCAAGAGTTGTCATGGCTACTAGAGCCCACAATCCACACATCTCTCTTTGGGATGATGATTCAAGTTACTATACTACTCATGACTATATTTTTGATACTTTCAGTGATGTGTTTGACTCTCATCGTCGAGGTTATCACATTATATATGAGATCATCGGTTATCCAACTAGCCTATCTCTTGTGCTTCATCGATACATCATTATTGTACTATAATATTTTATTATACATAATTTTATTTATTGTATATGTCATGTATTTCATGATCCTTCCTCCTTTGAGTTTATTACCTTTTTTTAATCTTTCTTCTATATTTGACACCTTGACACTTGCCTTCTCTTACATCGATAGTATTCTAGCCATTTGGTTTATGTTATTTGCTATTTTACATTGGCCTTGCCCCTTGACTATTGATCTCATTCTAAACATGATAAAAATTACTATGATGATAATAAATATATTTAGAGCTTCCATCCTAGCATACACTAAGATCTGAGGGAAAGAATCCCCCTCTTTTTCTTTATTCTAAATTTTTTTCCCCTTGGCTTGATTGATTGCCTTCTTTGGCTTGTTAGATTGTGCCCCTTACCTTTTATTTTTGATTGATTGACATGACTTGCTTCTTATTATGTGAGACCCATATATTCTTCTTTAGTTGATCTAATTACTTATTGTATAAGATTATGAAAAGGCAAACACAATGAAAAATTCTGAATCAAAGTTTTATTTTCCTTTATCTTTGACAATAGATACATATTGTGCTTATATGCCTATGTTAACATATACATGTTACATGCTCATGGTATTATTTGAGTGGGTGAGATTTAGGATACATAGGTTTCATATGATCATGGACTTTCATATGTTATGCAACTACTTTCATGCCCACAATGTAGGGGAATTGTAACATTAATTGTATGCTTTATGTTAGGGGCATCCTTATATAGTGAGCTTACAATGATATCTTTCCCATCATTCTATTTATCATATATATATATATATATATATATATATATATATATATATATATATATATATATATATATATATATATATATATATATATATATATATATATATATATATATATATATATATATATATATATATATTTACATTGATCACACATATATTTATAGTTACTACATCTTGTGTGTTACATGAATATATAAATCACAGAGTTACATTGTTGCATTGCATGTGTGCCTATGATTATTCAATTGGTTATATGTGTATGTTTGTGCAAGTTATTTTCCAATGTATTAAATAGTTATTATCCATAGATGACCCTCTTGTTATGATGTCATGTTATGTTTCCATTGTTTGTGAGTGATGTGTCCTTGCATGATGATTTATTATGTGTAGCTACATACTTATGTGTGGTAATTGTTTATATTGTTTAATATACTGTGATTAGTACCATGATCCATATCTTGCACATTAGTATTTGTGGTATGCTATGTTTGGTGCCTATATTTTCATGGTATTTACCATGAATCTATTAGATCATCCTATTATTGGGAGTGTACTTAATTACTTTATCTATCCCTCTTATGGGAATATTGTTACACTGGGAGCATGTTATTTATCCCTATCTTATTTTCTCATTGGGGGCATTACACCTTATCTATCTCAAGCTTACTATTACATGTATTGTGCACATACATATTTTAAATTGGCGTATATTATTTACCCCTAATTTTATCATCCCCATATAAGGTTGCATCTTGCTATTAAGAATTACATGATGATATTTTATAATGGTTACATACGTGTGTTTTTAGTGATTTTCAAGGATTCTAAATGCTTCAACTATATTACTTGATGACACATGATGCCAATAACCCTTTATTTCAAGATTAATGATTATAGGAACAAGATTTATAATCCCTCATCTTAAAATGGGGCATATATATCTACATATTTTACATTCAAAATTTTCAAGATCGAGTGAACAAGATCGAGTGAATTGAGCGATCGAGAGAAATTGATCGAAATGAAGGCACTAGAAATGGCCAAGTATTTGGTTCCCTGATCAAAAAGCAAAATTGATATGTCACTAAGGTCTTAATAATTGAGTAAATCATGAGAATGTTTTATTTTCAAGATATAACAACATGGTTCACATGCCATCAAGTGTATTTGTTCGTATGCTTGTTTTATTTTTTATTTTTTTTATATCCAATACAACATGTTACAAAAATTGACTTATTAAATTTGTATACATGAGTAATCTAGTTTTTTCAAAGAAACATCATCACTTGTGGGTGGAGTTTTACATTTAGTTTCTTCATCCATCCTTTCATAGGTAAAGGTGGATGCATGTTTACATTTAGTATATTAATTTGATGCTTGCATTCATTCACATCACATATGTAAATCAAAGAAGGAACATTATATAGACTCCTCATTTTAGTAAAATACCCTTCTTGTTGTGTTTTATCCCTATTTTAGCACAATCAATATAATTGTGTATATTTATCTATTTTTCAAACACATTTCAGCTTACATTAGACTCTCTTAAGCCTAATTTCATCTAGATAATCTCATAGTTAATTTTTATCAGCTTTTAAGTCTTAGTCATCCAATTTTTTAACAACCTCATCTCCATTATGAGCATTTAATATGTTTGGAATGGAATCAACATCATGTAAATTCTATCCCCCATGTTTTTTTAGGTCCTTCTACCTTGGCCTGATTCCCTGTGCATTGAATTCTAATTTTTGCATTCTTCCATGGTCAACCTTTGCATGTCTTGTCCTAAAGATATTTATATAAAATTTAATCCCTGGTCATCTACCAAGTATTAAAGAAGTGTCAAAAAATCACAATGTAATATATTTTATTCGAGTTTGATAAACAAATTAATCAAATCCATTGTTACACTTACCAAAGAACTTATACATCAAGCCAACATTATTTCTACATTAGTTTGTACAGAAAGAGGGTTTAAGTGAATGATCATGTAGATGCATTGGATTTCGTAGGGAGAGAAGGTGGAGTCTTTCTCTCAATTATACTTCACTCACATGCACAAGATAACTACATTGACTCTAATTCCAAGTGTATGAGATATGTAACTTCCACTCTTCATGAGGTAGGATGAGTCATCTAATTTTGCACAAAATTATTTTATTAATAATTTTGAGGGCTAGTTCAAGGATCAAAATAAATAAAATTTAGCACATTTTTCCCATTTATTTCACATAGTGATGGTACAAACCTTCTCAACATATGATAGTGCATCGACCAAAAAATTTATATAACCTAAATTAGAGCATAGGATGGTTTCAGTGGCATGGTACAGATTCGGTAGCTATGTGTGGTGAAAATTCTATAACATATCAATTATGCCCAATAGGGATATGATGCAACATTGATTATGATCTACTATAGTCATACGATCATAGTTCACACATAGTAATATAATCATCTGTAGAACCCATGTCCAATATCAAAATTTTCATAATATAACTTAGCTATGTTAGATTCTAGCTTTTGACATATTTTACTTGTTATTATTTATTTTTGTGATTTTTTTATTTTATGTGTTCTTATTTTTCAGTGCACGAGATAGATTTGGTTATTTTAATTTACTATTAATTCATAGATCTCCTTTAGGCCCTAGTTTTTATTATTTGTGCATGCAGTAATCACAATTAAACTACAAATAATCAAAACGCTCTATAGTTTGTGTTAGGAATTTATAATGTTATATAAAGGAATCAATAGGTTATGTTGCACATCTAGTTCCAGCTCTATACTACTCTGGCTTACTTTGAGCTAGGGTAGCACTTTTTCCTTATTGTTTGGTTATCTCATATCAAAATTTATCTTTCCATAATCATGATAGCTTATGCAAAGGGAACCAACACCAAAAATGTTCATATCATATGTGTATTCATTTTGTTCTATTGGGGCAAAACTTATTTATTCTAACATTTCATCAATGTTATCCTCACTATCATAATCATCTCAATTGATATTTAATACATCATTGTGAAAATAATGGAATTTGTATAAGAATTTATAATATCTTTAAAATGCACATCTAAAAGGAGGGCCATTATAAAAACATTAAGGTTTAACATATTTTCAAAAATTAAGATGACTTAGGTCTCAAGATCAAACAAATAAAACAAACAGGAGCTTGGAATATTGAATCTAAAAGCATTCGATATAAATAACCCTAAAATTAGATAGATTCAAATTTGCCAATATGTGAAACCAAGTCTAACACTAGGGAAGAAACACATCAAATAACCCTAATTAGAAACATCAAATTTATCACAACCATGAAGAAATATTTAAATCTAAAAGGATAAATAACGTGCAAGACAATGCGGGTCCACCAAAATTTTATACGAATAAATAGTTTTGAGTCAAATAATATCACTTCTACCTATACACATTGCAAATAAGACTAGTTAAAATTAAAATAGTAAAATTAGATATAATTATATAAATATTTAATAAACATAATAATGACAAGAGGGAGTTTAAGAAGAATATTGATTTCATTTGAAGCTAGAGATAATCATCAAAAATAAATAGTACAAAGCATGTTTAGAAACTGAGGTGAACAAAACTAGAAAAATGAGAGTGAACAAAGACTACTCCAAAAAATTATTTGAATGCTTCTAAAAGACTAGTATCATTTTCAGAAATGTGAGGTCAAACTTGCTTACTAATAGATATACAAAAACTAATTTAAATGATCTTGTTTTTCAAATTCAAGTTTTCAAAAACCTTTCTCGCATTTCCAAAATTTTATGCAGGTCTCTATAAACTTATCTCCATTAAAACCCTAATAAGCTAGCTACATCCATAAGACATGAAAAATGGGGGATGAAACTCAAGGCATGTGTTTTCTTTAGGTTGATTACTATTAGGCTCCTAAAATTCTTATATAATTACAAAAACAACACAATAAGTATAATGCATGTCTAGCGACCTAGTCTAGTGATGCAAAGCCTATTCTATATTATTTTTGTGCTAAATTGAATGCATGGTGGAGATATAAATGTTTCGCATCTACTTCTATTCTACTCTATCTACTTTAATTAATTTATGTGGCACTCTTGGAATTTATCTTTTGATGTGTAGATTCATTGTCCTACATGGATTAATGCACCTACTTATTATAAACCTTAAACATATGGAAAATGTACCAATACAAACCTAATCTAAACTAATGACTAATAAACACACAAGTAACCTATAATCATGCAATTTTAAGATTAATAACTACCCCCATACCAAAATTAAGTTCCCACAATTAGAATAAGTGTTAGGCTTAATAAATAAATAAATACATATTATTGGAAATCCCTTGGTTAAATCTTAAGCTAGGATGAAAAATAAAATGAAATTAAAAATTTTGTCTTATTTTTTGAAAGTGGACAAGCCTTTGCAAGAAGAAATACTTCATTCTTTGAATGTGAATGTTTATAACATGCCTTAGCAAAATGATGTGAATGGCTATAATGTGTCTTTGCAAAATGTTATTGATAATAATCTTAATGATTTTGATCATGATGGATATGTGAATGATCAATCCAATAGTAATATTTATTGTATTCAAATAACTTTGTTTCAAAATATTTCAAAGTCCATTTATGAGCTAATCGAACCCCCTAATGTTCAGTTTCAGATTTTTTCATAGAAAACCGTAAAGAGATTACCATTATGTCTAATGTGTTACATTAAATTTCATGTGAAAATCTACCTTATAATGTAACGATTTCCAAACCATCTCTTACTACTTCCATTTACATACCCTCAATATATCCCAATCCTTTTGTTTCTCAACCATCTCCCAATCTTCACATTTCCCAAGTTTCTTCCCAACCTCAAATAATCCATTCTCAACATTAATTGTAAGCCTCAATATGACTCTTATCTATTGTAGCTTATGTCACTCCTCCACTTATTATTCCTAAGTCAATACCATGCACAATCATATTTCCATAATCTTCACACCTAATGCAAATTCCATTCCCATTTTCATATGTCCCATTATCACTTCCTTTATATATTTCAATCAATAATTTTCTCTAAATACCACTTGTTTAAATCATGTATTGGTTATTACGATGCACACCATTTATAATATGCAAAATCAAATAAAAACCCTTTCTCAAGGATTATGAAAATCAAATAGCAAGAGAGTGACATCCAATAATATTCTTCTTAATCCTTTAACTCATGAAATTATTTCTTAACTTTCTCCTTCAAACTTTGTTGAGCTTTAAATTCTAAGTTATTTAATAGAAAATTGGATCCTTCACATTATTTTAAAAGTCTTTTATGCTTCTTATTTTTATTTTAATCATCATGATAAATTGTTGACTAAACTCATTTCTAGGAGTCTAAAGGAATATGCAAGTGATTGGTTTTATGCTCTTCCATGTGGATTTATTCATTGTTTTACAACCCATGTGAATGATTTATTATCTCAATTTTATATCAATATTGACATCTAAGTATAATATCAAAAATGATCCTACCTCTAATTTAGAATTAAAAAAACATGTACAATACAAACATAATGCCTAATTACTTATTCTAAAGTCAAATAGGGTAATCATGCAAAGTTTTGAGGGGTATCTTAAATAACACAAGATCCCATGATAGTCGTTGAAAGTAGAATCCAATAATATGCGTACATAAGTGACATACAATTTGCCAAAAAGGTTGAGAGTGGTTATTTTTTGATACTTTGTAAATCTTTGATTATTTTTGTTTATAAACAAAGAAACATATCCAACATAAGTTAAATATCTGATTCCTCTATACTAAT
Organism: Torreya grandis; assembly: GCA_037957365.1. Lineage (NCBI taxonomy): Eukaryota > Viridiplantae > Streptophyta > Pinopsida > Cupressales > Taxaceae > Torreya > Torreya grandis. The sequence continues at coordinate 2,321,481 of JARHVA010002205.1, forward strand.
AGCACAAACTAAGGTATAATTGCACTTTTGTTTTTGTAAAATTCACACTCCTTTGACTACATATATTTATATGGGGTCCCATAAACTATCTTGGTCTTATAGAAGTTATCAAAATCTCTATCCATCTAAAGCTAAATTTTTCTTAAGTAATGTTTTTTCAATAGTCTTCTTCATAGTCCATGCCAAAGCAAAATTATAAGAATCACCAAGAGAAATATTTTTTTACCTCTAACTAGTTAGAATGTTTAACACGAAAAATAAAATGTTATTTAAGGCTTTATTGCAGAATATTCTATTACTTGTCAATGTTTCGCCAACTTTTAATTTGTTTTAAATTATTAGACTTTAATTTTTTTAACATTTACTATCACTTTAAATATTGTGTAAAGCTATATAACATGTACAACTATTACACATCCTTTATGTCTTGATAATATTTTACTATATTACATATACCTAAACACATTTTACATTAATGGACAAGAATTATCATCACTTATTTGTGTTATTATTATCCCTACCATGACATGAACCATTAGAATCACTTTTCAATTATCCTAGTTTTTGTTCAACCAATGAAAGAGCTCAAAATATATATTATTGTAACAATTATAAAGTTTTCCTAAAGTCCGATATATAAATATTGGAATATTGTGTAGGTTTTATTTAAGCATATTCCTCTAATTTTAGTGGAATTTAAAAAGGTGTTATTTAATCATATTCCTCTAATTTTAGTGCAATTTTAAATTAACACTGACATATGTCTCCTCCAATCTAAATATATAAATAATACATGAAAATGTGGATGTATAAAGTGGTATCACTATTCCCAAAAATCCTAGACTATACACCTAAATTGGATTATTACAAGTATATAAATGTAAGTTTTAATGCCTCATCTAGACCATAAATGATATATGCAACAAATTTGTCACAATATCATGTGTTTGAGAAAAGGTGGCCATTAAATGACATGTTCTCCTCATTCTTCCTAACATTTTACACCATAAATATCACGAATGAACTGTCAAGTCATTGTTTGATTTTCATCACCTCTTTTTAATGTATATATGAATGAATGAAATAAATATTATAATAACATTCACAAGACCAAATAGTCTATGGGACCAAGAGTTTCACTAAAGTTGTTTTGTGTTAACACAAACTCTTGACACAAGGGTTGTCCTACTAATATTTCAAAATTTCTAATCCCTTCTAGATTTTTAACTCTTCTACTATTGATCTTGATTGGGAAACTTGTTGTTTTTTTAACCTTTCCTGTTCAAACAAATCAATTAAGTTGCTAACCCTCAAGTTGTCTTTGTTCTTGATACAAATGTAATTAGAGGTTGCACACTCCATAATGAAGTGTCATTTTGTCTCCACTGCACCTTTGTCACAAAATTAACATGTTTTCATTTCCCATTCTTTCTTGGGCACTGTCCACTTACTAGTTTCAAACCTAAGATGATGTGAGTTAGTCCTTACCTATACAATCAAATCTTTGCTTTCCATTTGATTTGTGCCCATATGTATGCATTATCTTTGTGCTCCCATGTGGGATTAAACTCTTTGATGTAGTATGTTTTATTCCATCCCAACTTTTTTATCCACATGGTTGTCTTGAATTTCTCTCTCACATACTTTTTTATTTCCTCATTGGTGTTTGGAAATTCTTGCATGTTGATGTCCCATTTACTCATCTATTTTTGTTTTTGTTCATCCATTTTTTTTTCTTCTACTTAGCTCTTCTTCTATTACCATTTTAGGCCATCAACGATACTCCATACTTTGCATCTTTTTTATATAGCTTAATGTCTAAGTTAGTATCGATGTTTCCAATGGAGAAGTACTTGTTTCAACTACTAGAATCTCAAACAAAACTAAGGACTTGAATTTGAGGTTGCTTTTGATTAAATATTTTTGGATTATCTTTATCAATCTCTAATTTAGGTCAGGGAAATTTTTACCCCAAACTTCACATCCATATAGGACCACTAGTGTGATAAGTAGGCCGAACAAGGTTCTCTTCGTTTTCCAATCCCATAATTTTGCATTCCTACACCTATTTTGTAGTGAGTATAAGGCCTTCCACCCGCATTGAATTTAGTTTTATCTACAGGCCTCTCAATTAAGCTTGTTTTGAAAGTCAATCCTGAGATACTTGTATTCTTCCACTACTTTTAGCGAGGTTCCTTCGCAAAGGAATTTAATTTGTTTTTTTTTCTCTATAGAGAAAAGATCATGACTTTTGTTTTGATAGTATTCACCTACATTTCCACCTCTTGAAAAAATATCTCTAGAGCCTTCAAATGTTCTATCAAGTTATGGGCTATGTTTACAATTAGAATAAGATCATTTCTATATAAATGTAAATTTACAACATAATTAGCTAGGTGGACACTCTCTCCACCAATGTTATCTATCCACTCCTCTAGTTTATTGATGCATATTCCAAATAAGGTAGGAGATAGAGGACATACTTATTTGAATCTATTGTCATTTCCAAAGCATTTTGATAGTCCTTCACTTGTTCTGATTTTGGCCCTGACTTGCTCATAAAGTCAATGCACTACCACTCTATATTCATCTAGAACTCAAAGCTCCTCCATTCTAATACAAAGTTTAATTCTAGAGATCATGTCCAATGATTCTTTGAAGTCAAAAAATCAATAAAAAGATTATTCTCCCTATGCATCCCATACTTTTTTGATCAAGTGTCTAAGAGTAATGTAGTGGTTGATAGTAGAAATTTTTGGCTTAAACCCTACTTGACTTTTTGTCCCTTTACCTTCCTTTTCTACCCAACTACTAATTTTGTGCTCTATCATGCTTTCAAATAGCTTTACAAGGAGGGGATTTAGCATGATTATTTGGTAATTATATGGATTATTGATATCCCCACTTTTATAGAGAGGGATAATGACACTAGTCATCTACTCTGTTGGTAAGCCTTCTTGAATGATACTATTGAATATGCTTTTGATATGGGGTGGGAGAGTTTCTAAGCCCCACTTTAGATATTTAGCTTGCATCCCTTTTATGTTTTCTGAATTACCCCTTGTTATTCTCTTTGTGCCTTGAGTAATATCCTTCGTATAAAAGAACTTAGATGTTGTGTTGATCACATGAGGGTTATCTTTATCATGAACTCTTTCATAAAGTAGCTTTCCATACTCAACCATTGGGCCTCTGTAATATAATTCTATACTTATTTTATTTTTTATTATAATTCCCTCCAAAAACCTTTGGTGTTATGATTTTCAAGATAAATTAATTCTTTTTTCCTTGTGTTCATGTATCTTTCTTTTTAGATTGAATGATTCTTTCATAAACCTTTTTTGTTTTCTTTGGTCATTCTAAATCTTCTCAAAATTCTCTTTGTTTCCTTGTACTCTTCATCATACCATGAATTCATTAGAAAACTACTTGCACTTCCACCCTTAGGTCCACTTATTTTGAATGCATTTAGAGCCTCCTAGGTTTATGATTTATTATGACACTAAAATTGTCAGTATAAAATTTGAATCATTTTTTTAGCCTTTCAAATTTGGATTTTTTTGTTTCTTGGTTTACATTTATTCAATGTAAATAAATATTTTCAATTTATGTAGCCTAAAGCTTTGTGAATATAGATCTTATTTATTACATGACATCATATACACTATGGTAGACATTAATATAACAAAACTATCATAAAAGGGATTAGGTACTATAAATATAAAACAATGTTTTTATTCAAACCTACCTCATTAGTCCTGAAGGGTAACTAAATCAATCAATTTGATTTAATTCCTAATTAAACTCTCCCTTTTTCACCTATAAAAATTCAATACTATTTGTGCAATGGAATATTTTCAATTTTCCAATAGTTAACTTGTGCATTTGTTAACAAAAAATATGAAAAATGGCATTTATCTATGTTTTCATTGGGTGAGATTGTTGACATGTTATTAGGGGACATAGCACTGATGTCATGTACAGTGCATCAAAATAAATGCACTGTCAGGGTATGAGGCTCAAAAAATTCATGTGCCATTCTAATATATCTTATTTACTTTACTGCTAAACTTGGGAAGTAGTGGGAAATTTGATATAGCCCAAGCAGAACCATTGCTTGGTGTTCTCATGGTAAAGATAGATGTGCATGCATTAAAGTTTATATAAAAAGGGAAGGGGGAGGCAAAAATTTAGGAGAAGACATAACTTGTAGATCCTTGAGTTGAGTGTTTTTGGATGTTCTATCACAGATTTAATCGCTAAATAAAAAATGAGGGAGGTGGTTTGAAAGCTGACGAACAAAAGAATGAATATCAAATCCAAAGTAGTCTCTTCCATCAACACTTACCCATCCTTGTTCAGTTCTCTAAACACATAGTCAAAAAATTGACATGTTTAATAAGCATATTTTGTCTTCTCTCACCAAGCAATTTCTTTATTTTATCCATCATCGTATTGCACCCCTCCTCACATAGTAATTTAATAACCAAAGATAGAGAGTGCAAAAGAGTAAGAGTGCAAAGTGTGAATGCAACCAACCTTTAATTGATGATAAACTATGCCAGGTATATTCAAAGGAAATAATATCAAGCCTTGAATAAATGCTTCTAATCCCTCCATCTACTGAAGGATTATAGTTTATAAGCTTAAAAACACATGAGCAGGAGATCAATGCTATAAGTGATATATTCATTGCATATTATCCTCTATCCTCTTGGAAATATTTGATGGCTCACATCTCAAGGGTCTAGAGTAGGCATATTATTGATCATGAAATAGGGGTATTTGATCCCCAAATCATTCCATATACAATTTTAGTGTACAAACAATATGGTCAAATATGAAGCATTGGTTACAGGGCTCCATCTTACCATACAATGGGACATTCAAAGCTTAAAGGTCTATGGAGATTCATAGCTAATCATAAATTAGATAACTGATCAGTATTAAACAAAAGATGATAAGCTTGTTCCTTACAAGTAAATTGTTGATGACCTTAAAACACATATTAAATCTTTACAGCTTAAGCAAGTTCCATGAGTCAAAAACAAATCTATCAATGCCATGGAAAAAATTGGACATGAAGATATTGGGTAGAGTTCCTTGCCTTCCTATCTAAATTTATTATCAAAGATTACTTTTTTATTTGTCATTTTTTTTAATTTACCCATACAATGGCAATTGTGGAGGTATTAATTTGTGCATACTAGAATTTAATCTCTCTTGTAATGGGGATAACTGTATGTATCATCCCAAAAATAAACCCATCAAGCTAGATTTTTGTCACTAGCTACAAGTGCTTTATGCTAATATGATAAATTTTGTAGTGAACTTATTAAATGTCTAGTGTTTGACCTACCTTTTCTTCTATAATACTATTATTCATTAGTTTTCTCTAAAGTCAGTTAGGTTATGTCATACACTATCGCACATATTGGGATCATTTATAACTAGAGCATAACCAAACCATTAGGGCTTATGAGAAACTAAACCATCAGGCTTATGAGAAACTTTTTTTCATATTGCCAATGTTTATATCTTAGAAGTATATTTTGCAACCCCTGATAAAATTTAGTCTTGTATGAATTGACAAAAGAAGAATAAATATTACTTTATTCCAACTAGGGATGGAGATTTTTATCAAATAAATGCATGTTTGCATCCACACCATATTTTGCCTCACAAACACTTTCTCTTCTATGTAGAGATTTCAAATGTTAGATCAAAAAATACTCATTTATGAAATATTTCCTTTAATATTTCTATTAATATGATAATCTAATTTAGGCACCTTGGATTTTTGTCCAAGGATCCATATTTTACTATGTTAATTTCTCTTTTTTCTAAATTTGATCTTTTCGTTACTCCTGAATTCGATCATTTTGTCACTCTTACCCTAGAGCAGTCAATGAAATCATATCCAAAGAAAGGCAATATAACTCAGAACAAAATTTTATCCTTATAGAAATTTGATCCCTTCATTTTATTGGGTCAATAAGAAACTACTCCCTCTAATATATTTTTAGTACAAATTAACTCGTCCGCCATCTATTTAGGTCCAATTTTGAAAGTGATTGATAGCAACACAACTTTTAATTTTGCAACAATATATGTTAGAAGAATATTTTCTTGTTGAAAGTCATCAAATGTTATAAACTATGATCATCAAGTGCTTCCCCCTTGGCGACTGTGTGAGTAATGTAACTTCATGTGTTAACCATTAGACTTTTAGAGCATAGGCTATGCCATTTAATAACCAATGATAAAATTTGCTGTACAAGCAACCAAGGTTGTGTTGACCTAGAGAGTTGTGCTAACCATTATTCTATTTTTTTTCTCTCCGTAGTGTAAAAAATTAGACTATGATTTGATGATGATTGAACCATGTTTTTCTTTATGCAATTAATTAGTGTAACTTTTATTGAAAAAAACGTGCATTTTTGGGTATATGACATATTTTGCCAGTAAATTTGATCTATGTGGTTTGGTTGAGGCACTGCAATAGGAGGTTATTCCATATAACATATGTGTTTCACTTATTTTCCTCCAGATACATATGCTCTTGGCCTAATAGAATTTAATTAAAAAAAAAAAATCTCATCAATACATTGCATTTTGATTCATATACATAGTTATTAGTACAATTTCATAATATAGTTATTTATACAATATATTTTTCTCTATATTTTTTTTTTGCTATATTATAGTAATTTGTAAACAAATGAAAATAATTTTAACAGTGCAATTTTGAAGAAGACATTATACCTTTTAAATATTATTTAACTAGTTGTAAATAGCCCCTCTTATTAATAGTCCTTGTTCCAACATTGACAGACTCTAGGACACCATCTACCTGTTGGTGTTTATGGAAGGGAAAAACAATCATTACATCACTTATTTCTTCAACAATGTTGTAAATTATCTTCTTAAATGTTTTATAATGCAGAGATTTTAAATATGAGTCTCCCTAAACTTGATTAGTTGTTCATATGCATCAAAGATGATTACCATCTAGTCTTCATATTATTTAAATTTGATTGCATTTTTCCTTTATGTTCTCTTACCCAAACTAAAGCAGTGTGTCCCCACCATGTAACACTATTTGTGGCTCCATTAGACTCCTCTAGCTAAATTCATGGATTGAACTAAAAGTCTTATTGTGAATCAAACTTGCAACCCTGTGAAGGTAGTTTCAAGTCTTCACAGTCTGCTAAAATATGGAAACAATCCTAGGCTATGGGTGACCTAATCAGTGGATTGAATCTCTATATTCTAAGGGCTAGCTCCCTTTGTTGTATCAATTAGGATCCTTGCTCTATGCAACAAACTATCTGGGAAAGAGAGAAACTTGAAAGAAAATCCTAACTAATGATGGTGACACACCTGAATGATTGGTTGATCCAATCAATTGGAGCTCCTAAAAACACTGATTTAGACAAGATAAAAGCTAAACCTTCAACTCCAATTGACCAATATGCATAATTATTTCATGAAAAAGGTTTTATCTTGTGATCAAAGCTTGAGGGAAATGATGGAATAGGCTTGATTCAAGGCACTAACCAGCCACTTGCATCCACTGTACACTCAGCCAAAAGACATTAAACATGGAACATGACCTGCATAATCTGGGTAGCTAGTAACTATGTAAGAATCAAGACTTGACAAGGAAGAAAAATCTATCACTTATGCAAATCAATGACATACATACACTATACCAGTAGCTAAAATCTAAAAACAATAGCCCTTATATTAACCTAAAAAAAGGTTACAACTCAATCTTTGGCAGAATTTTATCTTGCCAAAAAAAGGATATAATTCAAGGCTGAAAAGATAACTTATATAGAAAAATACACAACAACCAAGAGGTTGACATTGAAAATAGAAGAAGAAGACAAATTTTCCATTAGCCCTAGTCCAATTTTTACTATCCAAAGATAACAAGACCTCTAAAAATAAGATTCTTTTGTATTATGCCTTGCATGAAAAGTCCTCTGGCATTAAAAATGGATGATGGGCTCAAGCTTGGACTAATCTGCCCCATGCATGATGTCTACACCAATCTTGGATGTCTTGACTTAAGTTTGAATCAATTTGAAGTTGAATTGGAACGTGAGAATGTCTTCTATTGCATGGAGAGCATGAGTGGATGTGACACATGTCAATTAGTCAACTAGAGCTCAAGACTATTCAACCTCTAATCGTCTCCACTTGAACTACTGGAACGTTTAAAAGGCTCGAAACAAACAAGAGTGCATGCATGAAATCTCTTGTTCATCTCTCCAATGTTAAACTCCATGATTTCTTCATGCAAATGAGTCTTCATTTTAGAACTGAAGGTGTCATGTTTAAAATGGTTATACATCTTGGACATGTCTAATCTTGTTTATGGCTATTAAATTCCCTTAATTTATTTGGCACTTTATTTTTATGCATGTTCTGCTATTTTTCCATGCTATATTTTTCCCATGGAATTTCCTTTGGCTTTATCTTTCTTGGACTTACTGTTTATTGTTCCCTTTCTATGGCCTTATCCATTGGGCTATTGGCCTCTTTCATTCAGACTATTTGTCAAGTCATTTTTTTGTGGATAAATTATTCATGAGAATTGTCTTGGACTTCTCTCCTCGGACAAAAAGTCTGAGACTTATCCTTCTGAGCCTTTCTTTTTAAATTTCCTAGGGTAAATCTTCTGAAGGAATTCCTTTGAACAATTTGTTTGAAGGAATTCCTTCGGACTTCTTGTCCATTTCACTTTACCTTGTTTAAACCTTTCGAAGGAATTCCTTCAGACTTCTTGTTCATGTATTTCTCTTTTTTCCCACAGATAATTTATCTATGAGAATTATCTCGAGCTTTCCCTCTCTTTTGAGCCCTTCCTTTGGATATTCATCTTCAAAAAAAAAGGTTTGAAGCTCTACCACTTTGCTCTCTCCTTTCTTTCAAGCATATTGCCTGAAAAAATTATTTCTATCTTTTGCTTATCACCTTTGTCTTCAGACAAAAAGTCTGCACCCTTTTATTTTTTTCTTGTGCCCTTCCTTGTAGTGACTTTCTATAAGGGCACATACCCTTCAGGATTCCTACAATGAACCTTTTTGAAGGGCACATACCCTTTAGGATTTTTGTAATGACATTTTGGATATTGAATGAACCCTTCATCATTCCCTTTGAAATTTGCGAAGTGAACCTTCTCAAAGGGTAGATATCCTTTAGGATTCTTACCAATTTCCTCTTTCGAAAGGCATGTACCCTTCGGGCTTTTGACTTGAACTTTCTCAAAGGGAAAGTGACCCTTCAGAAGCTTCCAAATGCCCCTTTTTGAAAGGAAGTAACCCTTTATGCTTATGTAAGTGAACCTTTTTGAAGGGTAGATACCCTTTGTATTTTTTCAAATAGCCCCCTCAGATTTTTGAATTGTTACTCTGACACACAAAACTGCCCTTCAATATTTTGAAAGAACCCTTTGGCTTTTCCAAAAGACTTTTATTTCAAACATCTCTCTCACGAATAATTTCTTCAGACAAAAAGTCTGAAGGAAATGTCCCTTTGAATCCTCTATTTTAAAACTTTCTCGAAGGGCAATTACCCTTCAAGATTTCTGTAATGTCTGTTCAGAATCGTGACAAGCCCTTCTTGAGTACCCTTTAGGAAAAATGTAATAGTCATTCAGCCTTTGGAAAATAGTCCTTCGGCCTTTCTGTAATGGACCATTCCTCTTGTAATTCTTTCAGACAAAATTCCAAAGGAATTCTATATTAAGCCTTTTCAAAGTATCCCCTCGGCTTGATCTTCTTCCTTTTCTTTGAAAGGCATGTTTAAACAAAGTGTTGAATGATAGAGGTTGTAATTTTGACCTGTACGGTGAAAATTGTCAACATTTTGGTGGCTTAGATCAGAAGCATGACTGTTATGCTTGAGAACTTAGACCATAAACATGATATTGAACTCACAAAATAATGGTAAACTTGGTCCATAACTATAAATCTCCTTTGACCAGACAAGAAGTAACCTTCATCCTTCAAAATAAGAAGGGAAACACGTGAAAATAGGAAAACTAACTAAGAATAAAATGTGCACACAAGCACTTATTCGAATAAAATAGCACAAAACTACTATGCTTAAACAACACTTGGAGGAAAGCAAAACAAACTATGTACAAGGAACTTTGCTCTTCAATATCAATGTTTCAGATGTATCCCATTGACTAGGATTGGAAGCCCCTGACCATCCAACTTTGTAAATTAGAAAGCATTGTGGGATTTGCAGCTAGAAATTATGTATGGGCCACTCTAAAGGGAATCAAATTTTGTGTGCCTTCCTAGTTTAGCTCTATCCTCATCCCACTTGAGGACCAAAACTCCTTCTTTGAAACATTGTGAAGAAGCTCCTTTGTCAAAAGTTCTCTTCACTTGTGCTTGATGAATTTATATGGCTAGCATGGACTGATTTCTTATCTCTTCCAACTCTATAAGCTCAGCATTCCTAATTTCTATAGGCTCATTTTACAACAACTCGAGCTAATGCATTAGTTTCAAAGTGAGAAATTCAAGAGAAATGGGTAACCTTGCTTCCTTACCATATACCAGCTTTTATGGAGAGTTGGCTACTGATCTTTTGTAGGTGATCTTATCAGACCATATAGATGACTTCAACTTGAGATGTCATGACCTCTGATTATCTTAAATAGTCCTCCTTATGATCCTCAATAGGTTCTTATTCATAGATTCAGCAAGACAATTACCTTGTGGATAATATTTCGATGAAGTGCTGAGGTAAATTCCATGTTGGATAACCCATTGACTGATCCTATATCCCATAAAAGTCATTGCATTATCAAAAATAATATTTGAAGGAACTCCAAACCTAGTAAGCAAACCTTCATAGAAATCAAGAACATTGGTTTCATTTGCTTCTTTCAATGATATTGCTTCTGTCCAACGTGTGAAGTAATATATAGCAGTTATAATCCATTTATGCCCTAAAAATGAAAGAGGATTAATGAGGCCAACAAAGTCCAATCCCCATTAGACAAAGGGCTGGTCCACCGCTATTGGCTAAAGAGGTTAGGCTGCAAGCTTCACTTTTCCTACAACCATAACACAATGTTTGCACTTTCTAACCCATGCATGGAAATCATCAAATATACTAGGCCAATAATACCCACCTCTCATGATATTAAGAGCTATAGTTCTTATAGAAAAATTTCTACAACCATGTCCATCATGGAATTCTTCAAGCAATCTCTAAGTTTGGTTTGGTTTTACACATCTTAGCAACATTCCATTGATATCTTTCTTGAATAAAACACCATCAACAATCAAAAATACAATTGATTGCAATCTGAAATACCTTATTTTTGAAGCACTGAGATGAGAGGGATAAATACAATCTTGGAGATAGCTTACCAAGTCATGAAACCAACTGAAAGGTGAGGTATGACCAGTTGCAACCTCTTCATCATTTGACACCAAAATAAGCTCATTAGCCTATTGCAAGTCTTGTGCTAGATGCTCACATAATTCTTTGCCTCTAACTAGCTTTGTGACCTTAATTTCCATATCATACTCCATTACCTTAGTTATCCAACCAGCTCTCTTCTCATTTATATCTTTGTTCAAAAGGAATTCCTTAATGCTTGGATGGGCAACCATTAGGTGTATCTTATTGTTAGACAACAAGTATCTAAACTTTTTAAGAGACCTTATAATTGAAATGACATGATTTTCAACAAAAGAATACCTCATTTCATACTCTTCCAAGCCTTGACTGAAGAAGGTTATTGGTTGCTCCAATGCCTCATGATTTTGCTGCATAAGAATGCATGAAATGGTGTACATGTTAGCATAAGTGTATAAAATGAAATCGTTCATGAAATCTAGATTTATAAGCATAAGAGCACTAGCTATGGCCTTCTTAATATCCTTGAACCCTTTTATTCCTTCTTTGGACCAGTTGAAGTTCTAATTTTTCTTTAGCATGGTTGTAAGTGGCTTAGCTAAAATGGCAAAATCTAAAATATATCTCTTTATGAAATTGATTTTCCCAAAGAAACTTTACAAAGCCTTTTTGTGCTTAGGCAAGGAGAGTGCAAGAATGAATTGAATCCTTTTAGCATTTATGCTTAAACCATGCTTTGAAACAACATGTCCAAGAAGCTTACCTTCATGAACTGAAAAAACACACTTTTTGGGATTTAGAGATACCTTAAATTGCCTATACTTTTCGAACACTTGCTTGAGATGAACCATGTGATCTTTTGCATTCTTTGAAAACACTATTATATCATCCAAATAAATAAGTACAAGCCTGTTAAGAAGGCCTTGGAATGCCATATCCATGGCTCTCTAAAAGGTTGCTCTAGCATTAGATAAACTAAATGGCATCTTTCTGTATGCAAATGTCCCCCACTTATTTGTGAAGGTTGTCTTAAACTGGTCTTCTTATTTGACCAAAATCTGATTGTAGCTACTATATCCATCCAATAAAGAAAACCTCTCTGAACCTACAGCAAGCTATAAAATATGTTCCATTGATGGCAATGGATAGTGATTTTTAAGTGAAGACCTATTCAAATCATGGAAGTCAACACAAAAATGAATCTCACCATTCTTCTTTCATAATGGAACAAGATTTTCCACCTAAATTGAGTGCTTGATTAGACATATAATAGTTGATTCTATGAGCTTATGCAGCTCAAATCTCATTAAAGGTTCAAGCTTAGGATTGATTGGCCTTTGTCACTGTCTTACTAGTTTAGTCTCCTCCTCTAACTCAATGGTGTGTTGAGCCAAACTTGGATCAAATCCCTTGAGATCACTATACTACCATGTAAATACATCAAAAAAACTCATGCATAACTCAATGAAAACTTGTTTTTATGGAGTGCATACCTTACCCAACTTCAAAATCTTACCATCTGCAATCTCTACATTGACATAGTGTTCTTATTTTTATTGACAAGGATGACTTCTCCTTCCTTAGCTCATCATCACCACTGAAAATGTTCTCAAGTGTGACCAATCCTTTGGCAACTTATTTGTTTTTAGTTGTATAATTTGATCACTTTACTTTTGTAAGTGCTTTGATTGGTTTCTTGAGAAAAACTCAGCCTTCTCTTGCAAGAATCTAACAATTTGATTGTCATCTTCGAACTCCTACCAATTCTCACAATTATCTAGAATAGAGGGCCTTACAACCACATTTATATGTGACTAAATTTTCTCACTTTTTATATCATTTGGGTTGCTAAATTGGGACCTAATAGCAGCCAACCTATCAGTATGTTTATTCTCACCACTTGGTATTACTTGAATGTTAAAAGCTTAGAAATCTTCAAGTAAATCCAAAATTCTATGCTTATAAGATTTAAGCAACAAATTTTTACATATATTCAAACCTCTTTCTTGGTGAACTATAAGCTCACTATCACCAAACACTTGCAAAGAATTGACTTTCATCTTCCTAACCCACTACAAACCATGAACTAGTGCTTTATACTCAGCAACATTATTTGAACAACCAAACTGAAATTTAATAGAAGATAAATACCTTTGTTTTGTTAGAGAAACCAACATAATTCTAGCTCTAGTTTTATGCTCATTTCTTTATCCATCAAAGTATAATTGCCACAAACCTTCATTAGACTCATCTTCTTTGACCATGGCTGGAATTGGTGCATCATTCTCATGAAGGCAATACACACCAAGTCCTTCTTCTTGAATTAGCTTATAAGGATTATGTTTATGCAAGGTATAATCCCACTCATCAAGAAATAAATTTGGAACTCCATCCAAAGGTGATCCATTTTCTATTTCACTAGTTTCTAGTACCTCATCTGAGATGATACAGTTAGTATTTACAAGACTTGGCATATATGGCTCCATATGAAAACATGCAATAGGCTCAAAATGAATTGCTACCTTGGTCCCATACCTAGTTTTGAATAGTAAATAAATCCAATCAGCTAATAAATATCATTTGATCTTTGAGGTGAAGTCTCTTGAAAGGCACATAGCAAAGTAGGGTGGCAAGTCTACCACAACATCTTGTTGAATAGTAACATTGGGACATGTGTGTACTATCAATTTTAGGTCCTTGATAATTCCTAAGATCTTAGTTGGTGATCCATCTAATTTCAATACTCATTTAGTATTTGGCTCATAAACAACTCTAAGCTTATCTGTAATCTATTTAGGCATGGTTGTACTACTAGCTCTACTATCCACCATACAATTATGAACCAGAGTATTACATGCTATCAAATAAAGGTAAAAAGGAGAAGTTTTCTTTGATTTTACCTTAGTTTTGTCCACCTTAACCATCTTATTTACCTATTGTACCTATTTCTTTGTTGGCTGATTAAAATTAGTCAAGACAACACCTTATTTCTCAACTAGTTTTGGAGACAATTCGACAGTTGAAAGCTCGTGAATGAGCTTATCCTTTTGTCTTGGAATGGAAAGATAATCCCACATGATAATTTTGATATTGAATTTCTTCATTTGATCCACTATACTAAAATGAGATCCACTAACCTTTGGTTGTACCTTTTGAAGCACTGGTTATTCATGAACTAGACGTAGTTGATGAACCTTACCAACCTTTATATTTTGATTTACCTATGTTCTAGAGACAACAAATTTCTCTTTTGTACTCTTAGAAACAATCCTAGGATTACTTGATGCATTTTTCACCTCTTGATCCTCTTCAATGGCTCTTCTTTTAGCTCTAATTATAGTTGCAACTTGACCACTTGATTTATTGGTTTCAACACCTTGAGTAAAAGAAACATGATCATCTACTTGCCAATTTACATTAATGGCATTAGGTTGTGCTTGAACTTGATGAGTCTCTCCTTGTGATGCCAAACCCATAACTTGGTACTGACCTCCTTGAAAAGAAAACTCTTCTTGTGTCATTTGTGGTATAGTGATGTTATGTGATACCAAGGCTTGGTTTTGAGCATCATTAAGATTTGAGGACTACCAACCTAAATCTTACATCATGTTATTTTGAGGTTGAGTGGGAACAATAGCTTTTTAAGTGGAAGGAACATTATGATCAAGGGCATCATATGGCTTAGCTAGAGTTATGGCTCCTTGTGCTTGATATGGTGGTCAATTCTCTCTAAAACCCTGATAAAGAGGCCTTTGATCTTTGAAGGGCTAATAGGTGTTTTGATTTTGTTGTTGATAAGGCCTATTAGACTAAAATTTCTACCTCTTGACTTAGATTATTTCATTCCCAAAGGATTGAAGAAAACTTTTAACTCTTTTATCTCACTAGCTTGACTAGTAAGGGCTGCAATTAGAGCTTGAGGTATCAGAATAGGATCTAAGGATGGAACTTGACGAATTTGGGGGGCTGATATAGAACTTAATTCTATAAATATAGGCATTGGAGGTCTTAGAGAAAGCTTACCATCTTGTATCAACCTATTTTCTACCCTTATTGCAATCTTATTAGCACCTAGCAAGGTAGTACCACCCGTTGATTGTATAATCACACTAATGTTAGAATTAAGGGTTTTCAAATAGTACATAAATGCATATTCAAAGGATGGCCTTACAAAAAAAGGTATTCTAGTCCATGTCTTTTGGAATTTGAGGTTAAAATCAGACATGAACTCATGAGGAGCCCTTGTTATGGTGGTCAATTGCTCAACTAAAGATAGGTGATCAGATTTATCTTCAAATTGCTTGACCAACGCTACACCTAATTCATCCTAGGTAAAGATGGAATTAAGACCACTACAATGTTTTTTCTTTGAAGGAGGCAGCCAACAATCTAATAGCAACATTGTTCTCAACCATATTATGGACTGAACATAGATTAAAAACATATTGGATATGCTCAATATGGGTTGTTTGATTTTCTCTTGAGAAGAATGGGATACTCTTGAGGGCAGACACTGAAATGTCATCAAATTGGACTAAATTCAGTGGGATATCTCTATTGAATGGATCAAACACTTGATTTTTGAGGGCCATTTGGATAGTGGGGATTGTAGTGCTTAGAACAAGATGATGACTAGGAGACAAATACTATTTTTGAGGATATGGTTTTGCCCTCCTAAATTTTCATATCTTATAAGATATAAATTCAAAAGGAATACCTTTGCTTACTGACCTTGTGGTAAATTTTGGCATGAAAGAGCTACTTGAATGATGTTATGAACTCTACAACTTGAAGAATATTTAGCTTGTGATGAAAATAGATATTCTCTTATACTATAAATGTTTTTCTTCAGCTTCAAACTTCTTCAGATCTGTAAAATATTTATTTGCTGGTCCCATCAGACATACCAAAAACTATTGTGAATTAGACTTGCACCCTTGTGAAGGTAGTTTCAGGGCTTCACAGTCTGCTGAAACATGAAAACAATCCTAGGCTGTGGGTGACCTAATCAGCGGATTGAATCTTTAGATTTTAAGGGCTAGATCCCTTTGGTGTATCAATTAGGATCCTTGCTCTAAGTTACAAATTGTTTGGGAAAAGAGAGAGAAATTTGAAAGAAAATCTTATCTAATAATGGTGATACACCTGAATGATTGGTTGATCCAATCAATTGGAGCACCTAAAAACACTATTTTAGATAAGAGAAATGCTAAACCTTCAACTCCAATTGACCAATATGCATAGGTATTTCATGAAAATTTTCTATCTTGTGATCAAAGCTTGAGGGAAATGATGGAATAGGCTTGATTCAAGGCACTAACCCACCACTTGCATCTACTGTAAACTCAACCAAAAGACATTAAACACAGAGCATGACTTGCATGATTTGACCAGCTAGTAACTAGGTAAGAATCAAGACTTAACAAGGAAGAAAACTCTATCACTTATGCAAATCAATGACATAAATACACTAAACAAGTAGCTAAAATATGAAAACAACAGTCCTATTAATCTAAAAAAAGGTTACAACTCAATCTTTGGTAGAATTTTGTCTTGCCAAAAGAGGGATACAATTCAAGGCTGAATAACCAACTTATATAGAAAAATACACAACAACCAAGAGGTTGGCATTGGAAATAGAAGAAGAAGATAACTTTTTCATTACCCCAAGTCCAATTTTTACTATCCAAAGATAACAAGACTCTAAAAATAATATTATTTTGTATTGCACCTTGCATGAAAAGTCCTTTGGCATTGAAAATGGATGGTGGGCTCAAGTTTGGACTAACCTACCCCATGCATGATGTCTACGCCAATCTTGGATGTCTTGACTTAAGCTTGAATTGATTTGAAGCTGAATTGGAATGTGAAAATGTCTTATATTATATGGAGAGCATGAGTGGATGTGACACTTGTCAATAAGTCAACTAGAGCTCAAGACTAGTCAACCTCCAATGGTCTCCACTTGAACTGTTGGAACTGTTGAAAGGATTAGAACAAATAAGAGTGCATGAATGAAATCTCTTGTTAAGCTCTCTAGCATTAAATTCCTTGAGTTTTTCATGCAAACAAGTCTCTATTATAGAATTGAATATGTAATGTTTAAAATGGTTATACATCTTGGACATGTCTAGTCATGTTTATGGCTGTTGAAATCCCTCGCTTTATCTAGCTCTTCATTTTTGTGCATGTTTTGTTATTTGTCCATGATCTATTTTTCTTATGGAATTTCCTTTGGATTTATCTTTCTTAGACTTACTGTATATTTTTACCTTTCTATTGCCTTATCCATTGGGCTATTGGCCACTTCCCTTTGGACTATCTATCAAGTCATTTTTTCATAGACAATTTGTCTGCAAGAATTGTCTGACTTCTCTCCTCGGACAAAAAGTTTGAGACTTATCTTTCTGAGCCTTTCTTTGTACATTTCCTCGGGTAAATCCTCCTAAGGAATTCCTTCAAATAATTTGTCTAAAGGAATTCCTTCAGACTTCTTATCCATTTCACTTTCCCTTGTTTAAACCTTTTGAAGGAATTCCTTTAAACTTCTTGTTCATGTATTTCTTTTTTTTCCTATAGATAATTTATCTGTAGGAATTCTCTCGGGCTTTCCCTCTCTTCTAAGCCCTTCCTTTAGATATTTGTCTATGAAAAAAAAGGTCCAAAGCTCTACCACTTTGCTCTCTCCTTTTTTCAGGCAAATTGCCAGAAAGAATTATTTTGAACTTTTGCTTATCACCTTTGTCTTCAGACAAAAAGTCCACACCCTTTTATTTATGCTTGTGCCTTTCCTTGTAGTGTCTTTCCCAAAGGGCACATACCCTCCAAGATTCCTGCAATGAATCTTCCTGAAGGGCACATACCCTTCAAGAATTTTGTAATGACCTTTTGAAAACTGAATGAACCCTTTGGCATTCCCTTTGAAGTTTTTGAAGTGAACCTTCCTGAAGGGTAGAAATCCTTCAAGATTCTTGCCAATGCCCTCTTTCAAAAGGCATGTACCTTTCAAGGTTTTGAATTCAACTTTATCGAAGGGAAAGTGACCCTTCAGAAGCTTCTAAATGCCACTTTTTGAAAGGAAGTAACCCTTTGGGCTTATATAAATGAACCTTTTCGAAGGGTAGATACCCTTCAAATTTTTGAAAACAGCCCCCTAGGATTTTGAATTGTCCATTTAACACAAGTAATTTCCCTTCGAGCTTTTGAAAGAACCCTTTGGCTTTTCCAAAAGACTTTTCTTCGAACAACTATGTCACAAATAATTTCTTCAGACAAAATGTCTGAAGGAAATGTCCCTTTGGGTCCTCTATTTTTGAACTTTATCGAAGGGCAATTATCCTTTGGGATTTTGTGATGTCCCTTCGGAATTGTGACAAGCCCTTCCTGAGTACCCTTAGAGAAAAATGTAATAGTCATTCAGCCTTTCTGTAACGGACCATTCCTCTTGTATTTCCTTCAGACAAAAGTTCAAAGGAATTCTATCTTAAGCCTTGTCAAAGTATCCCCTCAGCCTGATCCTCTTCCCCTTCTTCGAAAGGCATGTTTAAGTAAAGTGTTGAATGATAGAGGTTGCAATTTTGACCTATAGGGTCAGAATTGTCAACATTTTGGTGACTTAGCTGAGAAGCATGCTTGCTATGCTTGAGAACTCAGGCCATAAACATGATATTGAACTCACAAAACAATGGTAAACCTGGTCCATGACTACAAATCTCCTTTGACCAGACAAGAAGTAACCTTCATCCTTCAAAATAAGAAGGGAAACATGCAAAAATAGGAAAACTAACTAAGAAATAAATGTGCACACAAACACTTATTTGAATAAAACAAAAGGAAAATACTGTGCTTGAATAGTACTTGGAGGAAAACAAAATAAACTATATACAAGGAACTTTGCTCTTCAATAATAATGTTTTAAATGTATCCCATTGATTGGGATTGGAAGCTCTTGACCATCCAACTTTGCAAGTTGGAAAGCATTGTGCGATTTGTAGCTAGAAATTGTGTATGGGCCACTCCAAAGGGAATCAAACTTTGTGTTACTTCCTAGTTTATCTCTATCCTTATCCCACTTGAGGACCAAATCTCCTTCTTTGAAACTTTATGAAGAAGCACCTTTGTCAAAAGTTCTCTTTACTTGTGCTTGATGAATTTCCATGGTTAGCATGGACTAATTTCTTATCTCTTCCAAATCCATAAGTTCAGCATGCATGATTTCCATAGGCTCATTCTCCAACAACTCAAACTGATGCATTAGTTTCAAAGTGGGAAATTCAAGAAAAATGGGCAACCTTGCTTTTTTACCATATACCAACTTGTATGGAAAGGTGGATATTGATATTTTATAAGTGATCTTATCAGCGCATAGAGCTTATTTCAACTTGAGATGCTATGACCTCTAATTATCTTAAATAGTCTGCTTTATGATCCTTAATAGGTTCTTATTCGTATAGAGCTCAAGACTAGTCAACCTGCAATGGTCTCCACTTGAACTGCTGGAACATTTGAAAGGCTCAGAATAAACAAGAATGCATGCATAAAATCTCTTGTTAAGCTCTCCAATGTTAAACTCCTTGAGTTCTTCATGTAAATAACTCTACATTTTAGAACTGAAGGTGTCATGTTTAAAATGGTTATACATCTTGGACATGTTTAATCCTGTTTATGGTTGTTGAAATCCCTCGCTTTATCTAGCTCTTCATTTTTGTGCATGTTCTGTTGTTTGTCCACGCTATATTTTCCTATGGAATTTCCTTTGGCTTTATCTTTCTTGGACTTACTGTCTATTGTTCCCTTTTTACGGCCTTATCCATTAGGCTATTGGCCTCTTCCCTTCAAACTATCTATCGAGTCCTTTTTTTGTGGACAAATTATCCACGAGAATTGTCTCAGACTTCTTTCCTCGGATAAAAACCCTAAGACTTATTCTTATGAGCCTTTCTTTGTACATTTCCTCAAGTAAATCTTCTGAAGGAATTCCTTTGGATAATTTTTCTAAAGGAATTCCTTTGAACTTATTGTCCATTTCACTTTCCCTTGTTTAAACCTTCCGAAGGAATTCCTTAAAATAATTTGTTCGAAGGAATTCCTTTGGACTTCTTGTTCATGTATTTCTCTTTTTTCTCACAGACAATTTATCCATAGGAATTCTCTCAGGATTTCCCTCTCCTCTGAGCCCTTCCTTTGGATATTCATCTTTAAAAAAAATTTGAAGCTCTACCACTTTGCTTTCTCCTTTCTTTCGAGCAAATTGCCTGAAAGAATTATTTCGATCTTTTGCTTATCACCTTTGTCTTTGGATAAAAATTTTGCACCCTTTTATTTTTGCTTGTGCCTTTCCTTGTAGTGACTTGCTTGAAGGGCACATACCCTTCAGGATTCCTGCAATGAACCTTCCCGAAGGGCACATACCCTTCAAGATTTTTTTAATGACCTTTTGGAAATTGAATGAACCCTTTGGCATTCCCTTTGAAGTTTGTGAAGTGAACCTTCCCAAAGGGTATATATCCTTCAATATTCTTGCCAATGTCCTCTTTCGAAAGGCATGTACCCTTCAGGATTTTGACTTGAACTTTATCGAAGGGAAAGTGACCCTTTGAAAGCTTCCAAATGCCCTTTGTCGAAAGGAAGTAACCCTTTGGGTTTATGTAAATGAAACTTTTTGAAGGGTAGATAATTTTTGCAAATGGTTGCCTCAAATTTTTGAAAGAACCCTTCAGCTTTTCCAAAAGACTTTTTTTTGGACATCTCTCTCGCAGACAATTTCTTCCGACAAAAAGTCCAAAGGAAATGTCCCTTCAAATCCTCTATTTTTGAACTTTCCCGAAGGGCAATTACCCTTTAGGATTTTTGTAATGTCCCTTCAAAATCGTGACAAGCCCTTCCCGAGTACCCTTCGTGAAAAATGTAATAGTCATTCGGCCTTTGGAAAATAGTCCTTTGGCCTTTCTGTAATGGACCATTCCTCTTGTATTTCCTTCAAATAAAAGTTTGAAGGAATTCTATCTTAAGCCTTTTCAAAGTATCCCCTCAACTTGGTCCTCTTCCCCTTCTTCAAAAGGCATGTTTAAGCAAAGTTCTGAATGATAGAGGTTGCAATTTTGACATGTAGGGTCAAAATTGTCAACAAGTCCCATGTGTTTCCCTCTAACAGGGCCAACGATTCATATCCCTTGCCATTTTTCCAAGGGTAAAATATATTGTTGAATGATAGAACCATGGGTTCAGACGATTATAATACATATTAGTTATATGTTATTTATATTACATTACAATAAAATATATTAATAATAATTAGTTATATGTATAATAATTATATAAATTTTATATTAAATATATTATTATATAATTAATGATATTTAATAAACATTATAATATATTAATAGATATTCTATATGTTGTGTCTCAAGAAAATTGTAATAAAATAGACTCTGACTAGGAATCAGGATTCTTCCTCCAACATTCCTCATATAAACCTGCTATAGATGCTCTGACTTTGCCTGCCAATCTGAAGTATGTCTTAGAATATTTTGCTTTCTTCCTTTATATTTCCATTATGTTTATTTGAATTTACATGAATTGACAACTCTATTATTTTTATAGTGATATATTTCAACGTAAGCTTGGCATGTTGTTACTTTCACATATTGATAATAAAATTATAAACTTCACTTAAATTCAACATCATAATGACATGATATATAGAAATGAAACTAGCATCATTCATGTTCAATCACCAGGGGCATCATCTTAGAGCAAGTGTTAGTGATTAAGAGGAATTTAACCTAAGTGTTGCTTCAAGGGGGTGTTTTGAAATTGTAATCCATAATTCTTGATAGAATCTGAAATTTCCATCAGAAATGGGTATTGATCGAGTGTAGTTTGTAGATTCAAATTATGGCCAATCCAGAAAAAAATTTAAAAAGTCCTTGTTTCATTTCAAATTAAGCACTAAATTTTGTTTCAACATTACATATTTTTGAAACTCCAATATCTAATCATTGAACAACTTAGTTTATTCTATCATCGAACAAATTTCATCACAATTTCCTACATCTCCAGACCTTCACCCATACAACTCATATTTTTGTAAAAGGATTTCGGCACAGAGAAATTCAATTTCTCACATGTACAAAAAATTATTTTTTGGCCCTGTTCACAAAACAAACTTGGCATTCCAAAGCAACAAAAGTCACTAAAATGTTGAAATATTGTACATTCTCTTAGTATTTTGTCATCATTTTCATATTTTGGTTTTTTACAAAACTACATGCATATAATAACAGTTTCTACACCCTATCTCATAAGTTAACATCTCTCTGGGTAGCGACTGATCAATTTTCTAACTATATTGTGCTTCTTATTTTTCTTGCTAGTGTCAAAAGAATGAAAAGAAAAATTAAGTTTTTAGATTTTTAATATTTCTAATTTTAATTTTTGGAAAAACTCAAATTTCCAGTTACAACAATTTTCATCAAAAATTTAGTTTTCAAAATCTATTAGCTTTTCCATTTTTCACTAGTTGCATCTCCATATTTGCAAAACCCTGATTCTTTTGTGTAGGATTCATATTTTCTTCTACTTTTTCAGTCTTGGATCTCTAAAGGTTAAACAAAAATGTCTATACATGATTGAATTTGGTTATCCAGTTATATCCCTGTTTGCAGTAATTTTGTGACATCTTTGAATGTAAAATTTTGAATCAATATTTAAAACTAAAATTTCTCTAGATTGAGTGTTTCTTGCATTTATCTTAAAAAAATATCTTAATATTTTCAGAATAATCCTAGTTGATTATAATACTTGATTTTTATTTTTGTGAGATAAGCAAAAATGCGAAAAATAAGCACGAACATTTAATTTTTTATTTTTTATTGTTTTTTGGTGTATGATTTTCTTGGCTATTGTTCACTATGAAGTCATTGCATTTTAAAAGTATATAACTTATAAAAAATAATTCTATCCTCAATCCGTACGGACTTATCACATAGTGCCCTTGTTTCTCAATAAGTAATTTTTCTAAATCA
The DNA here is from genome assembly GCA_037957365.1 of Torreya grandis. Taxonomy (NCBI): domain Eukaryota; kingdom Viridiplantae; phylum Streptophyta; class Pinopsida; order Cupressales; family Taxaceae; genus Torreya; species Torreya grandis. The sequence continues at coordinate 2,344,904 of JARHVA010002205.1, forward strand.
TGGATAAGTTTGTTTGGCATTGCTTGTTCGGTTTGACATTAAATTGGGAACCACTAAATTAGGCACATGATTACACATCTAACAACACCTTTCCAAGAATTTATTATGAGGCATAATTTATGGATAATTTAATGATACTAGCGTTTCCTTTATCCAAGCTAAACTAAAGTGGACAAAACCCACTTGTTCCATAGGCCAAAATAAAGAAAAGATCACATAAAATTCTTTTTAGTTTCAATGAAGATTTATACAAAAGTAAATATTGGATGATATGTTTGAAGAATCCAAAATTTTTATATTTATTAAGTATCTTATCTATTTTATCATTCTTCTTTTATTTTTTGCATTTACACATTAGCATACATAAAATAATAATGGCTATTTTTAGTTCCATGTACTTAATATTTCTATGTTGCAAGCATTAGCGATTACTCCTTCCATCGATTATTAATTTGTTTACGTTCATGCTTCTTACTTCTTATTTAGTATTCACTTTTGTAATAGATTTACATTGTAAATTTACAAACAAAACGCATAATAACTAATTTTTAATATTGAGGTAAGGACTAATCGTTATAGTCTCTGCATTTGTATTGACAATTGTTTGTGATTAAGTTTGCATGTAAATTTATATTTTTGAAGTTTAAATTATTAAAACATGCTTACATTCCAAATTTAATCATTATAAGTGCAATGAAATATATTTATACCATGAATTATATTAGCATTTGAAAGGCAATGTTGAATAAATAACAATCATTCAAAAAGAAATTCATGACCATAGGGTCAACCATCAAAATTTGTTGCAATGTCATAGATGGTATCAATTTCTCTCCACACACAATTTCAATCTGCACCTTATACAATTATCAATATAAAGGTAGGGACTAACCACTACACGACCCTTGTTACAATTACCACTTATTTCTATTAATAGTATATTTTTTAAAGATAATTACAGAGTTATTTAAGGCCCCTAGCCAAAATAAAAGTTTACAAGATATAACCACCAACGACATGAAATAGAAAACTAGTACAGACTGTACCAAGGCAAAAATAAAACTAACATTAAAAACCCCATGGCAAACCAGGGGAGTACAATAATCAAGACAAAATAGAAAACACCCATTAAACTACTACTAACCAAGAAACAACAACCCAAAAAAAATAGACACAAAAAACCTGTGAGAAACATTAAGGATTTATGCAAGCCTATATCTCATCATCTACATCTTCAATAAATATGAGTTCCCTGCCCCTAAAAACATTATCTTCGACTTCCCCAAGAACCTCGCATTTGTGATGCTTTTGCGGGCCTTTGTATTCTTCTTCAAGAACCTTTAGGTTGAGGGTAACAAATTTGTCTTAGGAAGCCTTCAATTTTTGTGAATTACTGAACCATTGTGGTGCTGCAATCAGATCATGAACAATCATTTTCAATAACTGCTTGACTATTTCTACCCTCACTATATTATGGCGACTAGCCCTCCACTATGAAATCTCGAGAATTTAACTTTGTAATAGTGACATAGGTGGCAAGGTTAGGAATCACCCTTCTAATGGATTATACAAACTTACCTTTATATGTAGGTCCTCCACAAAGCCCACAAGAATGATGAAGCACATTTCCAAAGCTCAAAAGGTAGAAACTGGGACCAATCCCAAACCGTTTGAGCCTGTGAATGGAAAATTGGTAGGGGAACTAGGTCATGTAAGATAATATTTTCAACCAACCCTATTTGGTGTTTTGGCTTCACGTAGAATGATACGAGATTTTCCACCACCTTAGAATCCAAAACCAAAGCCATTATATTAGATGCAAACACTATCACCACCTCAGAATTTACCTAATAATGAACCCCTTATTCTAGAAAATTTGGCCCCAAAACATGCGATATAAGCTCAAAAAACTCTTCTGACAATATCCAAAAGATGTTTTTTAGGCATGCCCATGAAATTGAGCCCTCGAAAGCCATTTCATGCATAGTGCTTTTGTCATAAACATAGGGGGTGGCGAGAGCAATTTCAGTTATCTTATCCATGCCTATACCAGTCATTCCCACTGACAGCCCATAGCCAACCAGGAAGAGAGCAAAGTGAAATGCCAACAGAGAACCAATAGTCACCATTTGGTTCACAATAAGGGTGAATAAAAGGAAAATAGGTGATCATGAAACAAAATGGAAGCCCCTCGACTCCATCGTGTCGTGAATAAATTGCCACTGAAACTAATCATTTCTTCATCCTATGCATTTATGACTACAGTCGTTACATGATGATCATTATGAAGGGGGCTAATATTAGATGATTTTGCCAAAGATTTGTTTTGCTCGCTATATTCACCGCCAAAGTTACCATAGTTCCACCAAAAAAGCAATCGTTAAAGCCTCTACTTTTTGAGATTGTTTTATAATAAAAACATTACAAAAAGGAAAAGAAAAATGAAAATCAACCCAAATAAATAAGGGGAAGGGATGAGAAGTCCTCCCAGGCCTCCCACACATTGTCTGCATGACTTACTTCCACTTGGTTGATGCCATAGTTTCCTACAAAATCTACAGCCAAATTAGCTTCATGGTAATAGTGATTAGAATCAATCGAAGTAAAGAAGGCCACTCTATCCCAGGTACCTGATAGAATGTTTTCTAATTGCTAGAAAGTGGCAACCTTTTCTTGGAATACAAATATGATAATTTGTGAATCACCTTCAATAATTAGCTTAGCAATATCACATTGGACTACTAATTTTATCCCAATGGTAAGAGCTTGTGCCTCCACTTCATTGTTGGCACCATCTTGAAGTTTTTTGGACATTACTCGGATTAAAGATCCACTGCAATCTTGGATAATATAACCATCCCCTAAAGCAACAGGATTACCTCTGGATGCCCCATCAAAAGTTAGTTTAAACCATCCTACAAGTGGTGGATTCCATGCACATTTAATTTTTCTCGCTTTTTTCTTAAGGACTACAGCTGACCCATTAACGGGGGGGAGAGATATAAGTTTCCATTTTGCACTCATTCTCGTATCCCAACTTGAAAGAAGACCATTTCTCCTTTTGACTTGAGAGGAAATAACTTCCAAAATTGAAACCTCAATTTCTTTTAAAATCATTAGAAGTGAGTTTTCTTTGCCTTTGAAAATGTGATGATTTCTCTCCTTTCATAGGGTCCAAACCAAAATTGCAGGGTTGACCCACCACAGACTAAAAAGAGAGTTTTTGTAGTCGCCTATTGGCCATGTAGAGAAAACTCTGATCAATGATTGTGGCTAGGCCCATAACCAATCTAACATGTAGTAAAGCCAAATCCAACACCACATTGCAAAGGGGTAGGTAAATAATAAATGATTTATCATTTCTTCATTATTTTTACAAAAACAACACCAAGACGGGCCAATGAAGCCAATCTTAGTGAGCCTATATTAAGTTAAGATGTGATCCTGAAGCACAAGCTAGGCAAAATCACTGGCTTTCTAGAGCCTAATTTTATCCCATCATAGATGGTGTGCCCAAGACATCAAATCATCAGTGGCATCAACCATTTGATATCCAAGATTGACTTTTTAAATCCATGATTTATCCCCAATCCAATGCAGGGTATCTTCCTTGTCATTTAGGAAGTTCTTCCTATTTTTAAGGCAATCAAATAACCTTACCATCTGATCCATTGAAATGTATAGACCTTCCATGCTTTTCCACCCCCAATTTGGCAAGCCATTAGTGAACTACAGTTTGACATAGTTGGTGACCAAGGCACCCCATGCAGTAGATATAATCTATCAAACCTCATCCAAGTGAGTAATATCTGTAATAGGCTTATGGCCATTCCATGAATCATCCCAAAAATTAGTAGTCCTTCCATGTTTATTGTCTAAGAAACATGTTCTGCAATAATAGGCTTGCATTTTAAGAGAAAGTTCCAAAAGTGTGAACCTTTAAGGGGATTAACAACATAAATTATGCTCCATGGGTTATCTAGAATTAAATACTTGCTTCTTAACAACTTGGACCATAAAGCATCAATTTTGGAAATCAAATCCCAAACCAATTTTTCTCTAAGAGCCCTGTTCTGAAGATTAAAATCCTTAACTCCAGCTTCTCCCATTTTCTTGATTTTACAAACCCTTTCCCATTTCAAGAGTGGGATTTTTATTTGATTATGAGCTCCTTACCACAAGAAATATTTCATGATCTTGTTGAGCTATTTGATAATATGGCTAGGAGGCTATAAAATTAAGAAGTAATAAATTGGAAGGGAGCTCAAGACTGACTTAATGATAGTGATTTGGCCGGCCAAAGTTAACCATCAACCTTGCCACAATTCCAAACGAGATTTAAAGGATTGAACTAAGCCATCCCAATGAACAATTCATGAAAGACTATAGAAGAGAGGAACCCCCAGGTATTTAGAAAGGAGTTTACCAATATTGAAACCCAACATTAAAGAGATCACCTGTTGTTCTTGCTCAGAGCAGTTTAGGAAGAAACATTTGAGCTTAATATTTACAATTTGGCCTAAAGTCACTTCATAGCTATTTAAAATATCTTTGAAGGTTTGAGCTTCCCTAACTTATGCTTGACCAAAGAGGAAGGTATTTTCAGCAAATTGTTGATGAGTAAGATTATCAATACCTTCAGAAGATTGAATTCCACAAAGCGATGAGGATTCTTTGGCAAATTTTACGGTCCTTCCTAAGGCTTCAACCAATAAGATGAACAACAAAGGTGAGAGAGGGTCACCTTGTCTGATGCCTCAGAAGCTTGAGAAAATCTCGTAGGACTACCATTTACCAGGATAGAGTATTTAGGACTAGAAATGCAGTTGAAGACACAATTACACCATTACTTGTTGAAACCATATTTCTCCAGGATCTTTAATAAAAAATACCAATTTACCCTATCATATGCTTTGCTAATATCAAGTTTCAACATCATTCCCTTTCGATGAGTGATAGAAAGAGAATGGATAATTTCACGTGCAATAATCACTCCTTCCAGAATGTTTCTATCAGGGACAAAACTTGCTTGCTCCTCCGAAATCAAATACACCAAAATCTGCCTAAGTCTTATCACTATTGCTTTTGAGATAATTTTATAAACCATGTTGCATAGAGATATAGGCCTGAAGTCACTAAAGGATTTTTGTTTTTCTCCCTTAGGAATGAGTGAGATAAATGTTACATTTAAATGAACAAATAACTTGTTTCTCTTTCTTGATTCTTCCACCATTTGAAGCACATCCACTCCCACCAAATCCCAAAAGGTTTGAAATAAATCAACTTGAAAACCATCTGGACCAGGGGCCTTATCTTTTTCCATGGCAAAAAATACATTTCTGACTCCCTGTAGAGTAAAAGGAGCCATTAGCCTTTCATTTTGTTTTAGAGAGACCAATTGTGGTATACAACTTAAATTGTGGTTCTAGGCTTCAAGATCTGAAAGAATATCACTATTAAGGAGATCAAAAAAGAAATTGACTGCCTCATTCCTAATGTCATGTTGATTGCTCAAAATATTACCAGTAAATGATCTTATATGTGAGATGCGATTGAAGTTCCTTTTGATTTTGATTGAATTATGGAAAAAAGTTGAATTCTTGTCCCTTGTTTTTAACCACTCTGTTATGGATTTTTGTTTCCAGAATATTTATTCATGCTGGAACAGCTTTTCATATTCAACAAGAAGAGATTTTTCTTTCCCATACAAAGCCTGATCCATGCCAAATTGAAAAATAGTTCGATTCAAGTTTTCTAAATCAACGTCAACTCTAACTTTTTCTTACAAAATATTTTTGAAACAATCAATATTCCACTGCCTAAGATGACCTTTAATATACTGAAGCTTCTTTTCCATGAAAAACATGGGTGAGTGGGATTGGATACGAAAATTCTTCCACCATTTTTCAATGAGCCCATCCAAAGATTGATCTCTGAGCCACAATTTTTCAAATTTGAAAGGACAGTGGAGAGGTGTATGATCAATATTGATAGACAAAATAATAGGCAAATGATATGAACCAATAAAGGATAAAATGAAATACTCTGACGCCCAATTTTGAGACTGTCAAGAGTTTGAGACTATAGATCTATCAAGTTGTTCCAAAATATTTTGATCCCCACATCTTTTATTACTCGAGGTGAAACTACCCACTTTGGGAGGTATAATTAAAAGCTCATTACTAGCAATGAACTGAGAGAATTCTATATTATCTGGTGTTCCATAGCGTTTACCCCCTTATTTTTCTAAGGGATGTAAAATTGCATTAAAATCCCCTCCCAAAATAATTTTATCATTTTCAAAATGAGCAAACAAATTTGTCAATTCAGCCCAAAGATTAGATTTATGATGAGCCTCATTAGGCCCATAAACATTACACAAGAAAAAAGTCAGATCCACCTTGAGATGAGATTTTACAAAATTGTCAGTGTAAACCTGTTTTAATAACAACCACTTGGACTCTATATGGAACCCAGACAATCACTAAACCTCCTGAAACCTTAGAAGCTTCCACAAAGGAGTGATTCCAACTTTTCCATCCAAATCTCATAAGATTTGCAACATCTTTTGGGCTTAGCTTGGTTTCTTAAATCAATAAAACATCAGGACATTCTATTGCAATAAGACATTTAACCAAACATCTTTTGTTAGGGCTATTGAGTCCCCTAACATTCCAAGATAGGATTTTCATACTTCTTGAGGGAGGACTTTCACCTCCCACTTTTCAGTGCCAAAAAAATTAGATAGAGTACCTTGTTTACCGATAGAAACTTCTTTAGCAGCATGGGCATGCTTATCTTTCCTTCCTTTCGTTTTAGTTTGCCCATAATTTGGTTTTTGCGTTGTGTTTTGGATTTGTGTCACAGACAAACATTCTCTTGAATTAAAATCATCTTTTGATTCTGATTCTTCCACCTTTGAGTTGCTGATCAAAGCCTCAATCATAGGATTCTCGTCTTGTAAAAGTTGGCTGCTTTTGGTGTAAGTATTTCCATTTTCCATATTATGCTCAGAGTGTTGGATGATACTCTTGATACTTTGGGATTATTTAGATATGAAATCACATTCTTTGATCATAGTGTTTGGAGAAAGGGAGTCTGACTTACCTAGCCTTTTCATCAAGGCTTCCATTTTAGAGACATTCACACCCTTATTTTTTAGAGATTTGCAACCACTAGGAGGAATATCTTGTATAGAGAGCAAAGCATTTTCCTATGTTCTTAAAGGTGAAGGTAAAACTTTGTCATAATGATTATCCATTACAAATTGTTGCCCATTATCTTTTGTTGTACTAATTTGCTGTGTGGACCATAAATTCCCAGCATTTCGCAAATGGAAAGCTGTTGAGGACAAGAGACCAGTTTCTAGATCTAGCAGAAATTTATTGTGGTTGCCTTAGCACCTGCTTCTGGGTAATGTTTTTGAATGTGTCCAGTACCTCTACATTTGAAACACCAGAAAGGGATGTTTTCAAAATCAACTGGTTGACTCCAAAGTTGACCATGGGCTTTGATGAGGATCTTTTTCAGAACCTCTTCCTCTAGATTGATCAAAACCCAAATCCTAGTATAAGAGTCTATACAACCCTCCTCTATTTTTGGGTCTATTTCCACAAAGGATCCAAGCAAATTTCTGAAATCTATTAGACAGTCTAGACTCCAATATTCTATCGGGAGACCAAAGAGTCTAACCCAAGTGGGATATCTTCCTGGATGTTTCGAACTCGCATCAAAGTTGGGCTTCCATGGCTTGAGCCATATACCAGATCCATGTAAAGCCCAAAGGGGTTTATTAAGAATATGATCTCTACTCTACTAGGAAAAATGACAGTCAAGAAACCTTTTGTCAAAAATTTAATCTCTAGATTCTCACCATAGTTTTCTTCAACCTAAGACTTGATTTCACCTATGGCTGGCCATTTCTTAGTAAACTTACCTATCAAAGCTCTTGTCTCCAAGCGTGATATAGCTTGTGTGAGCTCAGTGAAATCCCATGTAAGTTCTTTATCCTTGCCAATCTTCAGAACCTCTCGACCTTGTGAGTCCAAAATGATACTCAAGCAAAGCCGAAACCACATTTCCCTCCTTAAGGGGTTCATATTTGAGACTTGGAGCCTGTTTCCCACCTTTTGAGTTTTCAAAAAAATGAGAAATCAGAATATTTTCCAAAGCTTCTAGAGCCTCCCAAGTCTCAGCTTAATTTCAAACCTCCATCTCATTTGATCTTGTGTCTAATGAGAAACCAATCCATTTCTCAGTCATATGAACATCCTTTCCTGAGACCTGATAGCCTCTCTTTGATTGATGGTGACCCAGTCCAAGAAATAAGGTTATGATTTATAGTTTTTTATTCATCCTCATCCTATCAAAATCCAAGATTAATAGTATTATTACTCCTTATAATTTCATCAATAATAATTTCATTGCGATTATCTAGCAACCGTATTATTCTCACAAGCAATAAGGTCAGGATTGATATCGAGGATCTAATCTCCTTTATCTTATTACCTTCAATGTCAATGCTTTGGTCAATACTTTTGGTTTGAGATGAATGCTATTAATGTCGAGAATAACCTCCATCTAACTTCTCATTTTGACTAACAATATTATTTCATGGCATAAGGGATTCAATGTCATTTGTACAAAATGGAAGATCTTTGTAAAGAGTCATTGTGTCCATATTTACCCTAATGTTTTTTTGGCTTACTACTAGCCACTTGAGAATCATGACCTTCATTAACAAACCCTATGAGTTGCCTTAACTTTTGCACACATGGCCACATTACATGGCAGTAGGTTATTTTACAAAATGGATGATCAAGATTAGATCTCCCAAGATTGAAGGTCATATTTATTTCAACATTGGGCATTGGTTTTCATCGGTGTATGGTTGAGTCCGTAATATACGACTAAAACTATATTCTACAAGATCTATGCTGTATGTTATTTTGGTACTCCCCCTCTTCATTATTCTTGTATTGCCCACACCTTCAATGGACGGTTAGGATTAATATCAAAGATCCAATGATTAGTGTTGACGCTGAAAAATTTCCCTTTATAAGTCGATCAATTACCAATTTGGCAATGAATGGTCCATATTATCTTGAATCATATCAATGATGCACATTGATCCCTGACCACACTTGCCATATGCATTGAGTCACTCTATTATGGCGATCAATATATATAATTAGCTTCCCTGAAATTAGTGGCTAGTGTTGATTTGTAGTGCAACATCTCTTGAGGCTCAATATTTTTTGATATGACAATGGATGATCACAATCTAAATGTGTAACAACTATGATTCGCGTTGAACTGCGACTCTATCTACTTTTTCACTATGGACTTTCGATGAGGTGATTGACAACCACAATTAACTTTCGCTTAGTCAACAACTAACTTTGCATCGATGCTATCCTTTACACCTATGCCTTCAACCTCTGTTGATTCTATCAATGGTCCAAATCTACTCCATGTAGATCAATGAATAATGATGATTCATTGTTGTTCCTCTATCTCATGGCCTCCATCTTGGATGCTGCAATCAATGGTTGTGATTTGTCTTCATCAGATCAATGGATATCACCATGTCACGACTTGATCCACGATCTCAACACCTTTATCTCTATAATGATGATTGACGATTATGGTTCGATCCTTTGAGATCTACGTTTGGTGTTGTTTTGTAATTACCTTTCTATATTCTATGTTCCTCCTTTAAAATGCTAAAAGCTCGACAAATGGCACCTTAACTATTGTTTCATGTAAAATAATATATTATGGCCCATGTGACCACACATATTCTTAGTTGCTTCTACTTTACGAATTAACACACCCTTAATAGCTCAAATATGGGGTCAATCCTTTAGTTAATTAATCTTACATGCGCCTTCAGTTTCACCATTAGATCTATAACCCTCTAAGATTTCGATACTGCTATAAAAATTTCTATAAGGCCCCCAAAAAGTTAAAACCAAGGGTCTACGGCTAAGAAAAATTGTAATCGACCTCTCCCTATTTTTGGTTGATGCAAGATTGCTCGTTTTGCTCGGATGCCCCTGTGTCACTTATCTACTTATGACAATATTATACTTTAATTTGAAGCTCTCTTTAACATTAATGGTAGTGTTCCTCTTTTTGTCTAAAGGATAAGTGATAACTACTCATTGAACACCAATTGAACCCACGTGTACTTGTTATGCATCGCGAATTGAACACCTTTGACAAGTGCAACACGAACCACATAGCAGAGAGTAACCATTTAGTGGTACTTGTTTTAAACATAACATAATTTCCCTCAATAATCGAACATAAATCCATGTTAATAAATTGCAAATAAAAATAAAATAAAAAACATTGTGATTTTTTCCCTACAAAACCAATAAATTGTGAATTGTTTTCTACAAAATGAATAAATTATGAATTGTGAAACAAAAGCAGCACGTAATTTTGTGGAAGGCCACAATGTTTCCTTCATTAACACCAAAAATAATAAAAAAACTTTGGATTATGAAGTGTAAGAGAGATTGATATTGAATGTATGGATGGCAATGAAGAGAAAAATCTAAATCTGCGTTGAAATTTTAATATAAATGTGCGATGAAATTTTAATATAAATCTGCGAGGAAATTTTAATATAAATCTGCGAGGAAATTGCACTGAAATTTCCGTGCGTGTTTGAATAGTAAATTTTTTAATCTTGTATGCGTTGGTAGCAGCAGAGCACAGTAATGGATATGGCGGCAGCTCTCCTAAACCAGAGAAAATTTTGAAGGGAAACTATTTGTTTTGTTATCGGTTATATTGTAGAAATCATTGAAATTGAGTGAACAAGATATAAAATGATTACGACTAGTTAGCGGAATAGAAATAGAGGCGAGGTTAGAGGAATGGCTTATTATATTCTCAGGCTAGATCCCCAGCCAGTATCTGCAAATCTTCATCTGAGACAACTTGAGCAATCCAGTGCGGTGCACAAACGGCGGTGGAAGAAAAGGGATGCGAATCCCTTCCCCGTACATTTATTACCAGGTAAGTTGGCAAAATCTCCGAGTAAACATAGCGTCTGTAGGATTGTGAATCAGGATACTAGGGGCAATTCTCTTCATAATTTTAGGTCTTCTAAACCCAGTGAAAGAGGTTTAGGGGAATTACATGTTGCAAAAGGCGTGGCGAAACCTTTGGTATTAGGAACCCCATCGGCTACTGCAGAGAAAGGAAAATATAGCTATGATGTAGAGAGTGTAATAAATAAACTCAGTAGCTTGCCCCCACGTGGAAGTGTAGCTAGAAGTTTGGAGGCCTACAAGAAGAAGCTTTCATTGAATGACTTCACTCTGATTTTCAGAGAATTCGCTCAGAGAGGGGACTGGCAGAGGGCTCTCAGACTGTTCAAGTATATGCAGAGAAATCAGTGGTGCAAACCCAATGAGCATATCTACACAATTATTATTGGGATTTTGGGCAGGGAAGGATTGCTTGAAAAATGCTCTGAAATATTTGAGGAAATGCCTGGGCACGATGTGGGTTGGGATGTATACTCTTTCACAGCATTGATAAATGCTTATGGTAGGAATGGGCAGTATGAGACCTCACTTCATCTGCTTGCCAGGATGGAAAGAGAGAGGATAGCTCCTAGTCTGATCACTTATAACACAGTCATAAATGCTTGTGCCAAAGGTGGATTGGGTTGGGAAGGTTTGTTGGGTCTATTTGCACAAATGCGGCATGAAGGGATTCAACCAGATATTGTTACTTACAATACCTTGTTGGGTGCTTGTGCCAGCCGGGGCTTATCCAATGAAGCTGAAATGGTGTTTAGGACAATGAACGAGGCTGGCATTGTTCCAAATGCATTAACTTATACTTATGTGGTTGAAACGTTTAGGCAGGTAGGTTTACTCGACAGAGTTTCGGAACTTCTTAGAGAATTGGAGTTAGCGGGCAACCTTCCAGATGTTACTGCATATAATCTGCTGTTGGAGGCCCATGCTAAGTCTGGTGTTGTAAAGAAAGCTGTAGGTGTTTTTAGGCAAATGCAAAATGCAGGGTGCACCCCAAATGCTACTACATATAGTACCTTGTTAAGTTGCTATGGAAAAAGTGGGCGATATGATGATGTAAGAGAGCTTTTTATTTCAATGAAGGCTAGTAGTACTGAACCCGACATTGTTACGTACAATACCCTCATTGATGTTTTTGGGAAAGGGGGCTATTTCAAGGAGGTGATTTCGCTTTTTCATGACATGGTGCAAGAGAATGTAGAACTTGTGATGGAAACCTATGATGGCTTGATGCTTGCATGTGGAAGGGGTGGCCTACATGAAGATGGGAAGCAGATACTGCAACACATGCAAAATAGGGGAATAGTACCTAGCGTGAAAGTTTTCAATGGAGTAATCGAGGCCTATGGAAAAGCAGCACTTTATGAGGTAATTTTCACTGCCATAAATCTAGCCTTTGAATTTTTTATCAGCACGTTTTCTCCCCATGTATGAGCTCATTTGATTGATATGCAAGCTGCAGAAAACATATCTTCTGCACATTCGGTATTGGTTAAACCACATTTTTCTGCAATTCCAGTTTTTCTTCTGGTAAATTGTCTAACATCATAGTCTCACATCAGGATGCTATTGTTGCATTTAACACCATGAGTGAGGTTGGAAGTGAGCCAAATGAAGATACATACAACTCTCTCATAGACATGTATGCCAGAGGAGGACTTGATAGTGAATGCTATGAATTCTTTGATCAAATGGATGAGGCAGGCATGGACACTAATGTTGAGTCATATAATGGGTTGATTGAATCTTCTGGAAGGGTTGGCGACTTTCATGATGCCATAGAGACATTCAAATATATGCAGCAAATGAATTGTCCTCTAAACCAGCAGACTCACGAGAAAATATTAAATATTTATTGCACAGCAGGTATGGTTGAAGAAGGTAGGACACATTTTATGGAAATGAAAGAAGCGGGATTGGTGCCGAGCATCACATCCTATTGCCTCATGCTGTCTACATATGCGAGGCTGAGCAGGTTAGCTACTATTCATCCATTTTTGTTTTTTGTTTTTGTTTCCACTCCTTTGCTTTTCTTTTTGTTTCAAATGGTTGCTTTGGCCTTGTCTAATTACATTTTAGTGAAATCTTTCTAAACAAGCATAGCGAATATTGAAGTATATCGAGTTTGAGTAGATGAAGCATACTGCAAGGAAATATATTGAGATCTAAACCATTCTACACAAGTTATTAACCTTTAATCCTATGACTATTCAACATAAACCCAATGATCTCAATCATCTGTACAGTGGATTGGGTGTCTTAAGAGTTGTCTAATGTCAATACTGCCAACCCGAGAAGTAGATTGACAATCTTTCAACACCGTTGTACTAAAAGTTACAATTTATGCTGGAATTGCCTTTACAAAAATAACAATACATGTAGACAGTGCCCATCTTGGCAAAGTTCGTACTAGTATTTTCCCTCAGTGACCTGGCTTTGCATCAGAAGCACTTACTGGCCAATGAGGTAAGCAAAAGCTTATGGGCACTAGTATTGAAAAAATTGTTATCTTGCCTGCTATTTGGTTATTTTTGAAAATTTCTGTGATGTATAGACAATTGACATTTATTTTTGTTGCTTCTTCTTTCATTAGGTGAAATGAACTTGCTAATATTCAATAAATGGTTAAGTGCAAAATTCTCAGAATTATTAGTAGTTTCCCAATATCAACAACTAAACATAGTAGATCTAATAGAATGCATAACATATCATGACAGAATAGATCTTCATATAGCAGTGAAATAATTGAAGTGCACAGATCTCAGATTCTGAAATAGATATAAGCAGGTGACAATGCTTAAGTATTGAATGAAAGCAGAGCCAATTTTGGGTGGACGAGGGGTTCCTCCCAAATGCGCATGACTAAGAGCAGAACACACAATGTGATGCCTAACAAATGATAATGTAGCTCCTATATATAACTAACATAAATTTGCGTCAATCCCTAAGCTCCCCTACTGAAGGCAATACCTGGAAATCATAAATATAGAAATTAACATATGACTTGGTCACCGATTATGCACATCACAAGTTGGCTTCACCATAAACCAATAATTATAATGACATGCAAAGGGTTAGGGCTAACATGACCCCTCCTGTCCCTCTGCCCCTCCCCCTCTTGCTGCCCCACCTTTGAAAAAGCGTTGCCCTCAACATTTGTCAAATGCAAGTGTTATTGTAGAAAGTGCTTATCTTCCAATGTAGTGTACTCCAATGACAAATTATTTCATTTGATGAGATACTCTGTGATTGCCTTCTTGTACAATTGTTCTACTCACCTCTCCAAAACTCCCTTTGGCTCCAAGATCACTTATCCTTCATCCAACTCTAGAAGCTCTGTCTGCATCGGAATCCTGTTACTAAAAACTTTCTTTAAACAAGAAATGGGCAGCTTCGACTTGTAAACACTATCAATCTTTTGAAGCATCTTACATGGCCCTATATTTTTGGTGCCCATTTATTTCTTTTTTCAATTTTGCTGCATGAGAGATTGTGGTTGTAGGGCTATAGTTACTGAAAGACCCAATCTCTTAATCTAAAATGCCTCTCAGTCTTGTGCTGGTCTGTCTGTTGTTTCATTAGGTTTTGTACCATGGCCAAATTGTCCTTAAGGATTTTGAGGATGGTATGCTGTTGTTGAACACGGTCTTCCACTACTTTCACCGTGGACCGTCTCTAAAAGTAAGATGTGACTGATGGTGGTTAATACGTGTAGAGGGCTTCAAATGGAGCCATCTTGGTAGAAGCGTGAAACCACCATTTAGCTAAAGGAAACCACTTGAACCATTGAGTTTGCTTATAAGAATTTGTTCACTGCTTCTATTTTCTCATCTCATTGAGGATGATAGGAGGAACTGTGCGAGTTGAGTGCTCATTGATTCCAAGAGCTCTGTCAAAAAGTTTTTGGTGAATATTGGGTCCATGCCACTAACAATTATTTCTGGTTTTCTGTGGAACTTCTGCACATTCTCCTTGAATGCCTCTTCTAGCTTCGTAGCCTTAAATGGATGAGCCAACCCACATTGGTGTGCGTATTTGGTGAGCCAATCAACAACCACCATGATGGTTTTTAGGCCTTTTGACTTTGGAAACCTTTTGGTCATATCCATAGACACCTCCTTCCACCTCCTTCCACATATCCATGAACAAGGGCTGCAGCAATCCTGGGGTCTTGATTGGTTTTCCCTTGTGTTCTTGGCATTTCAAATACTTTGACAACTCTTTTGGTCATCTCCTTTAAGACCTTTCCAAAAGAAATCCTTTTGATCCTATGATACGTCTTAAAGAATCCAGAGTGACCACGAATTGGAGATGCCATGGAGTTCTGATAATATGTCATTCTTCAACTTTGAATCTTTGCACACAAATAGGCGATCCTTATACCATAACGTATCTCCTCTCCAAGCATTTTTTTCCATGTTGTTTGGGTCCTAAGTAAGCTTATGAATCCAGTGTTGGGTGTTAGGATCTTGTCATTATTCTTACTTGCATAATGTGGCTCCTCTCCAAGCTTGCTTTTTACGCTGAGCATTTTTGGTAGGTGGTGGATGGTGTCATTCGTTGGCTTGATTATCTCTAGTGCCATTGTCACATGGCTTGAGGTTTCCCCTTGACCAATTGAGGGCATGCTCCCACTAGTTGCGAGTTGAGACTAATCATCATATCTGCTGTCTATGCTCCCTCCAAAAGGTGTAGATTTAGGAGCATTTCATTTTCATATGCCCCATTTATTATGAAATCTAGGGGAGATACCACTATATGTATAGAGACTTAGGCGACTATCCAATTTCTTTTGGAACCCAAATCAATGGTGTTTGGCCCTTTTTCTTTGAGAGGTCATTACCCTTTGACGCAAGTCCCTTTAGGGGTCCCCAAGAGCTCCCAAGTTGAGCACTTCTTTCTTTCAACCAATCACGGAGGTTGGCATCAACACTAAGTGCCCTTTGGGTATTGTTGCTTCACATGCAAAGGGGGTTAGGTCATTGAGGTGATGCTTATCTTCGCACGTACTACTAGGGTGCCGTACATATTCTCCCTTAACGTTGTGGATCTGCGTCTTTGCGTTGTGGATCTACTCCTCGACCACTTCCTAGGTCATGCAGGTAGGCACACATTAGGAGTTTCATCGACCGTGGATATTAGGAGAGGTTTTGGGGGGAGTGCTTTGCTTCCTCATAGGATTATCTACCTTGGCCTCCTCAACCCTAGACACTCACCGATGAACATTATCATATCTTGCATTGACCCTTTTACAATGATGGATGATGAAACAAATGATTCCTCTAACCTGGGCTTTGACAAAGATGTATGATGGCACTGGCCTCTAGTCTTTCCAACTTTCATTCGCCCATGCTCTTTAAGGGGTCTTGTTCCCCCCCACTTGGCTATTTGTATTGGTATCTTAACCATGGGTTGGGGCTTTAGTGCTTTGGGTTTATCCCCCTTTCTTTATTTTAGTGCTTCAGTTCTTTATATTTAGTTATTTTTTTGTTTTTGATCCTAGGGTCCCTTTACCCTAGCACTTCCTATTGTAATTGGATGTATTCTCGAGTCCCATTGACCTATGCTTGGTTATTCGTGGACATTAATTTAGTTTATTTCTTTGGCTGCCTTGACCCTATCAGATTGTATAATGGACATGGCACAAAGGTGGGACACATCTTCCTTTATTTTTGAAACTACATCAACCACCACTTTCTTCTTTCTCTTCTTATGATCTCAAAGTTATAATCCATCATTTTTGAAACCCAATTTTGTTGTTCATCTGCAGATTTGTTGTTCCAAAAAATTCTTAACGCTATCATGGTCTGATTACCTTGAAGTGATTCCCCATCAAATAATGTTGGTACACACTTCTTGAGTGCATGCAAAATGGCTATCATTTTCTTTTCATAATTTGACTTGATAGCATTCTTTTCCTTGAGTTGGTGACTCTTTAAAGCTAGTGGTCTCCTTTCTTGCATCAAGACTTCATCAATTTCATAACTTGAAGCATCACATTCCAACACAAAGGGTTTACTAAAATCAGGCGTGGCCAGTAGAGGAGTAGTGCACATTGCCTCTTTCAACTTCTGAAATGCTACGTTACCGATACAGGTACGGGTACAAGAATCGGATATGGGGATACGACGATTTTCTTTGGGGGGGGGGTTTGGATACGGCTGGATACGGCTATACAAAAATATATATAAAAAATCAAAAAATATAAAAATATAGACATAAAAGCAAAATTAACCACATAATATACATAGAAGAAACCTAATAAGTTAAATAACCACAAAACATACTAATAATTCAATGCCAAATATCATAATATTCAGTTGTCGAACTTGGATTAGTCTTATTATTACAAGTACATAATGCAAATGTTCCAACTTACTAGTATGGAGAAAAATAAAGACAAAAGAAAATCCACTCTTTGCAGTTTGGTGAAGATTACAATGAGATGACTTGGTGTTAAATCAACTTAAGACTATGCCCTGTTCTCTTCTTTGAGCTTATTCACTAGTTGAGCTTTTGTATTATACCTGTGCAAATGATCTTACTGTATGTAATGCACAGAAAGAGTCCCGGAGAACCATATTTTTGGGACATAAAGGATAAGCAAAAAAAGACATAATTGATTTCAACCTCTCCTTCATCTTGATCATGTTACAGACATTTATTTCCTTTAATTTGGCAAGGCTGAAATGCGATCCAATAACTGGAAGACTTGCTGACTTGCTCTGGCAACCTTCACAGCTGTTGTATACAACCCTCATAAAGAAGATACAGATGAATCGACTGAGGCTCATGTTTTGAAAACAGTCAAACACAACCAGCCATTGAAACTGCAGAGAGGTTTTCATACTTCGTTTTATTTTTTGAAGTCCGTGTTTGACTTTTTATTAAGCAAAATTGCAAACAAAAAAAAAAAAATTGCAAGAAACTCCAAGATACGCCCAGATACGTCACCTAGACGTATCCGGACGTATCCACAGCCCAAGGATGCTCCCTGGGTGTATCCCCGCACTCCCCCTCGCGCTCCCGTATCCAGGGAGCGTTTCCCTACGCTCCCAGGGCCTGGGGGGGCGTATCCAGTAACATAGCTGAAATGCCTAAGAAGCTTCCTTTGACTATACGGATGCATCATTCTCAAGCAAGGTGGTGACAGTAGTACCTATTCTCCCATAGTTCTTCACAATTTTGTGGTAATATGTTGTGAGCCCAAAAATCCCTCACAAACTCTTCAGTGATTTTTGAGTAGGCCATTCCACCATGGCCGTAATTTTGGTGTGATCTACTTTAACCTGTACATCAGAGAAAGATATGACCAAGATATTCCACTTTTTGACTCCCAAAGCAATTTTGGAAGGTTTTGCATAAGGTTGACGATCCTCCAAAATTTGTAGAACCCTGTCCACGGGCTTCAAAGAATCCTCCCAAGTTTTAGTGTAAATACGAATATCATCAAAGAAGACCAACGCAAATTTTCAAAGGAGGCACTGGATACAAAATTCATTTAACTTTGGAATGTAGATGGTGCATTAGTTATGCCAAAAGACAACCGAATATTCATAATGGCCTTCATGTGTTTGTAAAGTTGTTTTAGGCACATCCTTATCCTTGATTCTGTTTGATGGTGACCTGATCTGAGATGAGACTTACTTAAAAACATAGCTCCATGCAATTCATCCAACAAATCATCGCTAATAGGAAGAGGAAATTGATCTTTGATAGTGTTCTTTTTGAGCTCTTGAGAATCTTGACACATCCGCCAAGTGGAATCTTCTTTGTGAACCATGACTATTGGTGAAGAGAGAGCATTTGGCTTTGTCGAATGATATCCGCCTCCATCATTTCCAGAACTAGTTTCTTGATCTCACTCTTTTGCACATATGGATAAAGGTAGGTTTGATGTTAGTGGTTGACTTCTTAGAATGAGGTTGATAGCATTACCATGTTCCTTCACTGGAGGAAGATCCTTGGGCATGTCTTGGAACACCTTGGCATGCTGATCAGTTAAGACCTTTAATTCTTAAGGCGGATCTTCCTTGGGTGATTTTGTGTCCATTGCATAACAAGAACAATGACTCCATGAGCTCCTTTCTTCAATAATTTTTTCATACAATGTGAATCATTTACTTGCGAATGCCTAGTTTAAATACCCTCAAACTCACGAGTCACGGTCAATGTTATTACTTGAAAGTGTATAATGAGGTCTTGAAAATTCATTGCAATAGTTCCAAGTGACTTTAGCCATTGAACTTTCAATACTTCATTGACTCCTGCCATGGGAATGGCCAACATATTGCTTGTAAATTGATAGTTCCCCATGGTCAGTGAAATTTATGGCACTTGCCTTTGCACTTGATGGCGCCTCCATCAAACATCATCACTTGATATTTGTGAGCTGGATATTTGAACAAATTGAGTTGGCCTGCCAATTGTGAACCAGATGAAGTCATGGGTGTGCCCCAAGTCTATGAGGACTATTATCTTTTTATTCTTAACCTATCCTTCCAATGCTACGTCCATTGCCTATTGCTGGTTGTTCTTTTCCTGGGGTTTATTGAGACTTGCTTTGCATGTTCATTGTGGCTTCTGGACCTGCTTATGGAAGAGTTATACTAGTGTGATCATTGCAAGGAGACGAATCCGAGGTTAGGTATGTTTGGTAACCCTAGTTTGAGAATAGGGTTTCCGAAATGGGTTGTGGGAGAGTTATACTAATATGATCATCTTAAGAATATGAATCCAATGTTATATATGATCTACAACCCTAAATTTAGATTTTGTTGACAAAGTGTTTTTTAACAGAGAGACCACTTTACGAGAAATTCCCAAGTTTGTCCGGGATTGAAAGATAGACTTTATCGCTGGTCTACACCATACAGCTTCCAGGTCAGAAAACATTACTATTGAAACACAGAGCAAAGGAAAAACGTTGGCAGAGTTTTACTAATGATTTTTCTGATTTTTGCCTGTTTGCTCTTGCTTGTCCTCGCTTGGTTCCTTGCACCTCAGAGCTATGCTGTCATTGCTGCATTGATACCACTTGGAATGAACTTACTATATGGGAGAGTTACTAATATGATCGTCTTGAATATACAAATCCAATGTTATATATGGTTTACAACCCTAAATTTCCTGTTCCTAGATTTTTCTTACAGAGTATTTTTCAACAGAGAGACCACTCTAAGAGAAATGCCAAGTTCTTCTGGGACTGAAAGAGACTTTATTGCTGATCTACGCTACACAGCTTCCAGATAAGAAAAAAATTACCATTGCAACACAGAGCAATGGAAAAAGTTTGGCAGAATTTTACTAAGGCTTTATCTGATTTTTCACCTGTTTGCTCTTGCTTGTCATTGCCTGGTTCCTTGCGCTGCAGAACTGTGCTGATATTGCTGCTGTGATACCACTTCGGATGAACTTATTTACGCATATCAACAACATATATTGGCAGAAATGATAGGACACATCTTCATATAGCAGTGAAATAAATGAAGTGCGCAGACTCAGACCTGAAATAAATGAAGTGTGCAGACCTCAGACCTGAAATAAATATAAGCAGTAAAAAAATGATGAAATACTGAATGAAAACAGAGTCACTTCAAGGGAGTGTCCTTCTAAGTGTACACGACCAAGAGCATAACACACAACTTCATGCCTAACAAATGACTACCTATCTCCTATATATACCTGATATTAGGTTGGGGAATCCCCAAAGCCCTAATGAGGTCAACCCCCTAGATATTATAAATCTAGAAACTAGCATGACTTGCTCAACAGTTATGCTTGCCACAGGTCAGCTGCATCATAACCCAATAAACATAATGAAATGCCAAGGGTTAGGGGGTTAGGGTCGTAATATCATGGCTGTTTTCACCTATAATTCTCTTCTATTTTCTCTGTAGGGGCCTTGATTATCTCGCTTATGCAAGACTATGCTTCAAATTTTCTCATCTCATCTAATGATCATAGCTAAATGCCATATAAAGAGGTATTTCTATCGGATATTACTAAGAAGGAAATATTAACCGCATTAGCATTTGCTTGCTTCATGCCATGAATCGTATGCTATATTGTATTAAAACAACATGATATTGTTTTCAACGAGCAAGCTTGCTAACTTAGAAGTTTACTTTCATGGGCTTCTAGATGAATTTAAGCAGGGAAAAATACTTGTTTGTTTGAATATTGTACCCTTTGGTTTGAGAGTTTTATTATGAGTGTTGGGTGTCCTATTGCTTCATTGGTCTTTTTTACATTCACGATATGATTAATTTGAAATGTTACATCTGGTTTCTTGAATATCTATATGCATTTTGAGTCGTGTTTTCAAGCTTTAAACTCTAGAAAGAAGCCATGTATATCAAAAGTGACACCTAAAGGATTTAGGGATAAAGTGGTATTGGTTTCCTTTTTTGACTCTGCACTAGCTATATTCAGTGCTTACATATATGCACTGCAAATGGTAGGGTCCTTTGTTCTATTATGTTTTGAGGGATACTGATGGGCATCCTAACGATAGGTTTGAATCCAAGAATAGAGGGACACCGATATATACTAGAGTCTTAGAAAACCCCTATCTAGTCTATTAGGTATTCTCTATCTGACATCTGATCTCTCCTAGGTAAGTATCCCTTTGCCCTACATTCTTTCCTACGTTATCAGATACTGCTCCTCAGGCCCCTACGTACGATATGGTACGTATCTGGATACAATACGCCTGTGGATACGGGCAGGGTATGCCCCTGCCCTGTGGATATGGCCGGATACATCCTGTATCCCAGGCATATCCGCTTGGAAAAACGAGATTTATCAATTTCACTTCATGAAAAGTCAATCATGGACTTCAAAAAACAATTAAAAACAAAATGAAGTGACTGCTGACTTGGATGCCTCCATTGCCTACCTTTCATTGCTTGACACAGAGCTAGATGGTGCTTCATGCGACCTGCATACTGGAGCTAGTGGGAGTGGCACTGCTGCTGCATGTGGTTCTAATGAACCACATGATGATGAAGACATCGCAGCTGAAGACGAAAATGAATATAGTGAATCATGAATGTGCTGATTTGTCTTTATTTTTGTCCATACATTGTAACATATGCACTATGTACTTGTTATAAAACTAATCTAAGTTCAACCATTGAATATTATGATATTTGGCATTGAATTATTAGTATGTTTTGTGGTTATTTAACTTATTTTTTTTCCTCTATGCATACTATGTGGTTAACTTTGCTTATATAGCTATATTTTTTATATGTTTAATTTTGTATGTATATTTTTGTATAGTTGTATCCAAAAACGCATCCAAGCCCCCCAAAAAAATATCCCCGCATCCACATATCCGATTCTCGTACCCATATCTGTATCGGCAACTTAGATTCTTTCATTTGGTATATTTTATTATGCATGGTGGTTGGGTTATTGCTTTTACTTGCTTACCCTATATATTGCCTACATATTGCTTTACTCTTATTCATTGAATCATTACACATCGCCTACACATTGTCTATTTGAGTGTATACTGAGAGAGGTCCCTCCCTTTATTAAGCTATAGTCACACCTGGGAGACTCCTTTTCTAAGTGTAAATATGTTGGTAAAAATGATGTGTATCCTTATTTCGATTGGTTCATGTTCCCCTATTTTCCACCATATCATTCCTAAAATCTTACATCATCTAAGGCTCCCAAAGGATATTCACTCCTTCCCACAAGGAATCATCTTGGTGTTGGTACCACTGAAGAGTCAATTTTGAGTTCTTTCACTCAAACCCAACCTATATCCGCCATAGATGTCAACATGACTTGAGTTACGATCCACAAAAACGCCAAACTGAAAATGGCCAACCAAAATTGACCTCACACTAGGTCATCAAACATGAAACTATTTACAACTGACCTTGCTAAACCAACATTCAAACTCTACTGAAAGGTGAGGAAGGATATAATAATGATACATCTGAAGAAGGTGAGGTACCTCCTCAGGGTACTAAACTAAATGATAACACTAGCAATCCCCCAAGTTACACTTATGAAATTATCAACTACACCACACATCATCCTGAACATGCTGACAAAACTTCCGAGCAAGTTACAGCTTGATGAATGCTATGAGTCAACCTGGGGAAATATCCCTAAACCCACAACTTATTCGCATTCATACAGCAACATTTCTCAAATTTCTGCTCCTGCTGTTTCTGTTCCTCCTATTTATGTGACTGCCTTAATGACAGCTGTTTTGACCATGGCTGAAACAGCTGCTTCTATTTCGACCTTGATCGAAAAGGCCTCCAAGCGGGTAATAGAGGCTAAAGCAGCAAGCAATATTCCTCAGAATAACATTTCTAAGGTTACACAACCTCTGCAAACTTCTGCACCACTTCACACATTACAGCCACTTCAAAACCAAGATCAGAACTCGCAAAATTTTCCACAACCCCAATAGTCACAAATTAACTTGCAAAACTTCATGATTTAAGGGATGGCCCGAATGAACCAAATGCAAACAACAACCAACCACCAACAATCAAATCAGCCAAATTCAGAATCAAATGGTCCAAACACAAAATCAAATTCTTCAAATGAATAACAAACCTCAACAAATATATTGGGAACCTCCTTATCTGCATTGTTCCCCCTCCCCCCTTACCAGTAGGACTGGGAAAGCTAATCCAACAACCTACCATTCAGAACAAAGTTTATCCAATCATTACAAAACAAGCCTTTCCCCCCCACCTAGCTTCTTTTGACATAGGACATATAACGCCTAGCATGACTTTCAATGTTAGTCAAGATCCCATTGCCCACCTGAAATTTTTTGGAAACCTCTACAAAGTTTGGATCGTGACTAAGTAGTATGTGACATCGAAGCTTTTCTCCAAAATTCTCACCGTAGACACCTTAGAATGATACACTCAATTGAAGCTCCACTCAATTTTGAAATTTGAGAATCTGATTAATGCCTTTGATGAAGAATTTTAAATCGATATGTTACCTGGAGACAACTTGGAAAGCTTTATCAATGCAAGACAATTAGACAATGAACCGCTCCCATGAACTTATCCAACAATGGAAGGTCCAAGAACACAAAGCTAACCACAACATTGATGAGACATCCCTTTTCAAACTTTTCTTAATGGCCTTAGAACCCAAGCCACAATACATAATTTGATCATTTGCACTTAGAACCCTAGAGGAAGACATTGGTCAAGCTAAGAATTAAGACGATCTTATGAAAACTTTTGTAGCACTTAAACAACCTAGGGTCTTTTGAAGGAGCAAAAATTGACATGCCATTGGAGATGGTGTCACCAACATCCAAGATACCATATCTGACTGTAGGCTCACTATTAATGCTGTTGAAGCGCAAAATTCTGGACTCCAAGGCAATCAACAAACCTCTCTTTTCCAAATGGGGAAACCTATCCCCCTCATGCCTCAGATGGACTAATAGACTTGCAAAACTTTGGCTCTCGAAGAACTTCAGCTCATTTTGCCTCCCCCTAGCCTAGAACTCTCTACTCTTCTATGCTTACTTTCAAATGGTATAGCCCCAATAAAGTTTGTTGGTGGCATGCTAATTGGGGCCACCTATTGAGGGGGTAGAAAAGGTCTTAGGAAAGTCGCAATGAACTTCTTTATTGGAAAATATTTTGACCATGACACCGTGACATGTAAACGCTACAATGACTTCCTTAAGGCCACACAAGCTGTGGACTTACGAAAAGAAATGCAAAGCAATTCACAAGGCTAATACCTTCTTAAGAATTTACAACAATCCATTTCCAGACCATACACAAAATACTAAATACTAAAATAGCCAACCCCACGGTGCAAACTAATCAACAACAACAGTGACAAAATCAGACTGCTGCAACTATTGAAACAGTTCTTGACTCTAATAAATCATGAAAAGAATGTTAAAAGTAGGATATCTTCATGTCAACAACATTCAGACTACATGTAGGCGAGTACAAGCAGATGTCATTCCTGATCCACCTGCACCTAAAAATCAGACAAAGCAGGGAGATTCGATCATGACTGAAAATGCTTAGGCAGATTCATCTACGGCTGAAAATACTACCATATAGCTAAAAAATCCTCAATATGAAGCAAAGTAATCTAATGACAACTTAGAATTCGTGAAGGAATCTTAGACAAAGCCTACCATACCGTCCAAATATGATGAATGGAATCTCGTTGCTGAGTTGACTAATTTACCTAGCAAAATCCCATTCCTTGAACCCATGAAGATGTCACCTAGACGTCTCAATATAGTGATGAAGAAAATTGAATAGATGAATATTCCGGCTCCACCTAGACTGGGAGAAATGTCCACCTTACATGATTTGGGGAAAGCATTGAATGCCAAACCAAAGCTCTCTAGATTGAGATTGATCGCACGAACGACAAAAGCCTATCATTAAGATTTCCTGACAGAGAAACGATTCTCGATCAGATTCTTTATCGAGCTGATGATCCACCTGTATTTATTAACGTCCTCATTGGTGACATAAAAGTCAAATGTGCACTAGTCTTTGAAGGTTCTAGCACATGTAGCATCCTTTGAATTTGTTAAATGACTTGGTTACTCTACTGACAATCTCAAATGTACATGACATAGTTGCTAGGGGTACAAAAAACGAAAAAAACCCTTTAGGATGCTTTGGGGTTTCCTTCATGGCGGGCCCCAAACTCATTGGGGTAAAAGTCACTATCTTCAATTTTCCACTATCTTACAACATCTTTCTTGGTGGCCTTTGTTCACATTGAATGAGAGCCATTACATCCTTTGAATGCCAATGTGTCAAATTTGCACATTTTGGGAGTATCTATAGAATCCAAGGCAACAGCGACCCTTGGAATTTTGAGCTTTATTAATAAAAGGAAGTCTATAAGATACCTACACTTGATCCATTACTTTTCATCCCATTCTGAGATTATCAACTCGAGAATTATCCCATTGAGACACTTAGAAGATATAGTGGGCAACCTGATCACGTAGGACAAACACTGCCTAATTGACCTGATTCCCGTGATGATGAGCCCATTGAGTTGCAAATTAAGATCAAGACTTCAGATATTCCTCAATACGTTGTCAACCAATTGTCACCCAGCCTTTAGCCACGATCTCGATGACAACAGCCTTAAGAAGTCAAAGTTGAAGCATGAGTTCAGAGAAAGGTCACCAAATAATCTGCTTCTACATAGCTTAATGATATAGTGGTGGAAGCCAACAATGTTTGGTCATCGATTTCTGTATGCAGCATTGTCACTACTTTTGGAGATTATGATGACTGTTACATTGTGGATTATCCTTTTTTGGGGATGCTCAAGCAAAGCATATGGATATTTTGTGGCACAAAGATGTATTTCAGAAACGTAGACAGCAACAGGGCTTCAATCAGAAAGTCATGGTTGAGCTTACTCCATTCTGTGATTATGATTCAAATGATTTACTTTCAGTCATTGAGACTTCAGATGAGCCTTCAGGGATTCCTTGGTCAGATTGACATACAACGACTAATCCAGCCTCTCACAGTCACTGTTATCAGTCTTCTTCTTTTGCTCTGTGGCGCTAAGGAAAATCAGCATATGATCACAATCTATACCGATACGGACATTCTATTGACGCTTGCCGAGCTTATCAAAGACACACAAAGAGGATGGCCTTACAGGGGCATGCTTCTGGAACTTGGAGAGGTCATGTCCACCTGTTGAGGAGAGTTGCTACTGTTGGTGGCATAAGTTTGCCTCCCATTCTACTGAATGTCGAGTTTACATGCAAATATTCCATGACATTCCTACCAATGTGACTCAGTTCGAGGATTCATATTACCAGCTAGAGAGTTACCATCACCAACTAGAGGATTCATATTATCACTCAGAGGAGTCACTATCACAGCCTACATCGAACTTGGGGGCATCCTGAAATGCTCCTCCCTCATATCCAGCTTCTAACTTTTGACACGAGTCTCTTACTGAGATTTCAGCAGCCATCAAGGAGACATCGTTGAGAAGGTATGTGCTAAATTTGTGAGAAAGTTGTAAGTGATGATATATCTTCTCACCTTCATTACTCTGTTAGGTTTGCATTTGCAATCCTCTGTCTCTTGTAGCTAGCCTACATCTCTTCATTCATTTTTGCATTATTTACATTTTCATACTTCAGTTATTCCCAGCCTTGCTTGGGGTCGGCATATGTACCTTATATCCTATTCTCTTATTGCCTGTTAAATTGATTATATACATCATAGTATAGGTGAGTGATACTATCGTGAGTGGATTTGTTGGGTTTTTACAAACCCACCCATAGATTAGATATGAGAGTGTTGTTTTAGTCGTTGAGATAGATTAGACATCCTAATCTATAAGGTTATTTTTAGCACAGTATGTTGTATAAATTAGCAACTATTCTAATGGAAATCTAAGCTCGGGAATTATAGTAGAGCTAAGATTTGCTATCAGAGCAGGATTGGTGTGGGATGGCATGTTGGCCTGTGACAACAAGGTGAAGGAGGAGCTCCATAGCACGCCACTTGATCTTCAGATTGAGAGAATACTACAGTACACTGAACAGCTTCCTGTGCCTACTGTTGAAGCTTTTCAATGAAAGATTGAAAATGGACATCAAATCGCATCAGCCTTGGTGTATTTAGAGAAAGGTATATTTATTTATTGCTGCTGTTGTTTTCAACCTATAGGTGTGCATTAAAGAAGGTGCTATTTTAAAAATAAATAAATAAAAAATTAAAGAGTGTAAGCGCCTACTAGCCAAAACAATAAATATATATATTGAAATATATGTAGAAAAATAGCTTCATATCTATATATTGCTACTATTAAAGTTCAACAGGGACACCATAGGAGTCTCTGGCACATGCACAGGAGCATGAAGATCACAGAGTGCAGCCCATAAGTTGTGTTAGCAACACTTAGAAGCAGCGTTGGTTGCATTTACTTCTTTTCCTCCAAAAATAGGTCCTGAAGAAGAAGTGAAGAGTGTGGCATTGGGAGAGAAAGGGAGTTCCAATGGTTGTCACCTGTCTGCAATCTTTTTGAAGCACAGTCCACAAATGCAGCAGGAAAGCCAACAATCACAAGAAGGTAGTGTTCCCATTTGATTCAGCCAGATTAAAAACACAGCACTGAAATCATAGAGGCACAGCCCTAACAGTGCAGCCTCAAACACTCAAAATGCAATTCCCTAGAGCATAGCTGTACACGCTTAAGACACAGGCAAAACATTATTATCATTTTTCTAATGTTTTATAAAGTCCTGCATTCATATATCAATTCAGGGCAAAAGTATGATTTTTCAAATTTTTTATGAATTTTTTAATTTAATTACAAATTTTAAAACTTTATAATTGAATTTAATTAGTTTCCCTAAGTAACCCTGGCACAAAACTAGTTGCATAGTTCCTCAACCAGGATGACTCAGAGGCTAAAATTTTCCCTGGACGTCCATAATAGTACTATAAATCATTCCCCAAAAGAATTTAGTTACAGCCATTACAGTTTGCAAAATTTAATTGTTTTCCTGAACATGTGCCTATAATCAAATTTATTTGTTATCTTGAGTTCTGAGTGGATTTTTTTGCTGAATATTTGCGATGATGTCTAAAATGTCAATGTAAAACAACCCCAAAAGCGTGTTTGTACAGCTCTTAAGATATGAATGATTTAATTATTATTTTTATTTCATTAAATTTTTCCCTAGGTTTGCCTGCAGATCAAACCAATTCCATATTTTTTGATTGGGGCTTAGTTAGAGGTTTTACCTTTGCCAAGTTGTCTATTATACTATGTCTACATTGATTGCGAAAAATAAAAGGACTTTGCATTGATAATTTGCTGGAATTAATTGTTTTTTTGAGTTTCAAGTGTAAAATCATGGTTGCCAGTGCTCCTAAGATCTTTCTTCCAAATTCCTAGCTTATCCATAAAAGCAACTACTCCCCGTGGAAGATGAAGGTCAAAATTCACTTTGAGTTCAAAGACCTGTGGCATATTGTTGAGGGCACTTTCACTAGACTTGCAACCGATGCTGATCAACAATGGAAGTCTGAAAAAGATAATCAGAAGGTGAAGCTGATAATAATGTTCGGTGTTTTGGATGAGGTCTAGACTTGTAGGCAATAATCTATTTCTGCCAACGATGCATGGGATCAGCTAAGCACTAGTATGGGGTGAAGAATCGGAATCATATTCTGCACCTACAAAGTCAGTTGCATTGCCTCAAAATGAAGATTGGAGAGAAAATTGAAGCTTTTCTCCATAAGGTTGCTGAATTGTGAGCATCGCTACAAGTGGTAGGAGAAAAGGTGACGGATGTTTCTCTTGTGCTCATTGTCTCAAGAGCATTGCCAGCTACATACAATGTTTTTGTGACATCTTTGAATGTCGCCATTAGAAACCCCACGCTCGAGCAATTTGTCAACATGCTACAACAGGGAGAATTCACGTATGACAAAAAAGATACTAAGGAAGTTCTTGCCTTGGTCATACATTAGAAGGGCAAGAAGTCCACGAAGCGTACAAATCGTCCTCCTAAGCAACAACAACAATACGGTTACCTTTCACTTTCCCAGAAGACATGCCTCATATGTGGCAAGAATGAGCATGAGCTCAAACATTGTTGGTACATATACATTCATAAATGGTTCATCCAACAACAAGAAGCCGCAATTGCAACAATCACCTCAAGGACCGAAGAAGAAGCCACAATTTCCACAATGGAAGAAGCATTCCACACAACAACAACTTCGCAATATTACCGAAGATGACAATCCTACAGATGAAGGTTTTGTCTATGTTGCACAAATATTGTTGGTGCAATGCATCCATAAATGGTGCATCCAACAACAAGCCGCCATTGCAGCGATCACCTCAAGGACCTAAGAAGAAGCCATAGTTTCCACAATGGAAGAAGCATTCCACACAACAACAACATGGAAATATTATTGAAGATGACAATCCTACAGATGAGGATTTTGTCTATGTTGCACAGACTCGTGAGGAGATACTTCATCAGAGTTTTGTTTGGTACGTGAACTCGGGAGCTACATGACATATGACTGGACGGAAAGATCGGTTCACCAATTTAAGTCATGCTTCTTTTCACAGACAGGTTTCTCTTGGTGATGATACATCCTACAATGTCCAAGGTTTAGGTCATGTATTTTTGCCTCTTGGCAAGCATTCATGTAAAATTACAAAAGTTATTTATGTTCTAGGTTTAACTAAAAACGTATTGTCATTTAGTCAATTGCTAGATCACAACCTTAGGGTTGAATTTGATTGCAAAGATGGTGAAAATATGTCTCATTCAAGACGAATCCAGAAGCTCAATGATTGTGGCACATGCTTTCAGAGTAGGAAAAATGTTTGAGCTTGATGTCATCCATGATGACAATCAAGCTTTGGCAATGAATGTCAGTGATTTTGCAAATCTCTGGCACCAGAGATATGGCCATCTTTGCATTAGTTACTTTGATGCAGACAGGAATGGGGGCGCCAAGTGAATGGCTGCCTTACTCCCTAGTGGTGTTACACTTCCTTAACTCTCAAGGACATTTGCAAACACAAGACTTAGAATGGGACTCAAAGACCCTCTTTATTGATGTTAAGTTGTGTTACAAAGTTTACACATACACACTTACACTCTTCCTCCCCCTATGACAACGAAGAAGACTTCCTCAGTCCAATGACTGGGTTACAATGAACATACATCACTCAACATGCATCTAGCTTTGCTCTCACACTCTTTGAGCTTCTCTTAGCTCTCTCTCTTTGCTTTGCTCTGGAGTTGGATTCCCTTCTCTCCAACTTCCTTGCTTGATATTGCTATGCTTTGCCTTGGGTGATTTGGAAGTGACTCTCCAAATCTCTTCCAAAACTGCCTTTGAATCTTGGTGACCTGACATTGACATCCTGCCAATGCCCTTCGAGCTATTTTTGTCTTGGAAAATGGTCCACATGTCATGTTTGCTTGATCTGGGCAGTTACTTTGCATATTCTTTCATGGCTGTTGTGGAGCGGTGATTATGTAACCATTGCCTACACGAAGCTACGTTTTCAAAACCGCCACCATGCTCCCACCAAAAGGTATTTGTGACCAATGGGAGATGACTGAAACCATCCTTCCTGCACTTCCTTTCCTTGTGGGACTCTTGATGATGTTTTTTGGTTTGACGTTGATCTTCCTCCACAATTACAACCTTGTCGCAAGAGATGCCAAGTTGCACAACTCAAAACAAATATGCAAAAGTGCGCACAAGAACTCGAACCTATGTTTTTGGATGATGCAAGATAGTTTGTGAACCTCGATGCTATTGCATGCACACAATAAACATTATATGGTGAGAGGTCTTCTCGCATGGAATGAGATTACTAATCTATGCTTCAATTGTTTAGCTGGAAAATTGAGCACCTTTTGGTTCGAGTACTTCTTAGGCAATTGATCCGTTAGATTTGGTGCACTTCGATATGTGCAGACACTTAACTTTTAGTGTAAGTGGGTTCAAGCATTCTTAACTTTTTGTTGATGACCAAACACAAAAGATGTGGGTGTATTGTTTGAAGACAAGGATTAGGGATTTGAGATCTTTAAAGAGTTCAAAGCTCTAGTGGAGCAACAATCTGGTTGTCGCATACATGTCCTCCACTTGGATCAAGGGGGAATACACTAGTAATGAGTTCTCTACCTTTCTTAAGCAACATGGCATTCATAGACAATTGACTGCTCCTTACATGCCGCAACAAAATGGTGTAGTTGAGTGACAAAACCATACAATTGTTGAATGATGCAGTGAATGTGGAACAATACCCACTTGGAACATCCATATTGGGTAGAAGCAGTTTGCACAATAGTTTACTTGCTGAATAAAAAGAGTTCAAAGCACTAGTGGAGCAACAATCTGGTTGTCGCATACATGTCCTCCACTTGGATCAAGGGGGAATACACTAGTAATGAGTTCTCTGCATTTCTTAAGCAACATGGCATTCATAGACAATTGGCTGCTCCTTACATGTTGCAACAAAATGGTGTAGTTGAGTGTCGAAACCATACAATTGTTGAAATGATGCAGTGAATGTTGCACAATGCCCACTTGGAACATCCATATTGGGTAGAAGCAGTTTGCACCATAGTTTACTTGTTGAATCACGCACCCACAAAATCTCTTAAGGGGATCACTCTAGAAGAAGCATGGTCAGGGTATAAGCCATCTATTTCTCATCTTCGTGTATTTGCTCATACAACATATATCCATATTTCAAAGAAGAAGAGGAAAAAGTTGGATGAAAAAAATCCTTGAAATGTATTTTTCTCAGATACAACAATGAGTCGAAGGCCTATTGACTCATGGATCTTGACACCATAAAGTTGTATGTCAGCAGAGATGTAATCTTTGGTGAGAAGGGTGAGTTGGACTCACATTCCACACCATCACTTGATCTAGGCGTCGCCCCTGTGACTCGTTCTGATGATGATGAAGATGGTGATAGTGATGATGGTAGTAAGAATGAGGACGATGATGGTTATGATGTTCAGTCAGGTCCTCTAGCTCCAAAATTTATGAGTACTATACAATGGATACCCAAGTGGTATACCAACACTAACGAGATTTAGAGTTGAATGGAGTCCCAAACACATCAACTTTAGGGCCTAGAACATGCAACATGGCTCATAATGAAGTGAATTAAGCCCTCGTGAGCACACTCGTAGAGTCTTGAGCCCTCAATGGTTAAATAAGCCCACAAGTCAAAGCCTTGGAAAGATGCCATGGATTCTAAGTGTTAGGCATTGATGAATAAAAATACATGGCAACTTGTTGACCTTTCAATAGGGAAGAAGCCCATTGGTTGAAAGTGGTTCTTTAAGAACCAAGTATAAGGCAAAGCTTCCACATCTAAGATAGAGACTATTATAATGATCTTTGTGATGGCTGCACAATTTGGTTATGTAAAAAGTGCTTTCTTGAATGGACATCTAGAAGAGGTCTACATGACCCAACCAGAGGGTTTTGTTATAGTTGGTCAAGAACAAAAGGTGTGCAAACTCATCATGTCTCTTCATGGTCCCAAGTAGGCTCTCAAAGCTTGGTATATCAAAATCGATGGGCATCTAGTGCAACATGGATGCCATCAGATTCGAACATGGATTCCATCAAAGTAGATATGATTTGAACCTATATCTCAAAGAGAAGAGGGGAGATTATAATTCTCATAGTGTATGTCAATGGTCTAGTCATCACTAGTAGCTCAATGAAGATGATCGATGCAACAAAGAATGATCTTAAATGATTGTTTGACATGATCGATCTTAGGCTTCTATATTACTACCTTGGCTTGGAGGTATGGCAAACAAGACACTGCATCTTCATGTCTCATATGAAGTATGCCAAGATTGCTTGAGAAATTTTGGATGATGGATTGTAAGCCTAGTACAACACCCATGGAGATAAGACATAAATTGTTGTTTTCTTATCCATCTCCGCAAGTAAATGCCACTCTCTATTATCAGTTTATTGGGAGTCTCATTTACTTGACCTGTTGTCAGTTATCTTTCACAGTTCATGCAGAAGCCAAAGTTGTGTTACCGGAAGACATCAAAGTGAGTGTGGAGATATGTTTGTGGTACTATGGAACATGGTCTGGAATACAAGAAAAATGATCAATTCTTCTTGATTGGCTATATGGATGTAGACCAAGCAGGATCTATTAATGACAATAAATCCATATCCAAATTTGTTTTCTTTCTAGGTTTTTGTCCAATTTCATGGAGAAGTAAGAAGAAAAGCATTGTTTCTTGATCTTCCACCAAAGCAAAATCTCGTGTAGCAGGTGGAGCTATTTGCGAAGTGATATGGTTACGCCATATACTAGCAGGACTAGGAGTGCCACAGAAACAATCAACATCCCTGTGCTGCAACAATCAAGGTGTTCTACAACTTGTTCATAATCCAATATTTCATGAGCACACGAATCACATTGAAGTTTATTGGTACTTCATAGGTAGCATGTTCAACAACACAATATTCAGCTTTAGTTCTGCCCCCACTCAAGAACAATGAGCAAATATTTTCACCAAATCATTTGCACGCGAGAAGTTTGAGGCATTTTGAAATTCTCTCTTGTACTCTGAAGACTATGTATTAAAGCGGGGGGGGGATGTTAGATTAATTATATACTACATCATAATATAGGCGAACATTACTATTATGAGTGGGTTTGTTGGGTTGTTACAAACCCACCCGTAGGTTAAATTTGTAGTGTGTTTTTAGTTTTTGAGATAGATTAGACATCCTAATCTATAGGGTTATTTTAAGCACAATATGTTGTACAAATAACCAACTATTCCAGTGGAAATATAAGCTCGGGAATTATAGTAGTGCTATTATTGCCAATTTTGCTTGTGCTAGGTTTCCTCACGTATTGACTATTTCCTTGTTGCCAATTATTTTATTGCAGACCTTTTTTCAGCTATTTTCCAACTTTCAGTCAGTCTCCGCCATTTTGTGCCTTTTCAACTAGTGTCGAGAACGATTTGGTGCCACCTGTCTTTTTTGGCTAATGTCAAAAATGTCTCATTAGTGCAAAAAGTCAAATATTTCAATAATTTCTGCATCTTTAGTCACTTCTGAAGCACATAATTTCCCCCTTCATGTGGTTGTGATCTCAGTCTGTTTGTCATTGTACCATTCCGCCTTTCATTGTACAAGCTGTATAACTCTGTTCTGAGTCTGTTCTAATTACAACCACTAAATAGAACAACGCAAGCTCGCAGGTGAGCCACTCCTAATTTTGAAGACAACCAATCTTCAATTAAGTACGAATTGCACAATTTCATTTCAAATAATCATGTCCTTATTACAATATGCTGTGCCATATTTATGGGCAAGGAATCCCTCTCAAAATGTAACCTTATCTTTGCTTCATCCTAAAGCAATATTTGCTATATAGCTCTAAATCAGCAGCCCTTTCTTTATTCTCTAAAACAAAAAAATATTTTTGGCCTTTCATGGATCTATTTGCTTTATTCTATCTTCCTAGAATAGTTTGACACCTTATTCTCATCATATTCTCTTAGAATAGCTTTATTCGTATCTTATTTCTGGGACAATTTTCAGCTTATTACAACAAAGGCAGACACACATTAGTAGTCTTTATCTCTGCTACTAGAGGTTCATCGGCCTTGGGTGTTTGAAGAGGTTTTTGGAGGAAGTACCTTTCTCCCTCCTAGAAGTGTCGAGACTGCCCACCTTAGTCTTGGACATTCTATGATGGATATTATCAGATCATGCATTAGCTCCTTCGTAGTGGTTGATGATGATACCATTGGTTTTTCTGGCCCAAGTGTTGCTACAAATGCAAGACACTGCCAGTTTTAAGTCATGGCCTTCAGCTTTGATCTTCATCAACTGAGTGGTTCATTGAGGGGTCCTTCCCTCATATGACTATTTGTATTTGTACCTAGATCTTATGGTTTGGAGGCTTACCATTTTAAGTTTACCACCTTTTGTTTTCCTCTCTTGATCTAGTTCCTAGTGTTTAGGCATTTTCATAGCCTAGGGCCCATATTATCCTAGCACTTTTCTATTGTAATTGATTGTACATTCAAGTCCCATTGACCTACTTTGGGCATATGTGGACATTAATGCAATTAATATCTCTCTCTTAATTAAACATTTGTATTTTAAATGATTAACCAACCTCACATTTGTCTTTTTAATAAATTTATATTATGCATATACTCTAGGTATATGGTAATAGAATTTTGATAGCTGAACTCTTGAGCACGAGAAGCTTGCTACTAGAGTTTGTAGTCAAAGTACAATGCTTCTAGATGTGAGCTTAAATGGTGTATATCTGGGTACATATGTTGCAAGGAACATGACAAATTAGCACAAATGCTTTAGTGTTTATGCACAATAATCGTCTAGTTTGCAACAAATAGCTGCAAGGAATTGATGTGGAGGCCATTGACTTGGACAATGCTGTTCCAACAAGAAAATGCAACTTTGAGAGAAAGGAATCACTTAATAAGACTTGATTTGGCTAGAGGGATGTGGAGAATATGTCAACAAAACCATCAAGCGTGAGAGTAGGATGTTCTACTTAATCACCACTAAACTCTTGACTCGAGAGGAATGGCACTGTTCTTTAAGTTGTGATTTATCAACGTTTTGGAGATAATGATCCATGAAACTTAGAATGTGTATGTATAAATTTTGGACCTTTAATTCTAAAACCTATTTGAAGTTCACGTTTGATTTAGTATTTGATGTATGTTTGGCTTTCTTTTTGATAGACAAGAAAAACCTTACCGTATGTCCCAATATAAATACAAGTACAATCAGCCATAGTTTAAAACTCGGACTTGGTAAAAACTTGACATAACCCAATATTTTTACTCAGACTCGGGAAAAGCTCGGCAAATAAAAAAATATAAATTCATAAAATAAACTTAAAAAAGATGCAAAATACTATTAAGAAGCATAAGAAATGAGTTTAGAGAATGCGTAGTTTTATTTTTTATTAGCTTTAGACTAAAAAGAGTACATTGCACATCATAATATCATATGATGATTGATCATTGATGAAAATTACAAATCCATAAAATAATTTACGAATTTCTCTTCCCCCTCCATCTCCTCATAGTCATCAACATGACCTTGGTAAAGATTCCTCCTTAGGTAAAAATACATCCTTTAGTGTGTCATCATCTAGTTCAATCTCTCATGATGCTTTTGCTCGCGCTTTTGTTGTTTCTACTCCTTCTGCTACTTCCCTTTCGAAATCTATGATCTCCTTGGTAAACATGGGATCCACATCCTCGACAATCTAGTTAGAATATGGATTGATGTCAGCCAAGTCATTTGCATCATGAGTCTTCTTCCCCTTCACCCTTTTGAAGTGAGACGAAGATTATAGTACACAAAAAAATGATCATTCAGGCACTGTTGGGTTAACATGTTGCACATCTTTGTATTGGTGGCTTCAAACATGGGCCAAATGTGCTCACATCGAAAATCACTACAGGCTTGGCACAAAATACAGAGGGCTAGCCTATGGAGATTTGGTGTTTTTGCACCATAATCTTCCATCACAAATATGCAAAGCGGACATTTATAACTTTGTACATAAACTAAAATCACATTTATTAAAGAAGTCTAGTATCTATGAGACTATGATTAAAGGACTCAATATATTATACTTGGTTATTGTGTCTTTCTCCTTCAAATGCTTAGAGCTGAAGAAAAGTGTCTTCTCTTCGTACCCTTGTAAATTTGCTAGTTATTCAAAATTGTGTATATAAGGGTTTCTTTGGGCATCATCCTCTGTGTATGTGTTGAGGCCATCCATAACCTCCTCATCAGCCTTAAAGGAATTGGAGAAGAAAAATTTGGGTTGAAGTAGTAGGATGCATATATGTGTGGGTGGCGCTGCTTGTTCCATCTTTGATCAATAATGTCAAATGGGTTAATATTTTATTTTTATTTTTTCATAATAATGTTGGATGGCTTACTCGGTCTTGCCCGTGGCCTCATACAGATAACCCTTTGGGGTCTTTTTTGCCATCCACCAAGTGTAGAATCCTAACCAAAGGTTTCGTCACCTAAACAAAATAATATGAATTTAGAAATTAAAATTAATATAAATTTGAATGATAAAAACAAATTAAAATTAAATATAGGAATACATTTTTAATAAGTTTTACAAACTTACAAAATGATAGAGTTTACCACTTTGTAAGTAAATAATCGTTAAGTTTAAAGTTACCTTAAGGAGCTCGTCTATGCTCATCGTAAACATATCATCTAAAAGCATCTTCATGATTCTTTCCCCTCTAGTTTTCTTGGAATATAGAGACTTTAATCACCGAGTGCTCACAAACATCTACTTAAAAAACATAAGTGACGTTGCAATGCTCTACAATGTGATGAAGTTTGTTGCAAATTATGTGACTTCCAATTGCACAAGCTCCTTTACTTTGGTGTGCTTTCACATCAAGTTGAGTGCCCAAGGGCGATTGTAGATGTATTTGGTAATTTTTCTGGCTTCTTCAACCATAGTTTTCACCCATCCAATTTTTTTTGTATGATCTCAAGTAGGAGAATGCAGTGGGTTGTGCAAGGGCTCCAAAAAATGGTAGGGTGCCTCTCCTCAAGAAGTCTCTTTGCTACTTCGTATGTTGTTGCATTTTCAGTCACAATTTGGATGGCATTCTCAACACCCACTTTTGTGATGACCTCCTCCAAAATATTACACAAAGTTTGCATTTTTCACTTTGCGGGAGGCATCAACAAACTTCAAGAACACCGATTGGCCACTTGAAGCTACAAGAAATTTAATCAATGCATGATTCATGCCATCTGTCAACGCATTAGACAAAATACTTATTGTAGCCCTTTTTGTGCTAAATTCTTTTAGGACCTTATACTATTACCTCGAAAATTTTCATGATTTCCTCTAACAAGGGCGCACTCAAATCATGAGGACTAGGTGCCTTCAATCCTTTTCTAACAATGGTCAATGCATTTACCAATGACTCCCAATATGGGCTTCTCACCACATGGAATGGTATGTTATTATAATACCAAAATGTTTTAGCAGCCATCTTCGTTTCATGGTGCTTTTTTTGAAGCCAAGAAGTACCTTCAATCAAAGGTTGCTTGCTTGAAGTATTGTGAGGAACATAGAAGCCTTCTGAATACATTCGGCTTGAACTCTCTCCAGTGGATGTGCCCCAAATCTGTGGGCCAAGACAAGAGCCACTAATTCAATATTTGAATCAAGGGGAGAATTCATCACAAATGCAACTGCTTTAGCTGCCCTCTTCTTTTTTATTTTTTTCCCCTCATAGCTAGCAAGGAGAGTATTCATCCCCTGTGTAATTTCAGGATGCACTTGAGTGCACAACTGCACATCTCAGCTAAGGATTCATGTAAGGGGGTATTTGAGGCGATTGATGCCGCCTCTCATGTTAAAACGATAATAGTTGCATATAACTCTCCCTAACTCCGAACCAAGTTTGATATGCCTCCAAGCCTAGACCTTGGGACTTTGCCACCTGAGGATGCTATTCTTGTAAATCACCACAAATTGCAAACCCAAGCAAAGAAATAAAACAATAAAATTTAACTTTCTAAAACCCTTGCAAAGAAAAAAATAAGAAAATGAAAAAAGAACCAAAAAAAGTTTTGAAACCCTAGAATAGAACTAAAATGGAAGAAAAAACTCCAAAAGCCTAAAACAAGAAACCCAAAAAACTATGCACATACCTCTCAAATCCAACTCCACCTGTCAAAAAATCTTTCAAATTCGATGATGACCACTTCACAACAACAAAAAATGGGTCAAATAATTTTAGCAATGATGGGTAGAGCATGAAAGTGCAGAATAATGAAAAAAGTCAGAAAACTGTGTTTTGAAGTGCTGACTGTCGTTGTGGCATGCCAAGGGAGTTTTTGGCACAGACTTGCGAGTTTTTCTGTGCAAAACTTGGTGAGTATTGGCCAGGTACTCACCAACCGAGTTTTTGGTGAGTTACTCGTTGAGGCACTTTCGCTTGTGGGTCTGGCAAATATTCTGTGGTTTTCAGAACTATACAATCAACCATTAATAATTTAGAAAACATGTTACTAGAACTGGAAATGGATTAGAAGTGAGAAACGAGAGTTCTAAGGTTTGGGGATAATAAATGTTTTAAGATTTCTTGGTGCATACCAAAGAAAAATTAAATTTTAATGATCACCATACAAAAAGATATAAACCATGCAATTTTTAATAAGTATAAAGATATAGCATATTTGTAAATCATAACAAAAACTAGGGAATCCTTAATATCATAAGCCTAAGACAGTTTTAATAACATAAACTTGAAAGTGAGTCTGCAAGAGGACCTTTAGAGGCAAATGCTTCAGCTGGAGTGACAGTCCCTTTAACAAAACATCTGCATTTTATGAATTACAGGCATATTGGCATGAAAAAGACAGAAGAGGCCTCATACACATCCTGAGGAAATGGACAAATAGGTTGATCAATGCACACCCAAGTTTTTTGCATCCAAGGACTCCTAAGAGATGTGGCTCATGTTACACATAAGGAACCAGGGGAACAACAAATTGCTGCAGAAGTTGCCAAGGACAAGAATTTGTTTCTCTGCCATTTTGAAGTGGGATGATCCCCTTTCATTTCTGGTAATTAGGTCTAGAACTGAGCCGCTAGCATGTCCAAAACATTGGATAGATGATTGCAAGCATTTATCAGACATGTATAATATTACATATTGAAACTTTTCAATAATTTGTGGTTGACTTCTTGATTGTGGTCTTGTAA
Organism: Torreya grandis; assembly: GCA_037957365.1. Taxonomy (NCBI): domain Eukaryota; kingdom Viridiplantae; phylum Streptophyta; class Pinopsida; order Cupressales; family Taxaceae; genus Torreya; species Torreya grandis. The sequence continues at coordinate 2,385,310 of JARHVA010002205.1, forward strand.
TTTTATGGCTTTTGACTTCCATCCCTTGTGCTAGAATTTGAATAATTCTTATGGGGTGTTTCATTTACTTAAAATTGCCATCCTTTTTTGTCTGTCACCACAACCTCTTAAAGCTGGCGGGCCTCTTTAGTGGAAGAGGCACTATTATCCCCTTTACCGTCAGGCAGATGGTTGCGTGATAGTTGGTTCTTAGAAGATGAAGGCTGCTCCTCCACCTCTTCCTCTTTTCCAGATTCATTTGAGGTTGATACCTTGAAAGTTTTACTGCCCAGATAGGGTGTTTACTCTCATCTCCCACTTTAACAGGTTCTATTACTTATTTGTGTGCAACATATGCCTTCCATTTTTTTTTTCTTTTGGTTATGTTGTCAAATTGTTTTCTGCAATTTTTCCTTTATGTTCATCCCTCTTCTTGATTTTCTGCTCAATCTTTGGTTTTTTGGGGCAGAAGGATCCCAATATCAATAAAGTTGCATTTGAAGGGAATATCATTATAATCGACCTATTGCTCCTAGGTATATGTAATCTATCAAAACCGAAGTTGAGCCAAAATTCTGATGGAAGCTCTGTTACACAATTTGGAGAAGTGTATGACATGTATCGAAAAGGATTAAACCCTACCAATCATTTTTTCAAGAATATTCTGGTGCTCCCTGTTAGGCATGGTCTATCCTCAAAAAATCTAGTCTCATCACTCAGAGTTTTGGAAAAGATCACTAAGAAATCACTCTTTGCCATGTTGTAAGAAGATGACTATAGCTGCTTATTTGATTTTTCCTGTGTGCATTTCTTGATAGTTTCAGCCAGAGGTTTAAGCATCCGAAAAGAGCAGATTGGTGCATTTTCATTTAGCCCTTGAATGTGAATGCAATTTCCTCCAGTTTAAGAATAATTACTGGTATCTCCCCTTTATGGACAATGCCATTTCATATTTGGGAAGGTACTAACTTATCCTTCTTATTTTTCAAAATACTTTCAAGTTCAAAGGAGGGGAGGGGGCTGCATCGCTTTCCATCTCAGACTTGACACTTATTAGGATAAGCCAAAAGCCAAGTGCAATGCAGCAGAAATTAATTCCAAAATCCTCCCGAAAGGAAAAACACAGCTTTAAACCCTCACCTAAATGAAAGTGCTGTTTAAAATTCTCACTTATAAAATAATCAGGATAGAGAATGTCCAAAAAACAAAGGGAGCAAAACATGCGAAAGAACTGTGGAAAAACCTAGTGTCCTTGGAAGGGGAAAAAATGAAATGTAGCTTTTTTGAATCAGAGCCCTCATTGATAGATCACAATTCAGCTCCAAGTTTGTAGTTAACGACTACTGGTGCTCCATACCTTTGTTCTTTCGTTTTAGAACAATGTACATTCGTCTTTTTAGTACTTATTTGTCTTTTTTGATGCCTCTGAAGTTATTCTATTGTAGAATGAAAAATCCTTGATTATTAGTGAAATTACCAGTACCGTATGCACTTTTTAGTTATCTGACCTTTTAGATATGTTTTTCCCGGGTGTGTCTTACTTTTTGGCCGGTTGAACAATTTCAGAGTTTGAGTCCAGCAACTATCGCTAAGTCATAAAATCCTTTTATATGTTATAAATGTTTATGGTAGTGTTATCTAGTGTAAATTTTCCTTCTTCCTTAATTCCTATCGTTTCTTTTGGATTTTGGTATTGTGTTGTGGCTTCACAAGGTCGCTCGTTTGGTCCACATGGTTAAATAAAATTTACGCAGACTTTGTTCATATTGTTGAAAAGATTTGGAATATATTCTACAATGATGTATAGTCCATGACACTAGCTGGGCAAAAAATCCAGAACTAGACGGATTACGTCCAAATCTCGCCGGATGTGGAAACTATGGTTTCAATAGTGATTGAGAGGAAGTGCCCTTGTCTTTTTTGTCTATAAGATGATGTGTGAAGAAACAATATTGTCCAAGTATGAAATATCCCTTTTAGGGCTGAAAACTAAATAAAGGGGTTATCCAACAAACCCTATTGAAACAAACAATTTTCAGAATTTATTCAAACCCTAGATAACTGAAAATAAATTACAGACTGTCGTAAGTGCCCAAAAATGGCATGAAAATAATATTCAATGGCTCCAAAAATGATAGAAAATTAGTAATAATTACAACCAACAATTTAGGCTCAAAAATTGAATTATTCCAATGTGAATCGCTGGAAAATTATTACAGAAATACCAGAAATTAGTGTGGCTGTTCCACACTCTTGCAAAAGCCCAAAAAGACCTTAAAATCCCATTGCCCACCCTAGAAAAGGGTTCGCTGCACCTTATGGAGGTATGCTGACCTGAAAACAACCCACAAACAAGTTGCCCAACCTGTAAACCCTAGTTGCCCCACCTGTAAGTGAAAAGATGGTGTTGAAAACACCCTTTGATGCTAATGATGCTGAATACAACCTCTTTGTGAAGTTGCCCAAAGTCTGAAATCAAGGGTTTCCGTCCTTGTTCCAAACCACCTTGAAGGGATTTTGTGCTCAAAGCAAAATCCAGCTTTTTTGTGCTTAAGACTTAATGAAATCAATTATCAAAAATAACATAACCCTTCCAAAAGAAACTCAATCCTTTTTAAATACACTACTCCTCAAGTGGAGCGCTCAAATTGGAGGGAAGGTGCAATATGTTGTAAGGTTAACTTTCTTTTAAAATCACTTAAGGGATATGTGAGTCCCATTAACTCAAAAAGCCCCATTCTTGACTTAAAATTAGAACAACTTAACCAAAAAGTACTTTTTAACCATTTGAAAAGGGGTGGGTTAGTGTTTCCTCTTATGTCCCTTTTCCCTTGGCCTTAAGGAAGCACAAAAAAATAAGGCTAAGGGTCCTTTTCTATGCTTATGTCTAAAAGGGGGACATGACAATCCTCCCCGCCCAAAATTGCTTGTCCTCAAGCACTAGCAACATCCATGGAGCTGTCCCAACAATTTGTTTCATGCAAAGCCTTCCTATAGCCTCTTCCCATGGAAAGGAGGCCCTGTTCTGAAGCCTTTTGTTGCTGTACCTGTGAAAAGATCGCTGTCCACATATGCTGGAAGTATCGGAACAACAATGCTTTTCCCTTCCTTCTCCTTCCAAGGGACTGTCCCAGCTGAACTTGCTCTTGCCAAACCGAGAGTGGCTGCCAACATGTTCCCAAAAATCCTCCAAACTCAGAATTATGCATGTTCCTTGGGCTGGAAACTTCACCCACAGGACTGAAATCCGCTCATCTTCTCTTATTAATAAGTAGCCATTCATTTTTGCAAAAAAAATGCTATATGCAGCCATGTGTCCTATGATTAGTTGGCTGTAATCATGCATAACAGCCCTTGAATCACCCAAGTTTATGATGATTTTGCCACACAACTCATCTATGGAAAGACACTTCTTGCAACAATCCTTCAAGTTAAATTTTATGCCACCCCAACTTACCCAAAACATTCTGGAACTGTCATGGGCAGCAAGGTCAAATCAGATGTAGTGGCTGCCTTCCATCATCCTTATCACTTCATGCACCTTAGGGAGGTGCCTTCCTCCTTCCTTGGTGGAATTCCCCATTCTCACTTGCTGAAAATTCCATTTCCAGCCAATGCTTCCCTAAATTTCCAAACAATGCTCCTTTAGGGTGGTACCAAAACACCCCTCATGGCTGTCCTTGATCCTCAAGGCTCTTCATTCCCACCTATGGTATGATTCACAATCCTTTCTGAAATAGGTAAATTCAAACAAAATTGAAACCATAACTTTATTGGAATCCATTTGAGTGCCCATTTTAGGAATCTTCATATGCATCCTTTCATTAAGAGGGCAACCTCACCTTGGAGCCCAATGAAGCTTCCATCTTGCCCATAGTCCTCTTCCAAGCTGCCTTGTATCCTTCCACCTGACTAACTTTGTGATGCTTGAAATCTGATTTATTTTTAGCATGTGACACATCCAATCAGTCCTTGCCAAGATGGCACTTCTATCCATACCCCTGTATTTGATGAAAGACTCATGTAGGCCACATTCTTCATTAGAAGGGTGGGCTGTACCTTCAAATATCAGGTACAAATCTGACCCTACGGGGGTTGGAAATGGGTCATAACAGTCACTAATTGGTCCACATGGTGATCCTACACTTAGAACAAACATGTTAGTGAAAACAAGAGTGTTTAGCAACACTTTTCTGATCACCTTATGAAGCCTTATGAACATGATGTGAACTCTTTGATGCCTTAATTTTTCTTTACAACCCCTTCTCACCTAGATTCCAAAAGATGTGCTTATGTCATCCTTATCCTGGTTGTAGCATGTCATTCTCTTCTTCAAATTCATTCTTATAGTGGCTGGAAATCCACTTGTCCATGTTATGAACATTTTAAAGGTGATAAGGAACGGAAAATACATTCCCTTAGAGTCAAAACGTACCCTAGTAACAAAAAACATTGAAGAAAACAAGCTGGAATCAGGAGTAACAGCAGTTAACAAATCACACACAGCCCACCCTTTGATCTGTAGATCACGATATGTCTTGTTTATTACCCCTTCCACGGTTATCCATATTCTATCCCTTGTCCCCCAATATAACATAACATGTAAGTGGGATGTATAGTGGCTGTAACAGTCATTAATTGCTCTGTTTTCCCTCTCAAATAATGATATGCATATTGTACAAATTGTACTTTGTGACCCCACATAGCAAACCCTTACATACACAACACTAAACAAGGTGTTCTCCTTCATACCATGGCTGTTAAAGTGTGCTTTCCTGCATGGAGTCTGATTTACAAGAGCTAGAAATGAATCAAAAACAGCTATACATACCTCAATTTTGGCCAATGGTTGTACACCCTTGCCTTGCATGTTTTCCTTGGTCAAAACTACCTTATGTAGTATTAGAAATCTAACAACTAAATCATGATGCTTACCACAATTTGGAGTGGTTTGCATGCTCTTCATCATGCTCTTGACCTTATTGTTCTTTTTCAAAATCCCATGGCCTTGCCAACCTCCTTGCATGGGTGTCAAAGGACTTAGAATTTGTATGATAACAATACTAAGCTTGTAAGTCTCACCTGGATCCCACATCCATATTGAGAATTTACAATTTCCCATCCTTAGGTTCTCTTGGAAAAATTCTTTTTGCCATTTAGTGCCCTTAATCTCATTCTTATTGTTAACACTACTTATCGTAATCAAAACAATGTAAGAACAAAGTATGAGGGGAATGCAATGAACCCTTACCAAGAAGATAGTCACTTTGCTTACCCTCAAATGTGGATCTAGAAACTTTAGCAAGTTGGAGACTGTTATGAGGAGTTAATGAGGCACTTCTCTCATGTGCATACCTCTCAACCAGGTCTTCCCGAAGTCCTTACAAATCTTATGCAAATCTGATTTTTCTCCATTTTTAAAACTATCCTAGTGGTGTCTAAAGAAATCGCCTTCTCTTTTAAACCCCTGTAGGTGTTGTCTAGCTTGAAAGGCTATCAATTTTGCCTCTTTTGCCTTCCTTAGCCACTCACACCTCTCTTGGGTCCTTGCTATAAGGGCAAAATTTTCTCCTTGATTTAAAATATTTTTCCCTTCTACTAGCAATTAGAATATTTTTCCCTTCTACTAGCAATTCTCCTTGTTCATACCCTTGCTGGAAACCCTCACTTTGTTGCTCTATTAGCTGCCTATCATCATACTGAAAATTCTCACTTGGTTGTCAAAAAATTATGATTTTTGCAACTCATAATTTTTATCATACAACTCATAATTTCCTGAGTTTATTTGTCCCCTTTCCGGCTAGAAAATCTTCTTTGGCTGCCCTACAAATTCTGATTTTTGAAGTTCAGAGATTTCAATACTTTGCTGCTCCAAGGCGTTGCCCTTCTACTTTTCAAAGGGCTTCAAGGTAACAATTTTTTGATTCAAATCTGATTTATTTTTCCTTATCACAAACTGAAATTCAATCCTTTCACAAACTTGCTTTGAACCTACATTTTCAGAATTTGTAAGGTTCTTAAAACACGAATTTAAATGATTCTTCACATACCTTAAAGTTTCCTCATACTTATTTGAAACCAACTCTGATATTTTCCTTACTCCCATGAAAGGAACAACTGCAAATATATTAAAATCAGGATGGCTACCCTTTGTAGATCTCAAAATATTACTGGGATCCCACACCTTTTGGAAACAACAATTATCAACTTGAATCAAGGGGTCCCATGCCCCATGTTGTAAACTGTATGCCTCATTTCATCACCCCTTTTAGCATGCTTATGAAGGCAACAAATCTGAAACGACATAGTATGACACAATAAATATGATATGTTACCAAGTTTTTCATACCTTCGGCAACAAACAACAAACTTGTCCTCCTTTGGTGAAGTAGAGTTTGTGGAAACCTTTCTATCCTTGTGATTCCCCATTTCTTCTTCAAATACATGTCTCTCCACACTGCTGTTCTAGAAATCAGCACGCTGTTTGTCAACTTTATCCTCCAGTGATTGGGCTTCAACCACATAATTCTCTTCCCCATCTTGTAAATTTGACTTTCCTTCTTTGGGCTTGTGGTTCATGATCTCTCCCTCTTCTCTCATCCTCAAGGAGAAATCATTTTGTAATAATAAAACACTCACCACTTTTGTTGGTCTTTTTCTTTTTCTAAGGGGGGCTTTTGATGCCTAGGGTTTGACCCTATTGCCTTTATCAAAGCCTTGGGACCTATTGCCCTTAGTTCCTTCAGATAATTTTGCATAGCTTGCAACAAATCATCCATGACTTCATCCATTGGCCTCTTTTTCATCCCCACCTTTTGAATGGGATCTTTGCATTCATTTTTTGGCAAAAACCTAGGATGCTAATCCATTGGAGTCACTCACACCCCACAACTGGGTAATAAATTGGCTCTGATACCACTAAAATATTTCTTTTACGAGTGAAAATTAAACAAAGGGGTTATCCAACAAATTCTATTGAAACAAGCAATTTTCAGAATTTATTCAAACCCTAGATAACTGAAAATAAATTGCAGATTGCTGTAAGTGCTCAAAAATAGCACAGAAATAATATTCATTGGCTCCAAAAATTATAGAAAATTAGCAATAATTACAGCCAACAATTTAGGCTGAAAAACTGATTTTTTCCAATGTGAACGGCTGGGAAATTATTACAAAAATACCAAAAATTATTGTGGCTGTTCCACACTCCTACAAAAGCCCAAAAAGGCCTCAAAAGCCCATTGTCCACCCTAGAAAAGGGTTTGCAGCACGTGCAAGTAGTTTGTTAAACCTTATGGAGGTATGTTGCCCTGAAAACAACCCACAAACAAGTTGCCCAACTTGTAAACCCTAGTTGCCCCACTTGTAAATGAAAAGATGGTGTTTAAAACACTTTTTGCTGCCAATGATGCTCAATACAACCTTTTTGTGAAGTTGCACAAAGTATGAAATCAAGGGTTTTCGTCCTTGTTCCAAACCACCTTGAAGGGATTTCGTTCTCAAGGCAAAGTCCAGTTCTTTCGTGTTTTAGACTTAATGAAATCAATTATAAAAATAACATAACCCTTCCAAAAGAAACCCGATCCTCTTTAAATAACCTACTCCTCAAGTGGAGTGCTCAAATTGGAGGGAAGGTGCAATATGTTATAAGGTTAAATTTCTTTTAAAATCACTTAAGGGCTATGTGAGCCCCATTAATTCAAAAAGCCCCATTCTCAACTTAAAATTAGAACAACTTAACCAAAAAGTACTTTTTGACCATTTGAAGAGGGGTTAGTGTTTCCTCTTTATGTCCCCTTTCCCTTAGCCTTAAGGAAGCCCAAAAAAATAAGGCCAAGGGTCCTTTTGAATGCTTATGTCCAGAAGGGGGACATGACAAAGTAGTCACTTCAAGGGTACAAATCTAGTGAACATTTGACTTACACATTGCATTGTAAGTCTAAAAGCTATAATTTTGGGTGAGAGGCACATCCTTGGAGGGGAAGTCATTATAATGCTATGTTGATGCTCACCATTGCATCTAGGTTAAACGTATGAGCGAGCCAACACAGATAATGCAGTTGGATTAAACATACTTGTGACATAACACAATTGTCAAAGTAACCACACCACGTGGATGTGAAAAGATAGGGTTCGACACATCAAGTCTTTTGGATATCTCTTGGTATTGTCAGATCTACTTTAATATCACGTGCTAGTTTATTTATCACTATTTTACCTACTTGGATATTTTGAGAGAGCTTAACAAAATATGATTTTATTCACGTGTACTATGATGGTAAAAGCCATTATTTGTACAAGCTTACAAACTAACAATAGCTCCTATATAATAGAACAATTTTATCTAATACCACCAATCGAAACCAAATATCTACGGGAGTAACAATACACTTCAACAATAAATAACCAAAAGGATTCTATGTGAATTTGTTCTATAACACAACAAACTCATTCACATTTATTAATGCTAGACTATGTTAAATATTTATTCTAACATTCCCCTACTTAATTCATCATAGTCTTGAGAGTACCTAAGAGTGAATTTTTGAATGCTTCAAACTTATCATGTGCAAGTGACTTGGTGAAGACATCTGCACATTGATCTTGAGTGGAGAAATATTGGAGTTGAATGTTGTGTTGTGGAACATGTTCGTGTATAGAATGGTCCTGAACTTCAATGTGCTTCATGCACTCATGAAATATTGGATTGTGAACAAGTTTTAAAACACCGTGATTGTCGAAATACAAAACCTTAGGCTAAGTTTGTGGTGCATCCAATCCTGCAAGTATGCAACGTATCCATATCGCTTCGCAGACAACTACTGCTGCACGATATTTTACCTCATTGGAAGATCGAGAAACAAACTTTTACTTCTTGCCCACCCATGAGATAGGACTAGATCCCAGAAAAAGCACAAATCCAGATGTGGATTTCTTGTCATTAATAGACCTTGCATGATCTGTCCATATAACTTATCAAGAAGCACTGGTCATTCTTCTTGTATTCTAAGCCATACTCCATTACACCTCAGATGTATCTCAATACCCGCTTCGCTGCTTTCCAGTGACTCATCTTTGGTCCCTACATGAAATGTGAAAGATAGCTAACAACACAGCTAATATTTGGCCTAGTATATGTCAAGTAATTGAGACTCCCATTCAACTGTCGATAGAGAGTGGCAGTTACAAGTGGTGATGGATCTGAATTAGACAACTGAAGTCTCATCTCCATAGGTGTTGCAATAGGTTTGCAGTCCTTTATCCAAAATCTCTCATGCATAGTCTTGGCATACTTCATTTGAGACACAAAGATGTAGTGCTTCTTTTGCGATATTTTCAAACCAAGACAATAGTGCAGTAGCTCGAGATCTGTCATGTCAAATGATCATTTGAGATAATTCTTCGTTGCATCAATCATCTTTATTGAGCTGTTAGTGATGACTAGATTGTTGACATATACAATTACAGTCACAACCTCCCCTCTTGCTCCTTGAGGTAGAGGTTTGGATCATATGGATTCCTCTGGAATCCATGCTGGACAAGATGCTTGTCAATCTTCATATACCAGGCTCTAGGAGCTTGCTTGAGACCATAGAGAGACTTGATGAGTCTCCACACCTTTTGTTCTTGACCAGGGGAGACAAAATCCTTTTGTTGGGTCATGTAGACTGCCTCTTGCAGATCTTCATTTAGGAAGGCACTTTTCATGTCCATTTAATGGACTTTCCATCTAAACTTTGCAGCGGTAGTGAAGACCATTTTGATAGTCTTTATCTCGGTTGTGGGAGCAAATGTTTCCTTGTAGTCAATGCCTTATTTTTGTGCGTAGCCCATTGCTACAAGGCTTGCCTTGTACTTGTCGATACTGCCATCTAATTTATATTTGGTTGTAAAGATCCACTTACAACTAATAGGCTTCTTCCTTGGTAGGAAATCAACATGCTGCCATGTTTTGTGCTTCATTAATGACTAATATTTTGTATCCATGGCATCCTTCCAAGGTTTTGACTCTTGGGCTTCTTGAACTATTGAGGGCTCAAATGATTATGCAATTGTGCTCATTAGGGCCAAATTCACCTCTACATGAGCCATGCCACAAGTCCAATTTTTGCATCTCGTATGGGGCTAGTATACCACATGGGCATATGTTGAATAGTGGGTGGTGGAGCTAAAGGACTTGGCTGACTATCATCAGTATCCACATTCTCACTACCACTACCAACATTTGAAATGTTTACATGTCTAATGTCTGTATCAGGTGACTGTGTGGAGGGTGAATTGGATGAATTGGACTCACCCTTCTCATCAAATACATCTCTGTTGATGTATATCTATCTTTCTAGTCGTTGGATCCATGATTCAGTGTGCTTTCGACTCTTCACTGTAGTCAAGAAAAATGCATGCCAATGATTTCTTATCTAGTATTTTCCTTTTCTTCTTAGGGACATGCACATGTGCTTTACAACCAAAAACACGAAGATGTGATGTAGAAGCCTTATTCCCAGTTCATGCTTCTTGTGGAGTAATACTATTGAGAGCTTTGGTCGGTACTTAATTCAGCTGGTAGAGTCCTTAATCATGTTGCGCACCATTTTCATAATAGTGTATGTCGTTCTGCAAGACCATTCTATTATGGAGTATAAGGCGTAGTCAACTATCAACGAATGTCATGTGGCTTCAAAAATACAAAGAACTCTTTACTGGTGTATTTCCCCCAATCTGTGTGGAGGGCATTAATATGACAACTAGTTTGTCATTCCATAGTAGCTTTTAATTTTTTTGAAGATTGAGAGTACTTGATCTTTGGTCTTTAGACAATATACCCACATTTTGCATGAGTAATCATCAATGAAAAGCTGAAAATATTGAAATCCACTAACACTAGGTTGCATGTGCTTGCATAGATTGGTGTGCACCAGATCCAATGGATTTGGAGCCCAATATGTAGGGCTGTGCCAAATGGTGCTCTATTTGTTTTTCAGCTAAACAACTAGAATATATATCAGTATTCGTTTTGAGTGAGGGAAGGCCTTTCACCATGTTGTGTTTATAGAGTGCAGTTAGGGACCCAAAACTTAAGTGTCCATATCTTTTGTGCCAAAGATTAGTTGAGTCGTTATCTTTTGCAACTAAATCTTGATTGGCTTTGTGGACAACATCAAGATGGAACAATTTTGCTACACTATAAGCTCTTGCAACAATTTTTGAGCTTTGAGACTTGTCTCGAATGAGACGCAACATTTTGTCATTTTGCTAATCAAATCCAACCATAAGGTTGTGATTGAGCAATTGGTTTACAAACAATAGATTTTTGGTGAGGCTTGGAACATATAGGACACCAATGATTGTACATCCATGATTCCCAAGTGGTAAGGAAATGTATCTTGTACTTGGACACTATACAATGTATCATCTCCAAGAGATACATTATTCCAACAAGATGAAGAGGTCAAAAAAGTGGTGAACCAATCCTTGTGTCTTGTCATGTGCCTTGTGGCACCAAAATCCATGTACTAAATTCAATTTGGAGGAGTGATGTCCTCAGTTGTCTGTCTAGCCTAGGCATAATCCTCATCTGAAGGATCATTGTCTTCAACAATGTTCTCATTCTGCTGTTGTGAAGAAGGATTCTGTTTCCAAGTACGCGTGCGCTGTGGTTTCTTCTCCTGTCCTTGTGGAGATTGTTGGGGGTAGGCTTCCTATTGTTGGATGAGCCTTGTATAAATGCATTGTACCAACAATCCTTTAGTTCATGCCCTGCTTTTCCACATATTTAACAAATCTTTTGGGAATGAGGTTTGTTCATGTGTTGGTTATACTGATTGTTTTACTTAGTGGATTGTTTGGAAGGCTTCATGAGCCTCTTTCCCTTTTGATGTGATGCAAGTGCATGGATTTTTCCTGCTACACCATATTAACCAACTTTTCAAAAGTTGGTTTTGCCTCTGATATGTTTAGAGAAGTCACAAAGATGTTGTAGGCTGGTGGCAATGCTCTCAAGACAATTGGTACCAGGGAGTCATCTGACACTTTCTCGCCCAATGCTAGGAGCGAGGCTCACAGTGCTGCAACATGATGAAGAAAGTCTTCAACTTTTTCACCAGTCTTCAACTTGAGACAGTGAAGCTGGCTTTATAGATGAAGGATGGTATTTTGGTTCTTAGCCTTGTGGACAGTATCAAGTTTGTCCTAGGGATTTTTGATTGTAATATCATATCGGATGAGTCTGGACCTCATCTGATACCCCAAACATAGTGATCAACTTCATCTTTTGGTTTGTTTTGTCAAACTTTTGTTGTTGGTCAGTGTCTAAAGTGTGTTAGGGGAATGTGCTGTCAACAATCGGCCAAAGATCTTCAAATTCTATGTGTGTCTTCACCTTGGTTTTCCATGCAAGATAGTTATCACCACAAAGTAGTTGTGTATCAGGTATAACAAATCTTGGTCATTTCCAGTCATTTGAATAAAATTGTCTATGGGAGATGGATTGGTTTCTTATTATTACAATAAGTTCCCTTTTTATATACCATCACCCTGATATACCGAACCTCTGGATATGCTCGAGCTTCTTATATATCCGACAATACGTGGAAGAATCTCATCCTTTCTATATACTCAATGGTACGTGAAATAGTTGTTAAAATATGTAAGAGTAGAGTGATATGTGGTACTTAGATAATATGTGAAAATGATTTGTTCTATCAGTGACTCCTAATGAGAGAGAAATCCTTGTACATGGGCATAACTTCTCTATATACTCATAATTTTAATTTTTTAGGATTTATGTCGAATGATAGTGACAAATGGAAAATCAAGGGAAAGTTGAAAAATAAATTATGATCCTTATTTCTCCCTGATGATTTAGAAGGTCTAAGCCATAGACGTCGTTGTTGCAGCTATGTTAGACATTAAATGCAATAGTTTAACGCGATGACGTTACTCATAAATGTGAATTAGAGACACCACATATATCAAAAACTGCGATTTTGAAAGATGCACATTTTTGTAGATTTTCAAGTTTCACGATTTGCTTGTTGTATGCCTTCGAAAACTACGAAAAGCAATTAAATCTAAAAATTTGTAAGGGCTGGAGTAAAACGGTTTCAGAGACTGTTTTCATAGGCAATTTCGCACAATGTGACAAATTTTTATGGCCTAACTCTTCTTGGTTCTCAATTTATACAATTAATTTGGTTTTAAGGTCTTTATATAGACATAAATGACCTAAGTTTTGAAAAATAATTAATTTGAGAGCACTATAGGAGCTGTATAAAATTCCTTTAACCAGTTTTGTAAGATTGAAATTTTTGACAAGTTTGCAAAATTTCGGTAAAAGGTTCCATCTGGGGCTCTATATATCGTATTATTACGATTCTAGGTATCGATATGGGAAAACGATTAAATATGGAGTTTGATAGGAATTTAGACTATTTTTTTTAATGTGGATTCTTACCCCTAACCGAAGTATGTGGCCAAGTTTTGGCTCTTAGTTCTTCACGGTTTTCTAGATCTTGAATTAATGGCTTGCCAAGTATATTCTAAAGCAAAAAATATTTTTTCTAAAGTTTAGTATGATAAACTTAACTTTTTTTTAAAAACAAAGCTTAGTCCTAAATTTTAATAGACTACACAACATAGGTGTATGCACGCACAAAAAGTTAGCAAGGCAAATAGAAACTCAAAAGAACTTGAAATTCCTATACTAAGTAAAAGCATCTCGGGTAAGAGTGAAGAGGGGAAGAATATACCTTCACTTACCAATGAAGGTGTCCTTCATTGTGTCCATTTGCTCCTCTTTGATTGTTGGAATGTGGGTGCTCATATAGATTGCGCGCAAGGATACAAGCAGCATGTCCCCTTGTTGGATGCTTGATTTGCTTGATGCAATGATGGGTTGATAAAGAAGCTCCTTCCCCAAATGGACAAAACTTCGTTATGCCTCAAAGACTTGTTGAGAATGGAGGAGTGAGCTCCAATTTATAGGATTTGTGAATGAATGACAACCGTTGATATAGATTCAAAACCAATGGTGGAGGATGAGTCCTACATCTCATTGAATGAGAGAGGATGGGCAATAAATGTTGGGGGTTGAGTGTGTAAGAAGAAGTATGGGCTTGATAAGAGTTTGTCCTATTTGCCTTGGGATGTGATGAGATTGCATGGGGATTTTGTTGAGATTGACTCGGGGATTTGATTGAGATTGACTTGGGGATTGGGATGATATACCTTGGGATTAGAGAAGATTGATGATGTGGATTTGGTTGAGATGTGATGTGATGACATCATAGATTTGAGATGAAAAATGGATTTATGTGGGATGGGGTAAGGCTATAGATGGAATTGATTAATGTGATAGGGGGAATAGCCATGAATAGTATATTGGCTAGGGATGTTAGTTAATGATAGGATTAAAATGCGATGGTGGGTAGGATTAGGGTTTTGTTAGCGTGTTTAGTGCATAAGACGATGATAGTTAAAATCGATACGAAGTGTCTACATTTTGGCCCTCTTTTTTGAAAGGGTGTTGTGAGATACGATGGGTGGGGTAACAAATTTTCAAAGAATGATAAAGCCAAAAAATTAGGCATACGAAGATGCCCTTTGTGGTGTGACGAAGGCTAAATGATGATGATGAAAGAATGTGATGGTTAGGGATGGCTCCCCCTCGAGAGGGCATGTGGGAATGAAGGACACAGATGGGTGCTCAAAATGAGAGGAAGGGATGAAGATGAAAGGATCAAGGGGTGGGCGATGAAGAAAGAGGGGTCAAGCTATAAAAGGATGTGATGATTGGATGATAGGATGATGATGGGTATGGATACTAGATGGATGTTGTGGATAGAGATGGGAGGATGAGATGGTAGGATGAGTGATGATAGATTAATGTGCCCCAAGCAAGGATACATGCGAGGGAGCGGATTGAGAACGATATATCCCAAGATAAGCTGAATACTTTGATTTTCCCCTAGCAACAATATATGCAAGAAGGCAGATTTGGGAATAATATATCTTGTAAAAGTTGTGGGCTTGGACTGAGAATGATATATCCCAATCAGATGTTGCACGCTTGATTTGCCTCAATCAAGGATATATGCAAGGGAGCGGAAGCTGCGAGCTTGGATTGGATGGATGATTGATTGATTGATGGATTGGCAAACATAGATCAAGGATTTAACTGATTGTATACATTAATGATGAGGTGATCATGTTGATGGATAACATGGATTCAACAAGGTGATGTAGAGGTAGGTGATGATGGTATACCGAATTTTCAAATAATGAAGAAGTTGCAAAAAACTGGGCACATGAGAATGCCCCAAGATTGAATGATGAAGATTAAATGATGGTGAATCAAGCTGGATGGGATTAGGTTGGTTTGAAAGGGTCATGGGATGTGGCAAATTGATGTTAGCACACTTAGGCCGTGAGGATACTTGTTAGATATGGATAGTTAGTTGGAAGAATTGGATGATTGAGAGATGAAAGGATGTTGCTGATGGGGGAATGATTATTGATTTAGATAATGGGCAGGGACAATGTTGCCATTCTTGTGCAGGATTTCGATTGGTTGAGCAACCTTATTTTTATTATGGCATGTGACAGGTTGCACCATGATATGGAAAAACCATGATCACACTATTGTTGTATGCCGATGGACTGACTCAGGCACAAGCACATGACATGATGCGCTGTGATATGAAAAACAATGACATTGTTGGTGCATATGGTCTAAGTTAATACTCAACAAGAAAATTAAAATCAAGTAGACAAGCAAGCAAAAAAAAGAACACAAAAACTCAAAAGCAAATGCATGTTTTTGGATTTTTCTAATTTTCTAATGTTTTTGGATTTTGTAATTTTTAGGGGTTTTATGATTTTCTTGGATTTTTATGATGGTTTTAGGATTTCTATGACGTTTTTAGGATTTTTTGATGTATGTACAAGGGCTACTAGCAAAGGAAAAACCTGTTTTAGCACCAAGGGAGGGAGCAGTAGTGGATGGAATGGATTTAGGATGATGTTGGATGACATTGGACAATGATGGGGGTGATTAGGGATGACTAGGAATGGTTGCGAGGGGATTAGAGCCTAATAGGGATGGAAATGGATGGATTAGGGACAAATAGGGACAAATGCGAAAGGATTAGGGATAGATAGGAGTGGATGATGAAGATCAAGGATGATGATGGTGATGGACCTCCAAGGACCACATTACGTTAGAATGATGTGTCTAGTCATCAAAGTACTATTTGGAGGATATACCAAGATGTTTCCATAACAGGGCTCAAGACTCCTTGCATTTCCATCAAGGTTAAACGAGAAGAAAGATGGGCACAATGGTAAATATGGTGTAGCTTACTGATAGGGATGGTTTTAGGATGGCATAGGTTTGGATGGATTTGGATAGTTTAGGATTGAATGGATAAGGATGGGTGAGTATAAGGATGATAAGGATGGTAGGATGGTTATGGATGTGTAGGGATATGGGTAGGAGGGAAATGGATGGAGTAGATTTAATAAATCGGATTTGGATTTGCCCCAAGTGTTGGATACTTGTAGACAATCTATTATTTATGCATGATGTTGGAAACCGATTTTCATCATGGTACTTGTCCAAGGCACCATAAAATGGTTTTCACTGTTGAATGAATTATTTCTCTTTTTGATTTTTGATTTTATTGTAGTAACATTGGATGCTTCATGTATGCACTTCAGAGATGTCTTTAGGAACTTCATTAATTTCTAAGTTGGCTTCTTCCAAATTGATCAGGGTGTTGTCAGAGCCCCTACGATAGAGGTTGCTACCAAGAAGGGTGAAGCGGAAGGCATATTGGATGGAGGATGTGTGTTGGTTATGTGAAGGATTTGGAGGTATGGTGCGATTGTGATGTGAAGGGGATTGGGATTGACAATCTCATGTTCTGTGACACTGAGAGTAGCTGCAAATTGGATGTTTCGGGGATTTTCCTTCTACTTGGATAGTTTTTGCAATATGCGATGTGGATCCTTCCTGTCGCTGTGTTGGCGTAGGAAGATTATTGATTTCTTCATTCATTGGTGCCTTAGACAGGGTTTCACCAAAACTCTTTTTGATTTTTTGGAGATGGATTTTGATTGCCCAATAGTGCTTCAAGGAGGTTTTCACTAAGGGACATTGATTTTGGATTTTTGTGATTCTTTGGATTGAGATTTGGATTGTGATTGTCCAATAGTGCCTCAAAGAGGTTTGCACTATGGGACAGTGATTTTGGATTTTGATTTGCTGGATTGTAGGATTCATTTTGATTGAGGAATGCTTGTTGTTCCTTGGAATATGTTGACACTGCTTTAAGCTCTTTTGGCTGAATGCCAGTCATGAATTTTTGCAATTATTTGATTGTGATGAAAGAAGGATGATGATAGGTTATTTTGTTGGTCCCAATCGATGGTGCAGATTAAATGGCAAGATGAGTGAAAGGGATGGCAATGTCGATGAAAGGATTGATGGTAGCAGCATGATTCTCGTAGGGATTACGAGAGAAATCCATCTCGATTATGTATGAAGCTTCCTCTGAAATCGCGGAAGTATTAGTGACATGTTTGAATTGATTTGCGGATGGTTTTTAACCAATGCCATGGGATCATTTGTTTACATGGATATGGATTGGTTTGATGATTCCTCGCTCATGGAGGCTGAGGCCGAGGCCTTTGTAGTTCATGATTTTACAGATTCTATTTGCGATGGGATATTTGCTGCTTTGGAAACAAGTTGCGGGATTGTCTCCGTGTAACAATGCAAGTATGTTGTTGATTTCCTCTCCTATGAGGTCATATCTGATAAATGACATTTTGCCAAACTGGTAAGATGTTGCTGATTTGCTATTTAAGATGTGCCTATCTACATGGAAGGCAGTTTGATGTTTGTTGTCTACAAGTATAGTTGGCCCAGGTGGCATGTGGTGTTGGGTAATGGAGGTTTCGATGTATTATGGGAGATTGGGCGATGGATTGAATATGGAATAGTCAACCATGGGCTCATCAAAGATGGGTTGTTCGTCAGATGAGGGTTTGTCAAAGATGGGTGATTGGTTGAAGACAGATGGCTGGTCAAATATGGGTTGACCAAGGATGGGTGGTTGTCCAAGTGATGGTTCGTCAAAGATTGGTTCATCAAAGATGCATCCTTTGTCGAAGATGGATGGACCAACGATGGTTTGGAATTGGTCAATGGAGGTGGAATTTTTTTATCATGTGCTGAAAGGGGATCTTGGCATATCCCTAATGACTGATTCTTGGACTTAGATGTATCTTGTTCCTATATAAACGATGGTCCTTGGGTGATGGCAAGATATAGTTGGATTTTTGTATTTGTTGTGGCTCTGGGGTCGGATTGGTTCTGGATATATGGTTATTTGATTTTTGTGGCTTAAGAGCTAGACTGATGGTGGATACTAAGTTGTCCACATGTTGACTAAGCTGTTGGATTTGGTCAAGTATGGTTTGACTTTGAGATAGGGGTGCCATAACAAGGTTCTCTTTGAAGTTGATATGGGGGACATCGTGATTGGGACGGTAGCTAGTGGATGGGAGGTTTCACTTGAGATTGGCTAGCGTGGTTGCTAGATGTAGTCTGATTTTGATGTGAAAAGGTGTGATTTTTTCTGCTTAGGATTGAGCTTAGATTTACAGGATCATAATTTGCAGGAAGTCAGGTACCTATTTCTATGAGTCGTAGAAGGACATCGTCCTTGTTTTCAGGTATGTATTGTTCAATTTGGGCTCTACATGGATTGGCTTTGGGTGCCAGTGTTGGATGTAGATTAGTTGATTGTTCTATTTGTTCGATTTAAGTTGAATTTGGTTTTGATTTGACTTGTTTGAATTGGTCATAGGTTTGACTGCATTTGATTTGGATTTGGATTTGGTTTCAAACTGGTTGTGCACAAAGGAATCAATCAAAGCAAACAAGACAACCTAAATTATCAGATAGGAATGTAATCGACTAGCAACCCTCCAATAGTACCCCGAAAGGTATGTGGTGGGTGATCTTGGGGAATGTTGTGTTCATTGCATTGCTATTCGATATACGACCAAGAGATCTTAAGCTAGGATAAATAGGCTCATTAGGGGTGCCCTATATATACCTTTTGGTATGGTGAGGTGCAAATTTGTGGAGGAGGGAGATTAATGGGCATGCTCGAAAGGGTCAAATCCCAATCTTGCTACACTTCATGCGTCACTGTCATTAGAGTATTATAGAAAAATCTAGCCTCGTGAGTGTTGTCTAAGGCTTGGGTATTGGAGGATGAAATCCCCACTTCACAACACTGGTAAAACGGATGACTGCTTAGCTAGTAACGACAAATCCTTCCCAATTTATATACCTCTCTGGAAAATCCCAATCGCCAAACCGTACCAAATGAAAAATAAAAGAATTAGTTGTTTTTGATCCTCAGGACTGCCTTTCGACGCAAGAGCAGAGCATGCATAGACTAATTTGGGATGGGGATAAACAAAAAGTGATTGAGTCATTTTTGATCCTCAGGACTACCTTTCGGCGCAAGAGAGCATATGCAAATTCAACCACCTAACTCACACAACAAATAGAAAGCAAGATAAAGTTGATTTTAAGCACCAAATTTAAGTGTGTAGGTGTTTTTTTGTTTGTTTTGATGTCTTGGACATGCGGACACGTGTAGGAAATGAGTTAGTAGTTTGATTAAAAAAATTATTGACAAGTAGAACTTGCAAACCCTGTTAGAATGCAAATCGTTAGCACACACTGCACACTTGCTAAACAATAGGGCAATCCCGCCAAACAATAGGGTGAACCTGCTGATGATCCACAGACAGAAAACAAACAATGGAGAATCTGCTAAATCACAGGGCAATCCTACCAAACTACATGTCAAACCTGCTGATCAACAGGGCGAATCCGTTAATGATCCGCATACAAAAAATAGACAATGGCAAGTCCGATAAAGCACAGGGCAATCCTGCCAAAATACAGGGCAAACCCGCTAATCAATAGGCGAGTCTGCTAATGATCCACAAACAAAAAAATGGGGCAATGGCAAATACGCTAAAGCAGAGGGCAATCCCGCCAAACTACAGGGCAAACCCGTAGATCAATAGGGCGAATTTGCTAATGATCCACATACATAAAACAAACAATGGCAAATCCGCGAAAGCACAGAGCAATCCCGCTAAACATAGGGCAATCCCGCCAAACTACAGGTCAAACCCACTAATGATCCACATACATAAAATAGACAATGGCAAATTCACAAAAGCACAGGGCAATCTTGCTAAACATAGGGTAATCCCGCCAAACTATAGGTCAAAACCACTAACGATCCACAAACATAAAATAGATAGGGGCAAACTCGTTAAAACATAGGGCAATCTGGGCAAACATTGGGCAACCCTACTAAATACAGGGCAATCTCACCAAACAACAGGGCAATCCCGTCAATCAACAAGGCAAAACCGCTAATGACTTGCAAACATAAAACAAAGACAAGTGTGAACCCGCTAAAACATAGGGCAATCCCGCCATGATAGGTTTACAAAACACTAACATTTGCTCATGGCTGCGTGCATCTTTTCGATATCTTCATTTTGACGCAAACGAGAGGTCAAACAGACACCCGAGCCAAAAGTTATGGCTTCTGGAAGGTAGGTAGTGCAGAAACACTACTCAGTCCGAACCCGCCAATATTTAGGGCAAATCCACCATTTGATAGGGCAATCCCGCCAAAGACTGCAGAGTTAGGCGAACCCACCAAAGTTCAGGGCGAATCCGTGTTTTTAGTGTGTGAAATCGCCACTCTACTGGGTGAACCTGCCAACACCTGGAAACGAAATTTGGACAAATTTTGACTCAAATTAGCTCAAAATAGTTCTAAATTTGACCCCTACTCCTATGCAATTACAAGCACAAGATGAATCACTGAAAATAAACAAAGATTTATGGGTTTGCAAGTCCCATCGGGCGTGCCAAATGTATGCATGCACAATGTTAGCAAAACAAATAGAAACTCAAAAGAACTTGAGATTCCTATACTAAGTAAATGCACCTTAGATAAGAGCAAAGAGGGGAAGAATATACCTTCACTTACCAATGAAGGCAACCTTCGTTGTGTTGATTTCCTCCTCTTTGATTGTTGGAATGTGGGTGCTCAAATAGACCTCGCACAAGGATATGGACAGCATGTCTCCTTGTTGGATGCTTGATTTGATTGAAGCAATTATGGGTTGATAGTCAAGCTCCTCCAAATGGAGAGAACTTTGTTATGTCTTGAAGAATTGTTGAGAATGGAGGGGTGAGCTCCAATTTATAGGATTTGTGAATGAATGACAACCGTTGATCTAGATTCAAAATCAATGGTGGAGGATGAGTCCTACATCTCATTGCATGAGAGAGGATGGGCAATAAATGTTTGGGGTTGAGTGTGTAAGAAGAGGTATGGGCGTGATAAGAGTTTGTCCTATTTGCCTTGGGATGTGATGAGATTGCATGGGGATTTGGTTGAGATTGACTTGGGGATTGGGATGATATGCCTTGGGATTGGAGAAGATTGATGATGTGGATTTGGTTGAGATGTGATGTGATGAGATCATAGATTTGAGATGAAAAATTGATTTATTTGAATTATTGAAATTATGGAATGTGCATGGATGATATTATCAACTAATTAACATCATTAATTCGTGTGATTGATCTATGTTTTTATTGTTGGTGGGATGGGGTAAGGCTATGGATGGACTTGATTAATGTGATAGGGGGAATTGCGATGAATAGTAGATTGGTTAGGGATGCTAGTTAGTGATAGGATTAGAATGCGATGGTAGGTAGGATTAGGGTTTTGTTAGTGTGATTAGTGAGTAAGGCAATGATGGTTAAAATCGACACGAAGTGTCAGATTTTAAGTGTCTACAATAGGTTTAAAAAAATTTAAACTTTGCTTGGCTAGTCAAAAATGACCTGTGTAGTTGCAGGCTTATGTAGTTTCGAAATGCCACTCCATAAGGAAGTTGGCCACCCTACATGCAATGATATTGCTGGTTTTTATTTTGTTTGCTTCTTCCAAGCTGATTTTTCTGCATTTCAAATTAGAGTCTTCTACCTCCAGATGAGAGTTGCACTCTGTTATGATTTTTTTATCTTCCAGGATGGTGCTTTGATATAGTTGGGTGCTCCTCTTGGTCATAGGGCTGCCCTTTCTCTTGAAGAAGGATTTTTTTTTTCTTTGTGCCACTTGATGCTTGTACGTGGGAGTAGGAATCTGGGAGTAACCTTTTTTCTTCCTCTCTCTCTTCACCTCTCCTTCCCCGATCAAACAATTCTCAGATACCGAATTTTGACAGCTTAACCAAATATGATTTTATTCAGCTTAAGATATAATAGCAAAAGCCATTATTTGTACAAGCTTACAAACTAACAATAGCTTCTATATCATATGAGAACAATTCTATCTAATACTACCAATCTAAACCAAATATCTACAGGAGTAACAATACACTCCAACAATAGATAACCAAAAGGATTGAGTTTGTTTTATAATACAACAAACTCACTTACTTTTATTAATGCTAGACCATGTTAATTATTTATTCTAACATGATACTGTTTTTTTTAATATGAATTTGTAATTTTTTTTAATCCTTGTATGTGATTTTGTCACAACTTTGACGGCATATAATGTGAAAAGGCATTCATTTTTACATGAGAGTTTCTTATATCATGTTCCGTAACATGGAAGTCTAATATTCAATAATCCCTTTATTATGTTTGTAGCTAAAAATAATAATTTCCAAGTTGTCTGTATGATGATAACGTACTAGAATAAGGGTATAAACCATGTTATCCCCATCGATAGAATTATATACAACGATTTATATGTCCATGTTACAAGTTACACAATGCCTTATTAATATTGTATAATTTTTTTGTTAAAAATGGACATGATAGTAATAAATAATTGATGCCTTGTTATGCTCAAAAACACTAGTCAAATGTTAATCAATGATAATGACTTATAAGGTGTTGGTTGGACTTAGATTTGACCTAGTATCCTCCTTTTCATGGATAAAGCACTTATTAAGTGCAACAAAGAGAGTGATAGTTGTTGTCTTATATCATATATGCATTGATGATGGAACCATGCCATTATTTTGATATCATGGTACGGATGTCCTATGATGATTTGTACAAATATGCATATTATTTTTGTGATATTGCATACATATGCTAATGCTTCTTTGAGGACACTTGTTGATTGTTTTTATTGTTTGTACGCTTCCTTATATGATGGTACTTCTCATTTTTGCCAAAATTTGAATGAACAGTTGACTATTCCTTTCTCCATGCTTTTATAAGCTCTTATATAATGAGAAAAATGAATGTGCACTACTAAGGATATTGTTTATATTGATATGAAAAGCTTACAAATCTCAGATTATGCCCTAAGCTTGGGCTGAACAAAAATATAATCAACTTCAAAACCCAAGGTTTATCTAAATTGTTTAACACCAACTCATACTAAACTCCTAGTTAGACAATTCTAAACCAAGTTTAAAGACTAAGCAGCCCTAGGATAATTTGAATTCTTATATGTAGGCACTAAAATAAGTGATATTTATTTTGTACTAACGTTTAGCAAGACGATATGTATTAAGTCCATATATTATGAATAAAATGGTTATGTTTTATGTTATGGTCATGGGCATACTTTTAATTTTTGTTTAGTCATGTTGATGCCCATTGGGTGGTTGGCAGGTGGTTGGTTCAACTGACATCTCTTGGGCCGACTTAGGTACTTGTGATATGGGGCAGGAGTTGGTTGGGGAGCTCTCGTGTAGAGACCCTAAAAATGGAACTTCATTATTTGTTTTTAATTAAAATTTTCCAAACAAATCAAGACATTATTGCTTGATATGCAAGTTGAACTTGCTGTCTTTAGCATTCATTTTAGTTAAGCCTGTGTTCTTGATGTGGTAACTTAGTTTAACGATGATCACCACAAAAGATTTGTGACAACCTTCATCTTTATAATGACCATGTCCGTAGTCTTTTATATGGACTAAGCCTGTAGTCTTTCCATCGAACTAGGATGGCTAACCCTATTGTCCACTCCATTTCTTCAATTGTCACATGCCAACGAACATCGTCATTGTGATCAATTGATATATTTATTTTTTGCTTGTTTGTTTGTGACCATGATCTGGTTCTTCTTTTTGCATATGCCCACTAACTTCATCATATGAAATTGAAGTATGCATTTACCTTATCAATGCTTTTAGTGAATGACATCATCGAATCCCACATGGATTCCATGTGGTTATACACCCCCCGTCCTTATTAATTTTTAACCTTATCATAAGGCATTGTATTTGTTTTAACATGATTCCATTGTTTGGGGCAGATAAATTAATGAATCATCTTTGGTCGCGTCTTAATTCTACAAGATGGGTGTGCCTTATCGACATTAAGTTTACTTTCACATCTAAGTTCCGATAAGCCAAAAGGCAATGACTATATCAAGGCCTCTAAGTTTCCTTTCTTAATGCATGTTCAAGCTGCCATTAAGTCATGTTCATATAATATCTTTTCCTTATCACCCATTTATGATGAATCATATTCAATTGTCTCATAGCCTTTTAATTATCAGTTTAGGTAAGGGTTCCATTGTACCCATCAATTAGTTTAGGTAAGGGTTCTGTTTGTACCCATCAATTAGTTTGATTTATTCTTCCTAATTTAGGGTCATTTTATTTCATTATTCATTTTGCCACAATTTTATTCAGGTTTAATCCAAGTTCTATTGGGAACCAATTCTTGTTCATTTTATTTAACAAGCAGACCCAAAAGGCAAAGCCCTTGTTAAGGTCCTCGATGACTATTGAATCAAGAGCTTTTCTCTGTTGCCTTTATTTCTTTATTGATTCACTTAAAAATTATTACCTCAATAATTCAGAGCAAATTCAATCAGTTGGAAGCAACATCTATTTAATTCCTTACTTTAGGTTGATGTTTGATTTTGGTTTATACACAAGTGATTACAAAAAGGGTCTTTATCTTAACCTTACAATATGAATTCTAATGGATTCCCATCCCATTTGTTTATGCCTTTTCTAGTATTTACTTCTACTGATCAATATTCTATATATTAAATTGACGTGTAATAGAGTTCACTTCATTATGCAGTCCCGTTAGAAGGGTGCATAAAACTGTTAAGCCATTACTTGAACTTCAACTTATCCATTTCAAAGATCAAGCACAACTTACAATGGAAACATGGATTTCATAACAAATGAATCCGAACTGTATATACGAAAGGAAAACCATTCATTATCAGCTTTTCCATGTTAGTCCCAATCAACATTTACAATATTATCACTTCCTATCCATTAGGCAACTTAACTTAAGATAGCATTCATTAAATAATGTTTCCAATAAGTTCACAATACAAAGCCACCACACGACTCAATGATATGCAGGCCAAAAATTCCTTTCATATACAATTATAACTCTATCGATTTCATACATGTCTCAGCAATAATTATCATTAGATGCATTTACATAAGGAATGCTAGAATTAATTATAAGCATCGGCTCCAAGGCTGTTTGTCACTATTTACAATTCCACATAACAAATCATTGCAAGATCTTCAACACTCATACAATTACAATCAAACAATTCATTTAGGGATTACTGTTGAACCCAAGTTTTTTTGCTAATTTATGTGAAAGGATGAGCCCCTGCCGAATATTGTTTTATGTCTGCCCCTGTGAAATGGGCTGCCATATATACCCATTGTGAATCGGGTCAGGGTCCAATGTAGTTTTCCAGAATTTTTATATGGATCAATAATATTTAATTAATCAAGAGAATCTGTCTCTTATGCTTGGCATCATGCGCTCCATCAACTTTGACGAGGATACGTTAGAATTTCGCTTATGCAAGTGCTTGGCATATTTTTCATCAATTTTGATAAAGTTGTTTGACCCATAGTGAAAGATATGAGCCCTCTACACTTTTCTCAAGTTCAAACTAATTTTATCTCTGCATTTAAGTCATAACATCCAAATGAAACCAATGAACTGATCTAAGAATCCGTAGATGCAATTTTATGTCACGACATTAAGCGGAGTATACATTTACATAATTCTCAATGTTATGTATAAACAAACATCATGCTCAGGTTCTGTTTAATATTGCTGCTATCCACTCTGTGTTAGTTCATTTTTTGCTTGTACGGAAACTTGACTATATCAGTTTTATCATTATAGGTATTATCAAAAGAAACCTTTATACAAATCATGCAGACAATAATAAGAATAGATTTTCTTGTGACCGATAAGGAGCAACAACATGATTTATCTTCCACACAACAATCAATAGGAGATGATTAGATGCATACCTTCAGATAACTGCATCTGCAGGGATGTACCTAATCATCCTGCAAGCATGATTACATATACAAGAAACATTAAGATTTAGCTCAAGCATCTAGTAATAACAAGAGGGTAAGGATTGAATGGGCTGCCGTTACACCTCAACAAGTGTAGGCCTAGATTATTTGTTTATGCAATCCCATAAAGCTTGGAAATCAAACATTCAGCTACCCTTGTTATCTCAAATGCAGGTAATCTTAAAGAATATAACACATTTCCTTCAGCCATATAAAATCCAAGTTAATCTAATGTATGTAGGCCCGAGCCTTGCATCTACAAACCTATACTTTTCTTTTTTCAAATTTCAAACCGAGTTTGTATTACGGAAACAGAAAGAACTTGCGTGCAAAATGGAGTAATGAACTTGGGAGTGATCACAGAGCAAACCCTAAAGCCACCTGACTACTTCCAGCCAGTCAGTCTCAAGTCTCCACTTCTTCAAAAGAATATCGGTCTTTTCCAAACACGGCCATGGGCCAAATAGGCCCATGACCTTTTTTTCCCCCTCTCTTTCCTCCATTCACAGCATGCAAATGCCAGTCAAGTATAATGTTAAGTTCCAGTTCTTTTAAAATAATGCAAACTGAACTGAAAGTTCCATAATAAAGCCCAGAACGTGCTTGCATGAATTAGTGGAAGTTTAAACAAGCAAAACAACCAATGAAAACCTACAGCGAATCAAAATGCATGTGTTGATTACGTTTACACTTACCCTCAATATTTTCCAAATAGAATCATTCCATTAATCATGTCAAATCCAAGTTAACTGTAAAGGGCTTTGTTGCATGCACATGTGGATCGTAATTCTTGCAGGGCTTCGCTAAGGCCATGTCAGACATGACAAACAATGATGGCTTGACCAGTCAAAAAAATTTCCTTTTGACCAAACCCTAATTGCTTGGTTACTACCCTAAACTTGAGTCAAGTTAAACAAAGAAAAACCACATAGCTAAGTAATTCAAATACTTTTTAAGCCACATTATAAGTTTGGTTGGGTCTGGTTGAATGCCACTAATTCTAAAGTTTATTCCAAAATTTTAATAAACAAACAATTCCATTGTGGGGAAGTGGTCTTTCCAATTCGTAGACTAGGGTTCATGTTTTTGCATAGTGGCTGTGA
The DNA here is from genome assembly GCA_037957365.1 of Torreya grandis. Lineage (NCBI taxonomy): Eukaryota > Viridiplantae > Streptophyta > Pinopsida > Cupressales > Taxaceae > Torreya > Torreya grandis. The sequence continues at coordinate 2,412,849 of JARHVA010002205.1, forward strand.
CCACTTTAACAATAAACGCTTCTAACATTACCCATTGCTAATGCTTATGCCTCTTAGGCATAAAATATAAACTTATTTTTAAACCAATGTTCTTATCTTTGCATTGCCCACTAGCGGTCCAATTCATAATGAGCAGAATACCATACGAAAATATAAACGGACCCAACAATGTGCTAATGCATCTGAGTGGTGTTGTATGTAAAGTTAAACTGATTTAATTGATAGACATTCATAATGCGATAGCCTCTAGCAATATGCGTTATCGACTTTATTGATAATCGTTTGGTGCCAACCATATAAATATCAGTACTACTTCAACAATCAAGTAAGAGAATGAATTAACATCTTGATTTATATCAAATTATGTATTTTTTTAAATTTTTGCAAGCTACATACTATCTCAGATTAAGCTTGAATACCATTAATGCCTCAATCCTGCATGTACTCGAAATAATGAAAACACTAGCAACATCTGCATGTACTAAATATCATTATCCATCTTAACAACAGATTTGAAAGCAATACAAAATAAACAGGATGTTATTCCAACAGTTTCATAATCCCAACATGATCAACAAACTATTTTAAAAAGATAACAATGCAAGTATAGTTATTACAATAATCCATTTTTAATAGTTTTTTCCTTACATATGGCAAAAATATAATCAAATGTTCAACAACTAACATTAAGACAATAAAATAGAGCTTCCAAATCTAGGGATATGGCATCTTGTGTGTGCATTCCCCTTGGTATTCTCGTTGTCCAGATTGATGTACATTGCACGCTATATGCATAAAGCGAAGTGTTCCATTTCATTCTATGATTTGTTCTTTGTATATTTCTACATGGTTCTATTTTCTTGTACTACAATTGCTTGGTTTGTTACTGCATACTGCATTTTTTATACCATTACCTATATGACCGTGGGTCGGGTAAGGTGACACTGCAGAAGATTTGTCTGAATTTGAGAGCTAAAGGATGGTTGAAACATATTTATGGCCAATGAGTTTGACCATACAGAGTTCAACTAGGTTCAAGAAGACTGTTTGATAGAGGATTTTTTCTTGTGAAACATTCTCTTATGAAACTATATTAATCAAGAGGCTGAAGACCTGCAAGTAATACTGGACGTTGTCAAAGATAGGGTGCACTTCAATAGGGCAGCTGACTCAATATTTGCTATTTTTTCAAGGCCCTTGGCTCACCATTATTTGATCCTCAAAGATCTACATGCTGAAAGAAGGCAAGAGAATGAGCGAGCACAAATTCTACAAAGATACGGGGGCAAACTTTTCCAAGAAGAAAAACAAAGGAACAATGAATGTTGTTGATGTAGCAATGACTAAAGATAATAAAGTAGTCGACAATCTTAGCCTCCGAAAGGGGGAACACGACAGCAAAAACTCGAGGGAGAGAAAGTTAGGAAGAGAGCCAAGAAAGAGAGGTTGCAGTTTGTCAAGTTGCTTAATGAAATTAGCGGTTTAAAGATTTGTCAAATATGGAGTATTTAGTGAATTCATCGAGATCGCAAGTTTCTCATAGTTTGGTAGTGTGTGTTAGGGTTGACGGGGCCATTGGTGCTGATGGGGAGATGTAGCCAGGGTAATTGCCTTATAGGGTATGGGGATAAAGAAGAGAATTGCAGGTTAACAATGGTATAATAATGGGTGAGTGTAATGTATTCTCATTTTTAGTAGACGTACCATTCATGTTTAGTAGTATAAGAAAAGAAGATTGCTCTAGGAGAGTAGGGCATATATCTTGGGAAGGACTTTAATCAACATAGACAAACATGAAAATGCACACACACATGGAAGCACACTAGTGAGTATGATATCGAGCAATCAAAAAGAAAAAATGTTGTTCATCTTAGGAGCAATATATAAGCGAAGTGAGTTTTGTTTCAAATCTTACCATGAAAGTTGAAGGCATGGGCATGAGTCAAACGCCATGACCTAGTCCAAATTTCAATTTGATGTTGAAATATAATGGACAAGAAGAACAAGTTAAGTTGGAAGAATCAATACAAATTGCATACCAAGATGTGGATACCATTGCGAAGAGAAATATCAAATGGTGTTGTTGGTGGAGGCAAAAGGAGCAATTTAGTGTGCAACAAGTTGAATAACAATACGGCCAAGTTATCTTTTCTGTTGGCTCGATGATTGATAACATACTAGTTATTTGAGCAGTATTAAGTCCAATTTGATGACAAATCTCAAATGATGCATGTGAAGTAGATAGGCTTGAAGCCTATTGATTTGCAAGCTAGAGAAGATGAGTGTTTTGTGAAGGAGAATCTTGATGCCTATATAGAATTTGGCAAGTGAAGTGAAGAAGTTGGGTGCATGCAAGGGCGAAGACAAAAAGAATGGTCATAGTTGTGTGAGGTAAAAACCCAATCAATTGGTTCGCATAATGCAAATTAGTCTAACATTGCAGATTTCAGAATTGAAGGCACAAAGCACGAGGCAGAGTTACACTTTAATGAGACAAGCACAAAGAATGAGGAAGAGGACAAAATTTTGTCATACAACTCACTTTTCAAGGGTAGGAGCAAAGAATAGGTTGTACGAGCCTTCATATGATATTGTTGTGTAGTGCAAGGCGAACACCGTATGTGCTTGCAACATTGTATAAGCATCCAGTAGCTTTATATGGACTTGTCATACACAAGCACGTAGAATGAGGCAAAGGAAGACAATGTAAGTTTTGTATGAAGCATTTTTCAAGGGAAGGAGCAAATAACAGCCCTACAGGTGTGAATATGAGATTGTTGTACCATGTAGATTATATAGGCCTACAACATGACAATACAAGCTTGCAACATCATATGAGCATGCAATAGCTTAGCATAGATCCATTGTACATTGCCCAAGTTGTACAAGTGTCATATGTCTTGCAAGTCGTACAGATTGTACAAACATGTTGTATGAACCTACATCGATGTTGCATGTATTGGAAGTACAATTTCAAAGCATCTATATGGAGATGGACACAAACTTTTGTCTAGAGGATTCTGTATGGAGGTGGATGAGGTCAACACAACTTTTTTTGTCAGAGGGATTCGTGCATAGGTGGATGATGTCGACACAAAAACATTTCTCAAAGGTGCCTATGCAAAGTTGGATGAGGTCGACATAGAAAAGTTTGTTAGAGGGGTCTGGGAGGTGGATGAGGTTGCCACAGAAAGTTTGTCAACGACTCGCCACAGATGTGGATGAGGTTGACACGTAAAAGTTTGTCATAGGGGTCTATTCCATAGTTACCAAGTCCAGGTTCTGTACAATTCTTAACTTTTGGGTTTGCTTGTATAGGTTCGGTTATGTCTGGGCCTATATTTTATTTTGAAATTCCAGATTTAGACTGTAGTTATATGAAAAAAATCTTAAAATATGAAAAAAAACTCAAAAAATAAATAGCTTCATCTTCGTCACTGACAATAGTTTGTAACTTTAAAAGCTTTTGTAATATCTTTGTGCGACATTGGTTATTAATTGTTTGGTGTAGAAGCAGGTTAATTTTTTTGATCAAAGGATAAACATTTTGATCCTTTAGAAACTTTTAACATTTGTTGGTATTGTGTGCACGAATAATCGACTTTCTTCCACTGAATGCCAAGGACTAAGGGGTATACATTTCGAAAAATTCACTTGGGACTTGAACCCGACCTCATCCCTTTTTGGTATTTCATGGGATTTGTACCTTGTTGGATGGCGTGATTACTGTCATCCGCACCAATTGGACTACAACCCTTTCGATGAAGTAGGTGAATTTTCAGATTCATCTGTTCAAATGACTTAAAACTACTTGTCTTTCATGACTTAATTGCTAGGGGCATCTACCATAATTAATTTTTGTCTTTTGAACTGCAATGTTTGAACAAATGTTCTACTTGAAACATCTTGCGACTCATTCTCTCCTCTTCACATAGGTATATCACATGCCTTTAAATCTTGAATGTAAGTCGACTTGATTTTATGGTAGTTACTAATCTTTTGATCACATCCCTTAATAATCGGCTTCCTTTGTATATTTGAATATAGAATTTCAATATGTTGGATGCATAATAAAAAATTGAAATGGCGCATGATTAAAATTATAACTTATTTTAGAATGTCAAGTTTATAATGCATAATGTATTTTTAGACTTTATAATTAATAATTATCAATCATTATGAATTTATTTTTAGTAAAAAAATAAATAATTTTTGTGTGAATAAAATAACAATGAAAATCAACTTAAAAAAAAGAGCGTGATGGAAGCAAAGTGAACAGAGTGAGTGGCACAAGTGGAGCGATTAGAGGTACTTTTGCCAAGGAAGAAGCCGACCTGGCAGAGAAATGGGTTAAGGAATTTGAGCAACTACTTGTTGAGAATGAGGAAGAGGCGCCGATGGAAATAATGGAGATGGAGGGTTTGTTGGAAGAAAAAAAGATGAGGGAACTGCGACAATGGTTACAAGGCAGAATTCAGATTAATATGGTGTCCAATTGACGAAAGCAGTTGGAGCCGGACGATTCTCTATGGCTCAAGATTTGGATGGCACTAGAGGATTTGGATGGAGCAGGAGGCTTTAGCGTTAGGTCTTGATGATAATCTAGATTTGCTAGTAGGAGGTTTGATAGGTAAACAACTGTACTATCCGAAGGATAAGGTGGAGGCGGCTTGGGAAGACATGACATAATCCGTCGTCATTGCTGAAGATTGCCATGTGGAGAAGCGACAGGGTCATTGTAATCTTTAGGTCCAGAGTGTGCTAGATTCTGTTTTCCTCCTCATTGGGCTGCACCTTAGGTCGACTTATCCGCTGTCAACCCTAGAGCTAGTTACGCTGTAGTAGCTTGCTCTCGCCCCCAGTTGGAATGGGTTTTGTAAATAGGGATGAAGTGGATAGATGGGTTGGTGATGGTGGGGCATCGTCTCTTGATGCGAAGTTGGAATTTGATTGCATTTTTTTTGATGATAAATATTTTGGTATGTTAAGCAATGTGGTCATTCATCGTCAAAATCTCAAAACCATTGAACTCCTATTTTTTGGATCTCTTTGGAAGGTTGCAGCTAGATAGGGTTATTTCGAAGTGCCTAGGTAAAGACGTGATGTGGATAATTTTACCTTGGAATCTTGTGAATGGGCATTAGGGTGGAAAGTCGGTTCAGAGGATTTCGGGTCGAACTGCGTTCTCTTGGCCTCCCTTGAATCCTTTGACTTGTCTGTTTTGATTTCTCTTTTGCTTGATGTTTGGTATAGCTCGTTAGCTTTTTTGTGGGTATCCTCAATTTGGGTTATGAACTTCCAGAGCGAATGTTTGGGTGCGTGTTGATTTGGGGAAGAGCTTATGGCTGTCCTTGAGCAGGAACAACTTTGGGAAATCTTTAAAAAATGATCAGATGGTTTGCAGGGTTAAGTGGAAGCTTTCCCCTCAAACCCATGTGGCTCTCTAGCTTCTTCTAGGGGTTAGGGACAGGGCGTCCCCTATTCTAGACAATAAGGAATTGTCTTGACTTTTGTTGCAGTTGATCTGCACATGGTTACTTTCAGAGCTGGGTTAAGTTTGGTGTTGCTAACAGGGTGCTTTTGTGGGTGTAGTTTTCTTCTTCTTGGTCATGGGTTTCATAACCCTTGAAGCTGTTGTAGATGTTATTGCCTCTTCTGTGGCTGCTTTCTTCTTCTTGATGGATGTCCTTATCGCAAACTGGTTCACATCTATTCGTATAGTTCACAATACCTTTGTGTTTAGTGTCCCTCTGGCCATAAGCGTTAGACGCTCTGGCCGTCTCTTGGGGTAGGTCCCCTGTTTTGCTTGTCTTTTGTTTGGACTTGGTCCTTTTGTTATTGTCTTATCGTGGATCTTATTTGATAAACAATGGTTTTTTGTAAAAAAATTGATTCTAATAGAAGGTAAGGGACCCCTCAACCCTTAATCACCAATAAAAAATAAATAAAAGTAAAGTAAAATAAATAAATTATTATTACATTATTTTATGAATAGATTTTATTATAGGGTTACCATGATTACTAATATATAATATAATATATTAATAATGATGAAATGTTTAACTAAATTAATAATTACTTTAATTTATATAAAAATATAATTATAGTTATTTATATTTGTTTGAACTGAACTGAATTTTCTAAGGAACCCCAAACTTATGAATTTATTTTCCCCTCCATTCACATCCAATGTTTTGAAGATGGTAAACGTGGTTTGTATGAAGGTGGAAGAGTTTGACATAGAAAAGTTTGTCAAAGGGGTTTGTACGAAGGTGGAGGAGATCGACACTGAATAGTTTTTCAAAGGGGTCTATATGAAGGTGGATGAAGTCGGCACATAAATTGAGGGAAAATACACGGACGCCAAAATTCAGGCACATGTCGCTTTAGGGTTACATCAGCTGATTTGACATCACTGAGATACATTGACAGTGTTGGCAGGGTAATATTATCATCTCTTTGGTGATATGAAGTCTTTTTTTGAGTTTCCAGCAAAATTCAGAGTCCGAAGAAATCTTAATGGGAAATTTTGATTTTGAAGTTGATTTCGTGGTGATTTTCATGGAAAAGAAGTGATGGAAAATGTTCAGTAGTTATTTCACGGTGGAAAATTTTCAATAACCACAATTGGATTATTGTTTGTGACAGAGGAGCAACAACATTGGGGAGTCGTGCTAATCACTCACTCGTGTCTTCTTGAGTGTGGATGGGGACACTTACATGTCTAGAGGGTTGGAGGTAGGTGGGGCGGGTTAAATGCAGGCACTAAAGTAAGATTTATTTTTGGTTGTGCTAGAGTTTAGTCAGACATTTTGTATTATGTATGTATGTTATGAATAAAATGGTTAAAGTTGTGTTATGTTATGGTCATGGGCATACTTTTAATTTTTCTTTAGTCACAGTCCGTAACCATTGCATGGTTAGGGGATGGTTGGTCCAACTGACACAACTTTCGGGCTAACATTGGTAGTTATAGTACGGACCAATAGTTGGTGGGGGAGCTCTCTTTTGTGTACATTCTTCCTGGTATTCTCGGTGTTAATGATTGATGTTCTTTGCACTTCATATGAATAAAGTGAAGCGTTCCATTTAATTCTATATGATGTCCTTGTAAATTTCTGCACTGTTCTACTTTCTCATACTACTTTCTAC